>RJWH01000985.1:0-392093 GCA_004363575.1 Solenodon paradoxus
TACCCTCTGGAATCAGATCTTCTCTCTGGGTTTAGGGTGTCAAAATTGACTTAAATTGTAGGACACCCAACTGGTGTTAGAGAAGGAGATTTGTTTGGTGGGTATGTTGGAAACTCTCCCTCTTGGAAATTGTTCTGAGAACCCAAATGCATAATGATGTTAAGAAACAAAATTAAATTGAATACATTTTAAAGATCTCATTGATTTTATTCAGCAATTCATGAGTAGTAAAGCAACCCATTCAGCATATGCCAACAGGAGCTGTGAAGAACTATATAAAATAAAAGACTTTCATAAGGAGAAGGGACTGGGAAAAAGGAAGCTATACTAGCAAAACGTGGACTAGTTGTGGTAAGGTCCATTTCCTCTAGGGGATGACAGGACTCTTGTCAGGCTCGTTATCTAGGTTATGACAGCTGATTCCAGATTGGCTGGTTTAAGATTTCAATTCTAGAAGAGATCAAAAGTGTAATTAAATCCGTTTGATAATGTGGGTTTTAGCATAACTGACATTTTTGACTTCTTGTCTTGTTTTTAACATTGAGGGAATTTTTTTCTTTTTTTAATCCATAGCAATAAAACTGAAATCCACAAGAAATAAACATTCTATTAACATTTTTTTCAATTTGCATTATTCTAATGGATTGATATGTTGATCCAATTTAACAAAAAAAGACTAATTTACTTTCTGCTTCTCTTCTATGACAATCTCTACTCAATGCTGTGTGATTCTGAGGTTCATTTATCTTTTTAAATTAAAAGCCCTGGGTGTTTTTATTTTTAACTAATCTGGAAATCAACCTCAAACACATTTTAGTAAAACAGAGAAATTCTTTGTTGTGGCAGGAAGTATTTAGATATTATTGCATATATTTTAATGATATTCAAGTTTAGCTTTTACCGCTACTTGGTTTTAGGAAAACATCTACACACTCCAGCTTATTCCCAGTATTATGTAGGAGCTCCCTTCCAGAAAAATTTCACCTGTAGTTCCTTTTGCTATTTCCTGATGTATTTTTTTTCTCTACCATTTAATGATTAAGGTTCAGATGTTGTACTATCCTATGTGAATCCAGTGTCAGATGATCTAATATCTGATTTACTGCTGTAAAATTAAGACAGCTGAGTACTTCTTTTAAAGCATGCCAGGTAAATCAGTTGAGCCAAAGGGGAAAATGATATTTTCCAAAACCAAACCAAACATTTCTTGGATATATTTGTAGATGAGTTGTGCTTGTCTGCTTTCATTTAAACTGAATGGTCATCCATGTGTAAGGAAATAAATTTGAAAGCTAATGGAATGCTCTGACTTGTCCTTCCAAGTATCCCCTGCATCATCTGGACTTTTAAATTTATTCCATCACACATGGATGGCTGAATTCTCCAAATAAAGTTGGCAAGAGGTGATTCTTTTATGTTTGTGTTCATTGAGGAGGCAACTGTCTTGTGCAGGCTGTGACTACACTTATAAAGTCTTTTGGTTTCAACAATTTCTTCTTTACACCCAAGTTCTTGTCCAGATTATTTATTCTTAACAGATAACAGTAGCTATCCTTTAAGAAGATGAATAGTTAAGAATTATTAATTATCAACTATCAGATACTAGGGAGAAAGATGAAGCTTTGACATGTTCACAAACAAAATAATTTTAGAAAAGTTATTTTTGAAGGACTGCTCTCTGCTCTAACATGTGCATGCACTCGTGTGTGCATGCGCGCACGCACACATACACACACACAAACACCCCTAGAATGCTAACATTAGAATGGGTGGTTTAAAACAAAGCTTAATTATTTTTTTTTTATCATCTATATGGGACAAAAACAAAGAGTACCAAACTGCTCACAAGTAGTAAGTTATATCTGGAAACATACATATAAAATGAGCATGTAGTTATAACTGTTGATTTTTCAAACATGTTAATCAGCATTATAAATCTATCAATACAAATATGAATCAACTACCTCAACATTTTGCATAAGTGACCATAGAGCTGCCTTAATTCCGGTAGAAATTGACAATTAACAACTGTGCTAAAACTATTTTGGTGTTATTTTTCCTTCAAGTGAGGTTTTCAAAATATTTCATGGAGATAAATTATGAACTTTAATATCAGTGATTGGTATATATTTTATACCAGATTCTGTATTATATTTGTCTCAGTCTTTTCACTTTTTCTTTAATGTTCTTCTAAGAGCTTCAGCAGGTAATATAAAAATAACATTATGGCTTATAATGCACCCACACAGGTAAAGGAATTTATCTAACTGTCTTAAAATTTAACTCATCCCTAGGTAATTAAAACATATTTCCTATCATGAAGTTAAATACAACAGTATATAATGTTCTAATTTTTGTGATGGATGGAATGGTGAGAAAACTTAAAGAAGAAAACTATTACTTTTTATTTTGGAAAATATTTTAATTATAATGTTTACATATTTTAAAATGTTCTAAACTTTTAGAAAAGTTGCAAGTACAGTGCAAAAACTTTTCACCATTTAAGGCTTACTCAAATACCCCATTTTTCCCAATTTTTTTAGTATTTTCTGAAAAGACGTTTTCTCACATATTGCATAACCATCAAAATCAGTATAATAGCATTGCTACATCAAGCCACTTAATTGTCAGAGTTTGTTCAAATTTCACTAATTTTCCCAACTATGTTTTTTAGAGTAAATTAGCATAGTGTAGAATCACACTTTCTCTTAACTGTCTCCTTTCTGAAAACAGTCTCGGATTTTTATTTATTTACTTATTTTTGACTTTTATAATCTTGATAATTTGTAGAATACTGTCAATTATTTTTGTAGAATGTCCTGAAATATGAGACTATTTAGAAACTATCAGAAAGTCCCCTCTAAGTCTCTGACTAGGTAGGTTCCCTGCTTGAGTCTAAACTATACTCAAGTCATTCTGACTACTTCCTTCTTTCTTTGTCCAGTGTGAATATCTTTGCTTGGTCCATCTATTCACCTGGCCTCAAGTTGTTCATGAAGGGAAGGAAGAAGGAAGAGAGTAGCATTATTTTTTATTCTTTCTTATATGTGCTTAGTATGTTTTGCTTACCAAGTGGAAAACTTATATTATTTAAAAGAAATGAAGCAATGGGATCTTTCATTATGTAGCTAGTTTGCACTTAGCATGAACTTGATATTTGACTTTAATATTTCTTTGGATCTTGATTGCCTTCTGAGCTAGTCATAATTTCATGTCATATGCCTCAGCAAATACACAAATAGGAAAATTTAAGAAAGAACAACTTTGAAAGTAGCTGAAGCAAATGACATAATCTACTTCACCCCTTGCAATTTGAATGCGTTGCCCTGGCAGCAGTTTTTCTATAACTGCAGACAAGTTTGTCCGTGGAATTTAATATTATAATAAAAAAGTAAATCAGAGGATTTTTTAAAAAATGCTGAAGATATTGCAGAAAAAGTAATGAAAATAAAATCAGCTAGCAATAAAAACCCCTATGACTACAGAGTGTTTCTTTCTCTCTTTCTCTCTCTCTCCAAATACATTTAAGAGATCTACATATGTGATGCTGATGGCCAAACTCCCTGATCACAGCAGCTCAGGGTGGGCACCGTAGTATCCTATCCAGACCCTCTGTGGCTGAATGGGACAGAGAATCCTGCTACTCAGTCCCTCCTGACTTTTCCCAACTCTTCTCTTCCTCCAGATATCTCAGGGATTCTGTGAACGACTGAAGATCCTTTTAGTCTCTTTAAAAAAAATTACTTATTTTCACTTTATTCATCCATGTGTCCAGTAGAAAATAGAACCCACACTCACATAAAAGAATGATAAAAATAAAATTACCCATAATCCCTCCACCCAGAAGAACTCATGGCAATCACTTCATCATATATTCCAGATTGTTAATGTACATATAAACATAAATGCCCACAATTATAAAAATAAGTCGTCTCTATTTTATAAACAAATTTTCTCACAAAACTCTGTGTGCTGCAGACATTTTCATGTGCCAATGCATTTTTCTTTATTCAAATTAAGCCTTTTGTTTTGTGATAGTTATGGATTCACATGCAGCTGTAAGAAATAATAAAGAGATCTACATACCTTTTACTCATTTCCTCCAATGGTAACATCTCACAAAGTTCTAATACAATATCACAACCGGGATGTTGATATTAATGTAGTGCAGGGATCTGATTCCCTAGTTTTACCTGTACTTGTGTGTGCTTGTGTGCACATGTGTATGTTGGTATATACAATGTTATCACATGTTCATATATCCACCAGCACAGTGAAGATATCGCAGAGCTTCAACATCACAAATATCCTTCGTTGCTCTTTAATAAGTGTACCCTCTCCCTCTCACCCCATCTCCCCATCCCGGACCCCCATCTGTTCTCCGATTCTAAAATTTTATGTTTTCTCAAATACTATATAAATGGAACCTATACTGCATTTAACCTTTGATTGTCCTTTTTCATTCAGCAGACCTCCCTAGCTAGTTAACCTAGGTGTTGTGGAGCTCCATAGTTCATTCCCCTTTCCTTCTGAGTGATATTTCAGAGTATGAATATATCAAGGTTTTGTTATCATTTGGGTTTTCCCATTTTTGCCTATTATAAATTCAGTCGACATGAACATTCATGGACAGGGTTTTATGTGGGAATAAGGTTTCATATCTCTGGAATACATACCCAAGAGTTTAATTACTGAATCAAATGATAATTGCATGTGTAGTTGATAAGAAATTGCCAAACTGTTTTCCCAAGTAACTCTACTGCTTTGTGTTATGTCTAAACCTATTTCTCCACATCCTTACCAGCAGTGGTGTTGGCACTATTTTTTATTTTAGTTATTCTAATAAGTGTGTAGGGACACTCAATGTGGTTTTAACTTAGTTTTCCCCAATGGATAGTAATGTTGAACACATTTTCATTGTGCTTATTTTTCACTTACGTATCTTTTTTGTTGTTTTTAAAATATCTGTTGCCCATTTTTTTTAACTTGATCTTTTTATTTGTTTTTGTTTTCACTGTTGAGACTTGAGAGTTCTTTATGTATTTCTAAATACTAGTCCTTTTCTGGGTATGTGGTTTGTAAGTCTATTTTCCCCATCCTCAACTTTTCATTCATTTAAAACTGTTCTTTCACAGAGCAAAAGTTTTAAATTTTGATGAGGTAAAATTTATCCATCTTTCCTTTTATAGATAGTGCTTTTGCTGTCAATTATAAGAACTTTTTGCTTATCCTTAGATCCTGAGATAGTCTCGTATTTTTCTTAGAAGTGTCATATGTTTACATTTCATGTTTAAGTATGTAGTCCATTTTGAATTAATTTTTGTATAAGATGTGAGTTTAGGTCATGGTTCAGATTTGTCACAACCTCCAATTTTATATATAACTATTAATATAAATGAATATATATGTATATATTACACAAACAAGTGTTAACAAGCATTGGATCAGACTCTATTGAAAATGTCATTGATTACTTTGCAGTCTTGATCTTATATTAGCACACTATGAATATACCTGTAATCTGATCATTGTTATTTTGTTTCATGTGTCTGAAATTTAAAAAAAAAATGAAGGTCAATTTCAGCTCTATTGGCAGTGAATCTGTAAGTTACCATAGCAACTTTTGCTAGGTGATAGATGTGAATGAGATTTCTTTTTAAGTTTTCCTATGTTTTTCTATGCATCTCTTCTATTTCTAAAGGCATGTTGAAAAAAGTTTTGTTTTCATTTTAATGACGATAAAGTAGTAAGAACAGATTATCACTTTAATATGATCTTTAGAAAATGCAAAATATCATTTTTTCATTTCTTTCAATAATTATTATTTCCAAGATCAATTCATTTCCAGCATATATTTGGTAGTGTTATTATGATAAGATATTGTCTGCATTTTATAATTGTAGATTCTGGTTGCTTTGGTAACAAAATACTTGCCTTAAATTTAGAAACTCATTTATTTTCTGTCATTTTATTCTTTACTGTTAAGAAGACAAGCTGTTTTCTGTTAAAGGGTGAATTGTCAAGATTTAGTCTGTTTCAGTTTAAGCTAGGGGGAGAAAGGAATAATCAATTCTGACAGAAATAAGACTTATATATAGGTTGATTCTGTACTTGAGATATAGAGTGATTATATTTGGTTAAAGTCCTTAATTCTGAAATGTATGGAAATATCATCAGTGATCTGTATTTACTTTATTTTTAATAAGGTGGAGCTTTAAAAATATGAAAAATATGACTTAGAGGGGACTTCGCTGGTGCTTCCTCAAAAGCAGAGTTTATTGTCTTCAGGAGCATCCTGCTTCTGAAGTAGTTTTCAAACTAATAAAAGCATAGTCTTATATAGATAGATATTCAGCATGGGTTAACATTTTATTTAGTTCATTAATGAGGTAACAAACTGAATGCGAAGAATTGATATGAAGCGACTATGAGAAAAGAAGATTTATAGTCACCGAGGAAAGAAATAATGAAAGAAAACATGTATAAGACAATGCAACCATCAATTTTAGGGTCATTTTTTTCTACCAGGCAAGGGGAATAGTCACCCCTTATCAGTTTTACAAGAATTCATCTCAAATTTATAGGATTGTAAATATTTAAACCATAATTACTATGGATAGTATGTCAGATAAAGTTACATTTCTCTTGAGAGTGAGAAGTAATAAAATGGGATTAACATAAAATATCACAATATTAAACAAATACTCTTCCTCATAATTCTATCTTATCAACTATTTGTTAATTTTTCCTGGATAGTCTACCTACCTTTCAGTACCTTCAAATACAAATACAGTGAGATATTTCACTTGGGGAAATGAAGCTATTAGAAAGATAAGAATGATGTTGAGATTCTTAAGTTCCTTGAAAGATCAACCAGAGGCTGGAGAATACTCATATTCTCATGTCATTAGATGGACAAATTCTACTATATCATCACTTTCTGTAAATTCTCCTTCAGAACCTCATAATATATCAGTTTGCTTTGGTTGCATAGAATTTTATGAATAGAATCTTACAAGCCAAATAATTTGAGTATTAAATATGGAAGTAATGTTAGCAAACATATATTAACTTTTGGTATATTTGAGAGACTAGGTTCCAGGAAATTGCACATTACCTAAGATCTAATTTTTGCAAGCTAGTAACTAAATGATTGTCTTGCTAATAACTAGCAATATGCTCATTTATCAATTTGAATACCGTATATAAGTGCTCTAATACTTAATGTCTAGGAAAAAAGAAAAGAAAGACTTAATACAACTAGTAAATTTTGCTTCCATGATAACTTTCAAAAATTATGTATGATTCAATAAATATGTTATAACAAAGAATATAAATGAAACATACTGATGTATCAGAAACGGACAAAACATTAGTTTTCAAAAATAATGTAAATTACTAAACAATTCAGAAATTAGGTTATGCTACAGTTGAAATATGGTATTTTATAAGAGAAGAAACTAACTTCCTCTGGTATATATTGGTACAGTTTTATTATCATTATCTTATTTATTTAGCATGATTTTGTTCTGACCATGGTGAAATGGTTAAGAATGATTATAAGTTTATATTATTGACTTACTCTCTCTGGATCTCATCATTGTCTCAGAAAATCAAAGTATTTTGCATTTCTGTGCTTGATATGTGGGGTAAAAACAAATCACATTAAAGTTTATGGTCATTTTTTATACTATTTATCCTGATTGAGAGATTTTCTAGATTTATCCAAGAAAATCTTCCAAAGCTCTTCCCATAAAGCAAAGTTGTTTGATTTATCTCTATTCTTCATAATTTTATGTTAGAATGGCAGAGAAGATGCTTCTGGCATTGTTATTGCCTCTTTTCACATCTTTTCTTACCTGATACCAGAATCCAAGATCCATTCTACCAAAGTTTTCTTTACCTTTCCTAAAACACTTATCATTTTACTGTTGTAACCACCTCATTTCTTTTCGTACTCAACTTTTATATGTTTCCTTTCAAAAACTGTTTGTATGACAATTTCTAATTTGCTGTAATATGAAAGCTGAGTGAGAAAGAACTTAATGCCAAATGTTCATGTTCTTCAGAAATTCTGTGAACACTACTAGGAATGAAAAGGCTTTCTCCCAGGTGTCACATATTAGATCATCATCACTTCTCCATTGTAAGAGATACATTTTTAATATGTATCTTGGAAACATTTTTTAGCAAACATTTTACTAGAGGACTGGAGAAAAGTGTGTTTATGTGTAAAATCAATTAGTGTAGGAAATAAGTTTCCATTCTACTAAAATCTGCTCCAATGTCCATTTTATGGTTTGTGTTTAATAAACTCCTGAGAGATGTTTTAATTACAGTAGAATTAAGAAACTGATCTGCACCAATTCAAATTAAGACCTCTAGCAAGCTCTTCATTTTCTTAATCAGAATCAAATCTTTTATTTTTATTGACCTTATTAGGCACCTCAGTTTTTAGCCTCACCTTCTAATTTCTCCTATAAGGGGTTTCACTTACTCTGCATTAATTCTGAAAAATGGATGCCAGTAGTTTATGACTTATCTTTCCTTGAACATTTTTAAAAAAAATATTTTTCCTTAATTATAAATACTAAAATCTTTTCCAGTCTTGATATTTCAACTTGAGTTCTTCCTCCATGAGGCATTTCAGTATCTCTTTAGGGTAAGCTTCAACCATTTTGAATTCATTCAGTATTTTGTTAGCTTTTCTGTGTTCCTGTGTTCACTTAATTTAAAGTGTTTTGAATATAAATAATGTATCCTTCATTGGATTCGAAGAGACTTGGTAGTAAAAAAATAGATCCTATTCAAACTCTATGAATATTATATTCACTCAATACTTATTTGTTTAATAAATGGTACATATTATATACAGCTATAGCTTTCAATATTAATTGTAGTCTGGCAGCAGAGCCAGAAATGTTATTAAAACAAAGATAAATAAAAGTGTGTTGAACACTAATCATTACAAAACAGATCTCTACTCTTTATTGCTGCAACTATTTTTTCCACTTATTTATATTCTTTTGACCCTGACTTCCGTTTTTCTCATATTCTTTTCACTTCAGGTAAGAAGTATACAAGATCAAGAGACAGTGCACCCTGGTGGCCTAGTGGTTTAGTCCTCCACAGGGCAGTCTATGTACATCCCAAGGTCCCCAGTTCAAGATTCAAGGCTGGGGAAACAACCAAGTTGAACAACTAAATAAAGTTTCTACCTCATCTTCCTGCCTGTCTGCTTGCCTGCCTGATCAACATCATTCCTACTTGCACCTTTCTTTTAAAAAATAAAAAAAAGATGAAGTTCGATAAATAAATTTCTTAATATCAGTATCAATTAGGAATTTTCTCTTGCTAGTCTCTTACATCAAGATATTTGCATGTGTGTTTTTCTGACAACTGCTTTTCTTGATCTTTGTGATTGTTTTTAATCATCTCCTCTTGGCAAAATAAAGTTACTGACTCCCCAGTTAGACAGAGCAACAGCTCTATTACCATTACTTATTTCTGAACATATCTTTACCCAACCCTACTCTATACCTCTTCTCTCCCACCTGACAAGACATGTATTTGCTACCTTTTCTTCAAATACATTAATGGACAAAGGTAAGACTATGAGAAGAGTTAGAAAGTTGGATCACTCAGAAAAAATGGGAATTATATCCAAATCTGACTTTAAAGATGATGTCACTGACTCAGTGTGATACAGTAACTTGTGTTCATGGCATCCATATGTTGAGCTCCCTCTACTCCTATTAATTAGTAGAGGGAAAAAATTAAAAACTATTTAGCCTTCAACAATTAAAAATAATTCTAACTAAAATGTTAATGAATTTGCTGGGTTTTTCAAGTTCATATTTGTATATCTGAGATAATAATTTTTCTTTCAGCAGAGATAATTACAAGAGGCACCAGGATTTTTTAACTGTTTTATTGTAAATGTGTAGCCCTGTCCTCCTGGGAATGTTCCAAGATGTAAAATCTCCAGGTTAAGAAAAGAGACTATAATGCAAAGTTCAGACATTCTAACAGATTAATTCTACAATATGCACAGTGGTAATTTAAAACAAAAATTCATAGATACCATTTTAGTTTTGCAGGAGTCAGAGTTTTATCAGGAGATCATGAATCTTCAGTCGAGAAGGTGGCAAATCTTCCAGGAAGTTTGTGTGCCTAAAATATGCCATTTAATCATCTTCTGATGTGCTGTGGCACATCTACCCATTTCAGGCCAAATGGGATCTATTTTTAGGAGGATGAGGGTAAACTTTCATGCAGTCATATATAGGCAGGGGGGCAGATGGTTTATTATATGGATGTCACAATGGTGTTTTTTGTTTTTATATGTTAAGACAAAGTCTTTGAAAATAAACTGCTATCATCCAAAGCTAGAAAATCTTGTTTTTCACATTTATTCTTTCTGATTTTCTTAGTGTTGACAGTGAGTTTCCAGGGCTTAACTGACCCTTGCTAACATATAATTTTCTTGTTCAATATTAAATTCCAATGGGTGAGGGAAAGAATTTTACAAATTTTATTTGTAAAATGTTTTACAATCCAAAAAAGGAAACTATTTCAAAAATATTATTTCTTTTTGTATTTTCAAAAGATTGGTAAATTAGAAAAGGCAGGGTAATATATTGATTTTACATATCAAGAAATTGAGACCTAAGAAACTGACAAATGTTGTGATCAACTTGAGATATCATTAATACCATTGATCATCATGTGACAAAGCCAGGAAAGGAACCACCACCCATAAAAACTTGTGACTCCTTGTTTCTGCAAACCAGTTCTGCAAACTCTTTTAAAACATGGTTCTTTCCTACTTTTTTTAAAGAGAGTAACCCTAGCTCTGATTTTTAATAACTGGGTGTTGAAAAATAAATTAAGTAATCCTGTCCACCATAAAAAACAGTATGGAGAGTATTGACCTCATATTTATATTCTACATGGATTATTTTCTTATTTCTCTCTCAGTTTCTTTTCGTCTTTTCTCTCTCTCCACTCCTTTCATTCTTTTTGACTCTTTTTTTCCCCTAAAAGATAAGGTCTCAGTAGTTTCTGAATAACCCATTACATTGGAATATACTGTCTCCTAAACAAATTTAATTCCTAATTGTCTGCATTTATTTAATAACATTGCTCCTTCTACCACAAATTCTAGAGCTCTTTATTATAAGATACAAATAATTTTGGGATGGAAGATATAGAAGAGCAGTAAGCAGAAGTATGAGCATTGAGGAGCGCTGTCTATTTCTTGTCTAAGAATTTTGCTTCCTTTACCTGGGATTTCTAAAGATTGAATTATCTTCCCTGAAAATCACATTCAAGTAGCATGAAAATGGTTGAATAATCTGTTCCTTTTGTGACCATAATACTTGCTAGAAAACTACTCAAAGGACAATATGAGCCATGAAAAACAGTTGGAATCTTATTTAGGAAAGTAATTATGACTCATCTTATTGGTGATTGTTAAGTATTGAAACAGTCTTCCTTTTGACATTTATTCTTCCTCTGAGTTCCTAAGGTAACATATTGCCTGTACCACTCATTTGATACTTACTAGCTGCTTTAAAAGTCATTTATTGTTTCCCATTTTTTTCTCTATTGCAATTTAATAAAAAGCAGAAACAGTGTTCTAGCAAAGGTAGGAAATACAATAAAATGGGAAAAATGTTTTGGGTCCTGTCCTATATGGAATTAATTGTTTTCCCAACTACCAGTTGTTTAAATTTAAGCACATTCTTTATTTTTTTTCAAAAATGGGGGTAATAATTCAAATCCTATAAGATTGTTGTGGGATTTAGTTATCAATTTTGAATTTACAGATGACCTCACACCTGGAAATCACATCTCTAAATGTCTGACTTCGTGTGTGTGTGTGTGTGTGTGTGTGTGTGTGTGTGTGTAAATTTCTATAGGAATGGTAGTTTCTAGACTACCACATAGACTAGTGATGACAAGGATAATCCTCATATGTATAGAAGCATAGGATCTATGGTATATATTGTGTTTGTTTTTCTGTGTGCCTCTTCTATACAGAGTAAGAAAATAGCGATATGTGCATGATTTTAGGTGAGACAAAAATGTGCCTTTTTACACATCTCAATCAGAATTTGAGTAACATTATTTTTAATAAAAAGCCTGGGATGCTAGAACAACAGATTGACTTTGGCAACTCTCATTGTGGCTACTGTAGAGGTAAAGGGATTGGGAGAAAGACAGAAGCAGCTTTAAAGGTAACCCAGGAAAGAGGAGCTGATGTGAGTGGTAATCTCTGGAACAAAGTACAGTGATTTTAGTATAGGTCTTGAGTTTAACATAATTGCTGTAAGAGATTTTGAAGCTAGCTGCATGCTCATTTATGGTTTTAGCTGCAAGCAACAGAAGAGCAAGAGTAACTTGAATAGTGAATATTTATTTTTTCACATAATGAAATTTCCAATATCGGAAGTCAAAGGTTGGTACAACTATTCAAAATGTCATCAGAGAAGTAGATATTTTCTATCTTTCCACCTAAGATATTCTTAATGGATAATTTTGCCCTTATTGTTTCAAGATGACTGCTGAGCCTATAGACCTGTATTAAGATTCTAGAAAGGCAGAATATAGAAAAGTCAAAGTCATTATCTCCAAAGAATTTTTATTACTGTTTTAATTCAGGAAGAGAAGTTACTTCCAGAGATACTCATTTACAGAACTGTAAAGGACTGTCATGTAACTACCCTTGAGTGAAAATGAAACTGTGTTTAACTTTCCAGGCCAAGTAGGACTGCAGTGAGAAAATGATTGAGAACTAGTAATTAAGTGAGTAAATTACCACTTCCACACAGCACAAATATTATTGATTTATGTAGGACAGAATATTTGGTGGGAGTTGATGGGCGTTGTAGTGATTTTCTCCACTGATACGGAGTTATTATGGAACAAAATATGAACAAATCAGTCTCAGGATAGGTTTCCTGCATACATCCATTTCTTTGCTCAGTAGATACTACATTTCTATCTGTACAATATTTGAAGTCAAGTGCTCAAAAACTACCAGTTTTCTATTCCATATTTTTTGCATCCTCACTAGCTGATTCCTCTTAGTGTCCTTTTGGTGACTAAGAACAAAAGTAGACTAAATTATCACAAGGAAACGATGATTCTGACTTTATGCCTACTTTTATTTTTCTCTCTTTCACTATAAATCAGCTTCTTTTACGCATGGATTTCCAACCAAGTCTGCACTGTACAGCTTTTCCTTTGATTCAGTTTGAATTCTATAAATAAAATAAAAGTAATATATACTCTTTCTTCTTCACAAATGGTATGAATATGTAGGTTAAAAAATGTACAGTTTATGCAAATGTGTCTCGGATGATCTGCTTTCCAGTTTTCATTTTCCTTTTTCTTCATTAATGATAGCCTGTATTTTTATTTGGGCATATTGTTGATGAGGTAAAAATCTACATGCAGCATTTTCCCTTGCTATCAAGGCTCAGCCACAGGTAGTTTTAGTCAATGAGCCATAGGTGAAAGTATTTTGTGTGACTTTTGGAAAAAATATCATTAACAGAGAGAGGAAGGCTGTCTGAGGCCTGGAATAAGGATATGGTACCTGGAGTTCTGGTATTATTTTAGACTAAGAGTGTAGGGCTTTTAACCTATAGAATGGGGGAGAGAGACCTGGCAGGGATGGAAAAGTGTCACTGAACTTCATGGGGCTGCCATTTCAGCTGAAGCTTTAAAATAAAGGGGTATTGTTATTTAAGTCTAGCTGGAAATTTTCATTACTAATCTATCTGACAGCCTAATAAGTAGGACAGAAATTACAGGACGGTCAGCATCTAAACTCTCAAGCTGGAGTATTTTTCTCTGAGACAGGAGCAGCTGGTGCCATTGCATCTGACATTGGTAGTGATGAGTGGTGTATAATGACAGTTTAAGACAAGATGCTCTAGCGCAGTGAAAAGAAATTTTTTAAATGTGTATCTCTTGGCACAGAAATAAGAACATATAAACTCAGTCTTTATGACTGAGTGAAAAATAGGTAAAATTCCTGGCCTGTCATTAATCCTAGAGATTAATCATAACTTTAGGATACATCAAGTACTGGACACTTTATTTTTATAAATGTTTACCTAGCACCACTACCATAGAAAACATATAATTTAGCAAAGATTGAATAAATATATTTCTTACTAAGGCTTATGTAATTTGAATATGCATTTTACATGAGGCATTTTAATGCTGAAGAAATACTTTAAAATCCTTTATCTTAAAAAATACAGATTTTTCTAGGAAAAAGTTAATGAATAGATAGCATTTTGAAATATTATAATTACGTGCATTTTAAATGTAGCAAAACATCTTGTATTTAATTGAACTGTTGTGACTTCAACTGCTAACTTTGCATTTCCATGTCTCTAGGGATTTTCCTTATATTTACACATACATTTATTACTAAATACATATTCATGGATGTAAGACAATGTTCTACTTATAGAAACACTAAGTGATTTTTCATAAGCTTATTTATTCTTTAACACCTGGACTAGACTATTTAGGATATTTAAAAACTTTGTCTTTTTTTTTTTTTTTTAATGATTCAGGAGAGAGGAGCCTCTGACAAACCTTTTTCGTGTCATATGTTGTGACTTTAGCATAGTGTTGGCAATAGTAAATGCAGTCATGCTACTTCTAATAAAGGAATATCAACGGATTACTGCCAATGTTCTAGAGAACTGTGAGGTATTATGTTTTGCTTTATTACTCAGATACTGTGTTACTCTTCTTTTTATTACTGTTATTTTTAATGTGGCAGTGTTGCCCTGCATTCTCTCTCCATCAGTATAAGACTTGAATTGCATATAATCAAGCTCCTATGAAAATCAGTTTTTTTCTGTGTTCCTTAATTTTTATTATAAAGTAAGAGTTACAAAATGAGTACTTTATTCATTCAGTCATTCAACAATAAATTCTAATATAGAATTTCAGGTACTGAGAAATAAGCTGTCATCACTTTACCTAGTATGTACTGGCAGATCTATAACTGTTTTTACAAAATCATGTGCTTCTGCAAATTCCATAGCAGCAGTCAATTGTATGCTCTACTACTCTGTCCTCAGATCCTAGAATATTGCCTAGTGTATGGTGAATGTTCAATAAATTTTTACTAAATAAATCAGTTAGTCAGATATGTTTGGTTGGAAATAAGAGAAATCCTGTTCAAACTTATTGGCAAAAGAGGTTTTGACAATGGATCCAACCAATTTAACAAAGGAAGACTGTAATGTAACCTCACATAAGGCTAATGGCAAAACAAAGCAAAACAAAACACACCTGTATCTCAGTGGTTAAAGTTAAGCTCTTGTAAAGGCCAAGACCCAGATTCTAGATGGTGATCCAGATGAATGAAAAAATAACAACTAAAAAAAAAAATAATAACTTGGCACAGACACTGACCAATCAGTATGGATGCTAACTCAGAGTAAGGTTAAATCATTGGTACTAACCACTGACACTCAGCAAGGCTATACTGAAAAATAATTAATCCAAGGTCCAGGAATGACTGGAAATAGGGTTTTTGACACTGACAGGAATGTTTCTGTCACTTGTCTTCTCACTTATCTTTGTTTTCCCCTTATATGCCTCCCACTGAAGAATGTCTCAAGCAATATGACTAGTGACAGCTCAAGAAACCTACATATAAAATCTATCTTTGGACAGAGACTGAAATTCTTACTCTGTTTTAGAGAAAATTTTCAGGGAGAGAAGGGAATGATGTTGAGTGTGTCAGATAACAGATATTGGTAATGATATATTTGTCATTAAAATTGTGATAGTGTGCCCCCTTCATACAAAAAGTCTCCACATGGAAGAATCAAATATCTAAGGATCAAATATTTACTTTAAGTAATAGTTTACTTTGGCAGAGACAAAGCTCTTCTAATATCCATTTGCTCTCCTATGCTTCCCGACATCCTGTGCAATCAAGTTTAACCCATGTGACTAGTTTGAACTACTGGGCTTTATGTACATGGGTTTGAATCTGAGCTGAGTCATTTAGAAGCCTTAGACCGCTCCTTCTCTTGTTCCTGCTGTGGAGATTTTGGAGTCATTTGTTCCATATGGTGTTAACGTCAGAATAGAGGAGGACCACCCATTCCACATCAGGTCTATATTAGGCTGTTCAATCACCACAAACTTCTACTTAAGTCTGAAATTTCAGGATTTTCTATAGTGGAAATGCCATTCATTACCCCAGTAAAATAAGAATAAATAATAAATTTAAAAAATAAATTAAAAAAAATTTTAAAGTGGTTTAATAAGAATAAAAATGACTAGGAGAGAAGCTAAATTCATATGAAATTTTGCCATTTACTGTTCTGTGATCTTGGTTAAGATGTCTGTTTTCTTAAATCTTCAATTTCCTCATCAATATGAAGAGGATGATAATGCCACCTATTTCATAAGACTGTTGTAAACATTAGACTAAACGATGTATATAAGATATCTAGCTCAGTGTCTGGTACAATATAGTTAGCATTTACATAAAACAAGCAGAGGAAGCAAATTCTTTACCTATGATTAACATTTAATTCTCAAAATAGCTTATATGTATTATTATCATCCCCATTTAAATTGAGGCATAATAAATTTAAGTGGCTCACCTTTAATCATGCAAATGAGATTTATTCTTCACCTTGGTGGTATCTTCTCTGACCCTGTGAACTAATGTCTTTTGTGGAGCATTTTAGAATTAAATATTCCTTAAATGTAAGTAGCGGTATAGGTATAGGAAGGAAAGGGCTTTGGAATAATGTTAACATTTGAATCTTATTTCTAGCATGTACAAGGCAAATGACAGCTATGTAAGTTGCTAAAATTTTTTAACTTCTTCACATATAAAATATCTAGTATCAAAATGGTACTTATTCTAGATGGCTATTTTGAGGAGTTAATGAGGTTATGTATATTCTATAAGTAAAGCACCAAACTTTAAATGCTGACAATGGATATTGGTTCTCTAGTTATTCTCTGATTACTGCAGTAAAAATACTGACTGTGCTGACTTCTCCCTGGAAGAATCAGGTCATGTGAAGCAAAAGATTAATGTACAGACTTTTACTCATCAAATACAAACGTATTTTAGATATATATATATAAAGTTAACCATATTTATTCTAATTCTCACACAACCCAAGTTATTTCATGTCTAAGAAACATGTTTTAAACATGTTTCATATGTAATCATCTTAACTAGTCATCAGAGACATATACAGTGCTTCCCAAATAAGCCTGAAGCAATGTCAGGAAGGCAGCTTGCCCTGATGAACATGAACAAGTAGCAAAGTAAGGACCTCTCATCTTTCCTATCTCTATGCTCTTATTCCTTAATATGCAATTTTCTTTATAAGTTATGATACTGTTGCTTTAGTACAAAGAAATCAGAAATAAGAATTACAACTAGAAGGAATGTTCTAGATTATCTGGCCTCATGTCGTTATCTAATAGGTAAGGGACAGAGATGCAGCAACTTGTGAGTTGCCTAAGAGATGTCTAATGAGTGTTGCAGGAAAACCCAGGTCTTCTCAATCTACAGTGTTTTCCCTAAAACCACATTTCTTCTACATTGGTAGCTTTTTTAAAAGCTTCTTATGGGTAAATACTCACTGAAATAATAGTCCTTAAGGGTTTTATAGAGCTTAGGAATTGCCAATTTTCCTTTACTTCAAAAGGATCCATATGAATTCATCTTAGAAATTAGTTTAAAATGTTATCAAAATGTATTAAAAGCTGGACAGCAGGGAGGTGAGAAGACTTTCTGTTAGATCTCTTGTTCTATACTTCCAACTTATTAGTAGTCTTAGTTTCTACTTTTTTCCCCTAACAGTTTTATTGAGGATAGCATCCCAGATTCAATATGCCTAAATTAGAATTTTATTTCCCTCCCAAAATAGCTTTCTTTTGATCTGTTTTGACTTATTTTTATCTATCATTAATATCTTCATGGTTTTCGGTACCCCAGCTGAAAATCTCATCGCTGTCTTTCATGTCTTTTTCCTTCTGCTATATTTAATCAATCAATATAGTTTACTAGTTTTCACAACCACTCCTAATTCCCATATTATGTTAACCATATTCTCACTGCATTCACTGCTCTCAGTTATATCTTCTTTCTTAAAAGAAATTTCAAAACTATGCAAACTGATCTTTCTCCTCTCTAATAATTATGAAACTCCAGGTGTCCCCTGCTGCTTTTAAAAGAGATTATGGACTTAAGCATGAAAATAGCAATCTTATAGACCACAGCTCAATTTGTATTTCTCATTTTGCCTTTGCCATTTTTTTTTCTCGCACACTAGTCCTTTACTTCCACAAACTTTTCTCCTCATTAGTCCTTGAATTTATAATGTATTTTCAATTCTGGACCCTTGCTCACATATGTTAATCCAGAAATATGTTGACTGTCCTTTACTTTTGTCCTGTCTTCGAGATTTAACTTAAATTCAGTCTTTAGGTATTCAACCCAAATGGTCCCGGACATGTTGATCTCTCTTTCCTTAGAACTGCTTTGTATTTTTAATATATTCTATAGTTTGGCACTTACTTATATTTATTTTGATACTTTCAATTACCTCAATTATTAGATAAGTAGCCTATCAACTTCTCAAGTGTAGGAGTTTTGTTACAACTACAATTCTAAATTTAGGGTGCTGTTTCTATATAGGTGTTAAAACATACATGCAGACTTTTTTAAAAACACCCGTAAATCATAATTAACTGATTAAACTGAAAGAATAAGAGCTTGGGCATCAAAATGTAATAGATTTTGCAAAACAGGAACGAGAAAATTATGAATTTTACATTGAAGATATTACTTTATTTCAACATTTTTTGAGAATCTGCAATTTACAGGTCACTCTGCTGGGTGTTGAGAATATAGACATAAATTACAGTCCTTGATATAAATGAAAAGAAGGAGAAGGAGAAGGTGAAGCTTCTGAAAAAAAGCTGACTGGTGTGGAGGTGGGTGGCTAAGCAAGGCCACATGGGGTGATGGCAGGAGGGGTGGGTATTTTCCTCTCAGAAGGTACTGGCCCAGGTTTGGGTAGGTTTCATCATGGTGTAAAATGATGCTGTTTGAGGGTATGACATTCATCTTCTCTGTAGTCCATGGCAGCAAGTCCAGTTTTCCATTGTTTATAACAAGTAATTTAAAATTAATAAAAATCTTCTGAGTTCTGTTGCAAGATGATAATAGTAAGAATAACAAAATTATCATTAGGTTCATTGCATTTGCCCATCTGCAACTGTGGCCATATTTCAGCGTTTTATTACTCAATTTAGAAATAGGTAACTTCAACTGCCAAAAACAACTGAGATTGTCAAGGGTAGGGAAAGCACATGTAGCGTATGGGCTGTAGTTGTGCAGGCTGGAAGTTGACCTTAGTTTTTATATTCTTTTTCACTACCTGAGAGTTAGGGTTCTTCAGAAACTATGACAATGAATAATTTATCTGCAATAAAAGAACATTTATTCATTTTATGTATTTATTTGTTTAAAAACAATAAAAATTTCCTTAATGCCAAATTCTAATAGAAAATTTACCACATTAATAGAGGGAAATATTTGATACTCATAGTGATTTATTAAGCAATTAATGATAATATCAATAACAATAATATGCCAATATAATGATCATTCTGTTTAATAATAATAAAATTTCTTAATACAACTAAATATCCATAAGAGACTAAAGATGTGTTTAATTTCCTTCATTCTTCATTGGGAGATTTGTTCTTGGTTTTCTTTTTTTCTTTCTTTGTTCTTTTCGCTGATTTTTCTTTCTCCTATGCTTGTCCTTAGTGATGTTCTCTCCAGGATTTTGCTCCATTGTTCTCTGCTCCCCTTGCATTTAGTAATTACATCTAGGGAAAAACCTTTAAATGCCACCTATTTGTCAATGATACCCAAATTATTGTTTCAAGTTCCAACATTATTACCAACTTACAGAGTCATATCTTAATGGTATTCTACACATCTCCAGTATAATTCATGGTTTCTTTTACATATAACTATCCTTCCTTTCTATTAGAACTTTCTTCCTTCTTTAACCTGCCACTATTATCAAATGACTCAAATTAGCTAGGAAGATTGCTTAATTATTTGTTTACCCTTCACAAGTACAGTCAGCATCTTGAATCTTCTCATGTCACACCATCCCTCTTGCTATGACCTTAGTTAAACCTCCATCATTTCTCATCTAGATCCTGCCATATCCCTTTACTAGCTCTGTTTTCTCCCCAGTCTAACTATAATTCCTTCTCTTCACAACTGTCAAATGGAGATTTTAAGAATGTTTATCAGACCATATTATTTATTTACTTAGAGTTCTCCAATGTCTTCTGTTTATACTTAAAATATGAACTCCTTACTGTACCCCAAAGTCTGTTGATGATCTGCCTCTGCCTCCCAGGGTCCCTCCAGCACCATCAACTCCCACAATCTAATGTCCAGGCCCTAACATTAGATAGCACTTTGATACTGTGCCTGGGGGTCATATTGAATACATTATGTTTCATCCAACAAAAATCACAAAAGTATGAAATACATGGCATAAATAGACCATAGAAAAGACATTTGTTTAGAATATGAACTGAAATAAGAAAGCAGAATATCACTTTGTTCAACTTTACCTCAGCATATTTACATCAGATGACTAGATGTTTTCACTGCTTTACATATTTTTGTGAATGACCATAAAAGCTTTCAGTACTGAACTTGGTATTACACGAATTTTAGTAGGTAAACAAGTTTTCAAAATAAGAAATTAGTGAATAATGAGACTTGCTTATATTTATGTTAGGTGGGCTAACTTCGAAGGGGACTGGAACAGGAGAGGTGCATTCACAGACTAAACCCTTGAAAATGTCAGATGAAACACTGACATGGAAAAGGCCTCTTAAGGGTCAAGGAACAAATAAATTTCTAACACAGACTAGGCCTTAAAATGGTTAGATAAGATGCTAACCGATAGAAAAGCAGCTTATACATTTCTGAAGCTGCCCTAATGGCCCAGATGGGGGCCAACAGGGCAGGCTGTTCTAGTCAGCTCAAACCGACAAGCAGCACAAGTGCAGTAACTCAAAGTTACCTGCAGCTGACTTCTACCTCATTATAATATACTTAACATAAAATTGTATATGGATCCATATATTAAACTCATTATAATAGACTGAATTATGGGTAGTGAACATACATGCTTGAGAGAACACCTGTTCTTGTAAAAGACAAACTTCTTCCTGGAAATCTGCCCAGAAATGCCCCTAGAGCAGAGTAAAGAAGGCATAGAAAAGACCCCTTATAAATATGTGCACTACTAGCAGAATAGGAGTTGGGTTTCACTTGAGCCCAACCTGCTTCTGGTACCTTGAAAAACGTTTATTTGCTTTCTGTCCCGCAGTTTCCTCTTTATTACAAATAAAAACCTTTCTTTCACTTTCAACATGCTTTGTCTGCAATGATATTCATCTACAATGGATATAGGGACCTACTTGAATTACCCCCTAATATATGCATGGCCTACTGGGGAAATAAGCTAGCAGTTTACATGCTTATCAAACACCAAGTAGAGGTGTCTAGTGTGTATTAGTGTGTAGTTAACTTTGAGCAAGGAATGAGAAAAGGGTAAAAAATAGGAAAATAGGAAAAAAAAAAAAAACACTGAAAGTGGGCCCTATTAATTAGCTTAAAGACTAGGGAACCTTTCAGAAGTAGCCCTTCCAATCGAAAGTAGCAATATTCAACTTTTGGTGAACCCAGCTCATTATACAGAAATTTGTGGGCAATCAGGGAGAAACCTACCACTAGGTGGAGCCAATGGCATGGAATTCCAGAGGCTTATTAAGGGTCAAAACTCCAGGGAATACTTGTGGGCTCTCTGGGAACAACCTGCCCTCTGCCATTGGGGTTATAATATCTTCCCCTCTTACACTTTGCCACTTTGCCCTGGCTTTGTCCACACTATTTTGTCAACGAACCTGCTTCCATGTCTGTCAGCTAGTGAGAGGAAATGTGGAGGAAGGCGAGAAACGAAGCCTGATAGTTGTGCTCTTCCTAGAGAAATCTCTCTAGTGTCTCAGTTTTAATGGAATTTCCTTAAGATCAGAGAGGAAGAGACCACTACATCTCATGTTTCTCCTTTGTCACTGTTTTCTCACTTCTTGGACGGAGAGTAGTAGAGGCTTCTTTATTTTCCTCTGTACTTTCTGGCAACCCATGCATTTTTGGCAGGTCCTGACACTGGAAAGTTTTCAGGGTGCTGAGTTGAGAGTTGAGAGAAGAGGGGGAAACTCACACTATTTTTCAAAGGTCTTTATTGGCTTTTTTAATTGTTTCTTAAGTTAATCATTGTAATCACTGAAATTAATCATTATAAGCTAATCATTGTCAATCATCTAACACTGAGTTTGCTTTCCTGTAGCGTAGCTTTGGGAAGTGGTTTTCTATTAAGCTAATTGAAGGCACTCTCATTTAGCTACTTTTCCAATAAAACTATTTACTTTCTCTTGTGTTGAGTCCTGGTGAAATTGTGAATTGCTGCAAGTGTCTTGGGTTAAATCTTCTCAAGAACACAAGAACCCATCCTGTGGTTACAGAATGCAATTGGATATGTGATTCTAGAGTTCAGTGCTCCAGTACTTCCAGACCATACAACAGACACCCACAAGATTGAGAGTTTTGATATTTGGTACCATACTAGTTCATTGCAATTGGAAAAGAAATATCTCCTCTAGAATGTAATCCTTAGGAGAATTTGCCTGTCTTCTATGCCATTTTGTAACCCTTCTGACTAGGATGAAGCCTAAAGCATAATATCTATTGAACAGATAACATTGGGTTGAGTTCTCATTATGTGATATTGAAATGAAAATAAGGATGACAGAGAGAAAAATATTGTGTATATATCTTTGCATTTATTTGTATTCTATTTTTCAAAAGGATTGAGGCAGTTTGTAATAAAAGTATTGACACTGTAAGTCATCATTAATACTAAATGAAAGACAAAAGTCAAGTAACAAAAGGTAGGCAAAAAGGGAAACATGTCTGTATTTATTTCTTTATGTCTGTCTGTTTCTCTATATATCTATCTATTGATCCAATTATTTAGAAAACTGGTAGTAGCTTAACTTCTCATATTAATACCCTAATGAATCTCTGTCTCTCAGAGATTAAAGATACGTTTTTTCTTTAATAAATAGAATTTTTTTATTTTATATTGAAATTTTCATTTATTTTTCCATTAAACTCATGTTTTTGTTTCATTTTATTTTAAAAATAAGGGTAGCATGCTTAAATAAATGGAAAAATAATATCCTAAGAAGGCTAATTTAGCACAAATAACACTGATTCCTTTTTGCTAGGGTATAGCAAGGTGTACAGTGGATTGTATAGCTTCATTGCTTGGTAGAAGTGAATATACCAGCTACAATGAAAAATGTTTTACCTAAATATTTTCCCTGAATGAAGTTGCTCATAGGCTTTTTAAATAAGGGAAACTGGGTCAGTTATAAATTTTTTTAAAATAAGGAATGATGCTAACATTGTTGAATATTGCTAAATACAGCATGATTTATGGAATCACCTTTAATTTCTCACTTATGTTTTCAATATGTTTCTAAAGTATGTGCCAGTACTCCTCCAGTACATATATAATGAAAGGATAAAGGATTCTAGGTAGATCTTCACTGGCCTTCACTAAATAAGAAAAAAAAAATTAAGTTATAGGTTTGAAAAGACATTTGTTTGAAGAAGCCAGAGTGATTTAATCAAAGCATATAGCTTACTAGACTTTGTTCAACTGTGGGGTTAAAACTTTGAAATGATTTCTAGAGGTATTGTCCAAAAAAAACAGCCTTCTATCTGTCCGTGTCAGACAGAAGCAGAAACTGTTCATTGGTACTAAGCCTGCATTAAAGAGACTAATGGCATAGAAACTTATCTTCATAAGAAGGGTGAGACCTTGCTATTCAGAACTGGTGTCAATTTGAGTGGGCAAATCTGAAATATCACTCCATTGAAAGCAGGTGATTCATGGATGTACTGAAAAGCATTTAGAAATCTTTTTATCCAGCTCTTTTTTAAAAGATGTTAAATTTTGCCATCATTGATATGCTGCTGAGTTGACCATGCTGAGGTGCATGTGTCCCAGAGTAAAATTGAAATTGAAGTGGACGTGACATGAGAAACTTGGTACTAATGTGCAAGGGAGCCTGCAAAAGAAAGAAATTGTTTCTGTTATCAGAATGTCAGAGACACAGAGCCTGGTTGATTGAATAGCTGTTCTGAGTAAAATAGAATTCCATGTGTGTTTAGAACTCCTTCTCTTCTTTATTTTACTCCCCAGAGAATTTCCTGGAGCTAGATACAAGAGCCAATAACAAGGACCCCTGAGAGCCCTGAAATGAGATAGGATTTGCAGGGTTAATAGGTATCTACCCTCTGCTTTGCAATGCAGTGGAAAAATGGTGTAGCTCAAGAGCAGGGACTCTGGGACACTGTAGTCCTGTGATGAAATCTTGGTTCTGTAAGCTTTGATCAATTTATCTGAGCCTCAGTCTTTTCATTTATAAATTTACTCAAAGGATTTGAGGATCCAATGAAATGACGTTACCTTAAATTCTGTCACATCACAAATATTCAACCAATACTAATGATTCTACATTCCTTACAAAAATGTTTGGACTAACCTCCCATGGTCACAACTATCCCTTTCCAAAGGTTTGAGAGTTTTATATTAGGTGACTGCTTTACTGTCGTTCCAACCACTGGTTTTCAAATGTGGCTTGAGACACAATGGAATCACTTGGGTAGTTTGATAACTACTGATGCCTGAATGTGACCATAGGGAACTGAATTTAATTAGTGTGAGGTATGTCCTAAATAAAAGAATTTAAAAAATTTCATCAGCAGATTCTAACATGCAGTTCAAGTTGATAAGCAGAGATCTGAAATATTATAATAGCAGGTATCCTACTTATCATTTAAAATATATTTCTTCGTATTCTATCCAAAAGTTTTCTCTTTCTGAGTCATATTTCTCCCAAAGCTCCAGCTCCGTTTCTCTCCAGATAGAGGTTATAAGGTAACACAGTAGGTCTAGTCTTTTCTGGGAGGGACTGGTAGAACCAACCACAACAGATCTGCATTTCATGCTAAGGAAAGGAAGCAGATCACGGTGAAGGAAAAATAACAGAAATTCAAATATCAAAATTTGGGCATTTTAAATACCAAATAGATACAACAAAAGTAAATACCGAGGGAAGACCATAAACTTGGGGAATGAAGAAAATTAATTGAAAGTAAAACAAATGAAAATTAAGGTTTAAAAGAGTGCAAAATAAGTAAAATCTAGTGTTTGTCTAAGGCAATGATCAGGTAAATGGGAAAAGAAAAATTGAATGTGTCTCATTGATCAAAATTAGAAATTTGGGAGATACAAAAATTGTCATAAGATGCCAAAGATCATAAGAAGATGACAATAGAGGAAAAGAGGATCTTTTTAAGGTAAAAGTCATGAAATTAAAGATGAATGTCACACTAGCTAGCTAATTTTCCCCAGTATCCTCTATAGCATTTCCTCTATAGCCATTAGAAAATTTTAGTTAAAAGCAGGACTAAAGAAATATATTTTCTGATTTTATTCAAAGTTCATTTTGAAACATAAGTGAAACAAAGTACTTTTCTGGCTCTCCTCACTTATAGAAGCTTGGATGATTTCCTCAACTTGTTAAGAAAATGCATTCAGCTTTTTAAAGGACTGTTACTATAGAGTCATTAATTTGCTCATGACAGTATTGTAGCAGTTGAAAATAAGAAACTAACAAAATTGCCTTCAGTAAGAGAATATTTTTTAAAAATTGGTATATGTGCATATGTGTTTATATATATACATATATATTCAGTGGAATAGTACGCATCCATTGTTACAGATTAAAGTAGATCCATCTTCACTTAATAATATGAAAAACTTTCTTACATATATACATGAAATAGTGAGATACAGAATGATGAACATTGTGTTATTCAAGATAAACAATATATTCACTATCTCTGGGGAATAAAGAATGTGAAGCTGAGAGGAATGCTTTTAATTTCATTTTATATCTTTTTGATATTCTGAATTTTAAAACCACATACAAATTACTTACAAAAATAATTGAAAAGAGGGAATGTTTTTAATGTTTAAACAACTATTTGCTCCATTGGTTCAAGTTTTAATGGGTAAGTTCATAATGAAATTTAATTCCTAAATGTAATCCCTAATCTTTATTTTAGAAGTAAAGTGAACAAGAGCAGAAATTTTATTTTTGGTGCAACAGGAGTCAAATGTAGTGCTTTGATCCTAGCAGATTTTAGTAAATTCTGTTTTAATTCATTGAAATTACTATTGGTATTGTAAACTTTGTTTCTTCAAATATTTGTCCATTGATATAATAGTAAAAATTGATCCAGCCTGATCCACTAAGATAATCTAATTATTTGTATATGAAAAATAAGGCATATATCTAATGTTCATTTGTTCATACTAAATTTATTTTTGTACATTTGACAGTCTCTGGTTACAGTGTTCGTATAACCTGTCATGAATGTAAAACTCAAAGTTAATTGTCACACATTCTGATGTTATTTGTAGTCTTCTAATATTGAAGTCAGACTCAACTGTATAGTTACCTTAAAGATAAATTTGCTTTTAAAATGATGCAGTAAGTCCATTAATAAACTCATAACTACTTCCGATTGTCATATTGTGAAAAATAAAAAGCTTGCTGAATGACTAGCATACACCCACAAAGTGTAAAATAGAATGTCTCTTTCCATACATTTGACCATTTTTTCAGAGAGGTAACAGGGATAACATCTGTTTTTCATGGCTTTATGCCACTGGCAGGTGATCTTTCTAGGTTAATTATTGAATGATGTGTAGCTCTTTAGTAATTTGACAGTGCTTCATTATGAGAACTTCAAGTAAACAGATGTTCTCTAGAAGGAATTAGAAAGGGCAGTGACAACGTCATAATAGACTGACAAAAATTCAGGTCTCTTCAATAGATGGAATTGGTGGATGAGCTGTAATGTCCGCAGCTGAGTTTCTTGAATGTAATATTGATAATCAATCATTTTATGGACATTGAAAGAATTAATAGTAGAGTGTCACTAATTTTTATATTATTTAAACCATCAAAGCATCATCTCCTTAAAAGTTTTCTTCCAAGGAACATTCCAAAGGTTATAAATTGCAGAGAAGAAAGAGATAAAAAAAAAAATACACAGCATTAGTTTAAGTAACCTTTGAGAAAATATAAGACTTCTGCAGCAATAGATTTTAACTGTATTCCCACTCAGTAATATTATTATGATCAACTACTTGCCAATAGCTACAGGCATGATTTTCCTTTTTTACTTCTCACTGGACCTGAGCCTACTCAATTTAGTAGAGCTGGCTGTGGCACCTCACACTTTCTTAAAACACAGGACTTTCCAATTTCCATGAATTTTTATGGTATCAGAGTAATTTGAAACAGGTGCTTAAGCCTCACGACTATGCTGTGAAACAGAAGGTTTATATATTTTTCATTATATATTGAGACAGACTATGGCATTTGGAATGACCATCTGTCACCAAATGCATACTGTGTGCTAAATTTAAGAGAAATAGGATTTTTCATTTGAAACTCCTTAGAAAGTAAAGGATGAATTTTCCCTGCCTTCTGAATCCTCACTAAGCATTTTTCATAAAAGCAAAAGAATCATTTTTTGGTTTTTTTTGTTCAAAGAGTGTCACCAATAAGAGATTATTAGAATACCACATAGCATTTGTTGGGGTCTAAAAATTCTAAGTCCTAGATTGAGAGAGCATTTAGTCTATAGGTTTTCACTAGAGGAGTATATTTTAGCCTGTGTATTTTCTTCTATTTCACAGCACTAAGTAATCTGGATCTTAAGTACTAGTTCTCTTTGCAAGAATCTGGGTTTTCCAGTCATAGTTGCCAACTTGTGCCCATAGAGATGGGGAAGGTAATGTGAATTAGTTAATTTATGGTGATTTAGTGTCCCACAGATAAGGAAGAGCCATCAAACATAAATGAGAAAAAATAAAAGAAGGAATTGAGGAGACTTTAAATTTAAAGTCCTATAAAGTATAAAAGTCACCTAAGGACATTTCCTGAAATTTAGACTCTGACAATGACATTCCAACCCCAAATTCATAAATTCATAAATTCATATCCTCTCTCTCTCTCTCTCTCTCTCTCTCTCTCTCTCTCTCCTCTCTCTCTCTCTGTGTCTCTGTCTACATACGCACACACACAGACACACACATACTCTGTGATTCTGATGATCTGATGGCCTGTACAGATGGTTCAGTGACAAAACAAGGAAACAAAAAAGGAGTGAAGGAGAGGTGAAGGAGCTGAAGATCAAGAGAAAAGAACTTGCAGGACTGAGTTAATAAGGGACCGATTAGAGGAAATTAATTTATTGGGGTCCTTAATTTATCTCAGATATTGGGAGGCAGTTGAGTTTATAGGTAGAACTTGAATAATTGGACATGCCAAGGTGACATATATGGGACTGGGAGTCAAGCAGACCATGCTACAGAATTTGTCTGCCAAATTAATAAAAAAACAATCACAAATCAATGGAGCAACAAACTGTGTGCTCTATAAGGTTGACAATCTGCTCAGCACTAGTTTTTAATATCTGCTGAGCTGTATGAGGGAGACACAGAACCTTTTTCATTCATGCTCCCCAGCTCTTAACACAGTATTTCACACTGGGTTCATAGTCAGCATTTGCTTAAAGTATGAAGGTGGACTCAGAAAAATAAAAGTAGACATCTGACACATTTGGGGGAATGGTGACTCTCGGTTGCTTCAACACTGATATTCTGTGTATATTTCACAGTTGTTTGTTTTTCTGTTTTTTTTTTTTTTTTTTTTTTTTTTTTTTTTTTTTTTTTTTTTTTTTTTTTTTTTTTTTGTATTATGAGTAAATATTGTTGAGTAATCTCTCCTGGAAGTCAACTGCAATCTGAATTTTAGCTCTGCTTTTAAAGTTATCAGTAATTACAAAGATGGTTAGCTATTGAGGCAATGTGAACTCCAAGGTAAATCCTTGTCAGCTCTTTGATTATTGCTGGCTTCTCCATTTCCTTCAGTGTCACCCTGGGCTAGGAAACTGCTTAGCCTGAGGCAGAGAAAACTTTGTTGAAGAAAAACACATTGTTAATGAGTTTAATGTTCTTCTGGACACCAGGAAACCATGTTCCCATTTGCTCATCCCTCAAAATCAGCTCAGAATGGTTAATTTGTAATTATAAAACAGAAATATTTTTTTTTCTCTCAGCTTCAGGCCTTATACAAGATTTGAAATTCTGAGACTTTTTTTGTGGAATAATGACATGATTTTGACTCTGCTGCTTAGAAGATCTGCTTAACTGTTCTACTTCCGTTTCCCAATAGAGCTACATTTCATGTAGAGGTGAAGGGTACTCTCTCTGACCCCTTTCCCTGCTCTGGGAGGTATCTTTCTCTTTGTAAGTTTTCCCTTTATAAGCTTGACAGGTCATTTTCCTAATTACCAAATGAAGAAATATGCCAAATAAACTCATTTTTATTTCTGAGTCTTATGTTTTTTCTTTATAATGGCATACTGTCTTGATTATAATTTTAATTTTTCCCTTCTACTAACAGAAGTCATCCTCTTTAATTGCACTTTTGTTTTCTGTATGCCTGAAATAACAACATTTTACAGGGAAACAAGATATTGCATCCAGAAATATTTTTTATCAACTAATTGCTTATGAAAATAGGTCCTCACTCAAAAGTCCATCTCTGCTCAGTGCTGGTATTCCTGGTCCACTGGCCAACATTTCTAATTACAACTTAGCATAATATAACAATGAATGAAAAATATTTGATCAAAAAATAAAATTAAATTTTTTAAGAGTTGCAGAATGAAGCACCTAAAAGGATTACTGGTAAATTAAAATGAAATTAAAAAAATTAGAGCAAAACAATTGGCAAGCAGGGGTGTGGAAGTTAAACAGACAACAATAGAGATGAAAATTGACAAGAATGGGAATAATGAAATTAATTTTAAAAAGAATAACTTTGGAAAGATTATAAAGAGGCCTTTTGGAAAGCTAATAATCCCTTGAGAACATATGTGAATTTGAGCCTTACTTGTGATCATACTATGACTGTTAAGTATGAAAGGAAGTTCTATGGTCTTACCAGTTTTTAAAAAATCAGTCTCACTCCACTGCTACATTTTTAGTTCACTTAAGAATCCAGTATAGTTTCAATTGCAGTTGCTCCTTGAACGAGGGTTTTAACATCACAAAATGCTTACACTCAGATTTTTTAGTACCTAAATTCTACTTTTCATATTCACAGATTAAAATCAACCTTGGACTTAGTACCTGTAGATAAGGAGGGCCAACTCTAAGCTACAAGTGAATTTTCTACTGAGTAATGGGCGGATACTCCTAACCCCCGCATGGTACAAGGCTCAACTACATAAAATAGATCTTTTAAAGAGCTAATTAAGAAAGTAAAAGTATTTTTATTTCATTTATTAAATATAAAATCTGTATCAAATCATTTAAAAAAGACTATTTGCAAAATGCTGGCTTCTCATTGTTTCTGAAAATGTTCAACATGGTCTTAGCTTCAATTATCCTTAGGAAACAAAAACATCCTGTATATGTTAATCTTATTTCACTCCTGAAATCTTCCTTTGAAATCTGGTATGTATGTTACACTTAGAGCTTGTCCCAGTTTAAACAAGGTGTACTTTAAGTGTTCAGTCACACTGACATCAATGTAAAAGAAGGGATTGTTTTGGGAAGGGGAGGTAGTGGAGACAGGAGAAATGACTAGACTCTTTGAAAGAGTCCAGTCAATACATAATCACTTGAATTAAATAAAACCCAGACAGTGGGCACTAAGAAGAGACAGACTTGACACAAGTGTAGAGTATATTCATTAAATCAACAAAAAATTCTCAAGTGAGAAAATTTGTAATACTTATGAGTAAATGGGACATATCAATAGAGAATGCTAGTAAATGGTAACATGAGAGTAATATATTCTAACTATCAGAATTTAGTAGGAGAGGTTGAACAAATTCACTTTTAAAAAGGAGGTAATCTTGGCAAATTGTGTGAAAGAGATGCTTGTCTGAGACATTTAAAGATTAGTAGAATTTCACCAGACGGAGATAGGTTGGATTAGGGAAGGATACAAGCAGAGGGATCAAAGAAGTGAAAGAAAATTTGATGGAGGAAATTCTGGTAAACTGAATCAATAAATCTTTCCTGTGGCCTCAAAGTACAGAACGGAGAAGAGATTGAGGCTCAAGGTGAAGTGAGTTTGGAAAGAGGTTGAAAGTTGAATACCATGTCATCAGATATTACTTAGTGAACTATTGAAAACCAGTATATTCTGGGGTGATCCATTCATTTATGGTGCTACTCCATTTACCTGACATGTCTTATAATTCCATTTCATTCATAGGAAATCATAAGAATAAATATCTCTTAATAATGATTGGGGAAAAATTAAAAGAAAAGATAACGGTTATGTAAAGCTTGTACAGGAATTTACATCTAGCCTTGTTAACAATTTGATCTTTTGGTTTATATTGAACAGAACTTTGGGTTGGACCTAGAAGATTTATTTCACAGAAATAAATGTGAAGTCTTGTATTTAGTTCATAAAAGTCAGTTGTAGAGTACAGAATAGGTCTGAAAGCAAACCAATCAAAAGGAGGATTTATTTGACCATAAGCTACATGAGAAGTAACATGACTGCTGAAAAACAGCAGCAACAATGATAATATGTAATTCAACCTGCAGGGAAGATAAGGCATTGCCTGAAATTAGTGTTGTTTTTGTAAATTATTGATAGAAAAAAATTTTAATTTATTTTTAAAACTTTGCTTGTAAATATTTATATATAATTTTGGTTATGTGTATAAGTATAGAACCTCTTAGTGCCCAATTTATATCGAATTCATCTGTTGAATTAATTTAATTATGACTGCTGAAGAATAAATGTATGTAGAGCATGTAAAAAATACCTTTCACATGTGAAAAGATCTAAACTTTGAATTGTGAATGATTTTAGTTCTACAATTTTAATTAAGACAGTTCTAAGTTTGTTTTCTTCGGGCATGGTCTACAGATGAAAGAGTTGATTAGCATTTTTTTGTGCTGTTATTCCTGATCACAGACTATAAATATAAATTCTAATGAGGTAGAAATGGTTATGAATTTCATTTTGTAAAATATCTTTCCTATTTTTCTCAGAGGATTGCTAGAAAAACCCATAGATACTGAAAGTACTTCACACACTGTGTTGTTCAAAAAAGTACAAGATTTTCTGATTAATATGAGGTCATCTGTGTCTCTTCTGCCTCTCTCAGGATAGTAAGAAAGGACTTGTTTCTATCAGGTTGGTGATTAGCTAGCCTTTTGTGGGTGTCTTTCTCTTCCCCATCAATGTTTGTTAAAAATAAAAATATGCTATTATTTCTCAAAATGGGATTAGGGATTACCTATGTATCACAAAGTCAGTGTGAATGTTTTTAAAAGACAGATCACTTCAGACTTGCTGAATCTGAACTTTGACAAGGGGTGGGTTAGACAGGACATCCAAGAATATGCATTTTCAACACACTATGCAGTCATTCTTAACTTAGGGTGATTCTTATCCCCACCCTAGGGGGACATTTGGCAATGTTTGCAGACAGTTTGGCTATCAGAACTTAAGCAGGGGACAGGTGCTATTGGCACATTGTGGCCAAAGACCAGGAATGATGCTAAACATTCTACAGTGCTGAGGACAGTTCTCTATAATAAAAAGTATCCAGTTGAAAAGTTATAAAGATAACAATTTAAAATCTGCTTTCCTAGCAGGTATCCTCTATCTTTGGAGTTTATTCAGGTATTTGTTTTATTCATCCATCCATTCATTCATTTGCATATTCATTTTCAAAGCTCTGTTTGAAGGGTTTTATTGAAAAAAACTTTGGTTCATTTCCATTCTTTAAATTTTTTTCATTAAAGTATAATTGTCATTTAATACTATATTAGCTTCAGGTTTACTACATAATGATTGACATTGTGTAATGGTCACTACAGTTAAGTCTACTTCAGATCTGTCAGTTTTTTATTTTTTTTCTTAAATGAGAACTTTTAAGATCTACTCGCTTAACAACTTACAAATACACAAAGCAGCATTGTGAACCATTGGCATATGTTGCATATTATATCCCAAGATGTATGTATTTTATAACTTCAAGTTTGTATCCTCAACTCCCTTTACTTATCTCTCCCACCCCCTCCCCTGACTCTGACAGTCACCAATCTCTTTTCTGTATATGTTTTTTCTAATATATTTGTTAAGATTCACATATAAGAAAGATCAGAAAGTATTTGTCTTTATCTGTCTGACTTATTTCACCTATCAGAATGCCCTTAGTTTCATTCATGTTATTGTAAATGATTCTATCATTGTTATGACTGAATATAACTTCTAAATATATTTCAATAATATCATATATCTATAGCAATTTATTTATCCATTAATCCATTGATGGACATATTTAGGTTGTTTCTCTATTTTCTGTATTATAAATAATACTATAGTGAGTACTAGGGTTCATGTATCTTTTCAATCAGTGTTTTTGTTTTCTTCAGATTAATACCTAGAAGTGAAATTGCTAGAATATATGGTCATTGTTTTCATCATTTGAAGAACTTTCATAGTGTTCTTTTTAGTGACTGTATCTATTTACGTTGCTACTAAAAATACATAGTTCTCTTCCCCCACCCTCATTCTTGCCTATACATATTATTTCTTGTATTTTTGATAACATTCAAAAGGATAGGTGATATTTTATTAAGGTTGATTTGCATTTTCCTCATGATAAGTATTGTTAATCATCTTTTCATGTACATGTTAGCTGTATATATTTTTTCACTGGAAAATATCTATTCTGTTTTCACACATTTATTAATTGCTTTATTTGGTTTCTTGTTATTAAGTGATATGTATTCTTTAAGTATATTGGATATTGATACTTTATCAGACATAAGGCTTGCAGATTTTTATTTCTTTTGCTCTGCAGAACATTTTAAGTTTAGTGTAGTCCTCTTCTTTATTTTTCCTTTTGGTGTCAGACTCAAGATTATCACCAACATGTATGCCAAGTAGCTTACCACCTCTCTTTTCCTCTACATTTAAGTCTTTAATCAGTTTTAAATAATATTTGTGTGTAGTGTAAGATAGTGATCTAGCTTCATTATTTTGCATGTACGTATTTTTTCCCAGCACTACTTGCTAAAGAGAGTGTCCTTTCCTCATTGTATATTCTTGGCTCCTTTTTTCATAAGTAATTTTAACATATAGGCATTGAATTATTTCTGAACTCTCCACTTTGTTCCATTGATCTTCTTTTCATGACAAGCTCTTCTTTTATGGCACCATTATACTGTTTTGATTATTATACCGTTGTAATATAGTTTGAAATCATGGAGTGTCATGCTGAGAGATTTTATCTTCTTTCTTTAAATTGTTTTGAATATTTAAGATCTTAAGTGGATCCCCTCAAATTTCAGAATTGTTTGTTCTATTTCTATACAAAAGGTCATTGGGATTTTTAGAAATTTCATTGAATATATAAATTGCTTTGGGTAGTATGGAAATTTTAATAATATTAATTATTTTAGTCCATAATCATGAACTATTTTCCTATTTATTTGTATTTCCTTCAACTTATTTTATTTAGTATCATATAGTTTACAGTATATAGGTCTTTTACTTTCCTGAGTAAATTTATTCCTAGAGATGTTATTCTTTTTAATGCAATTTAAAAGGGATTGTTTTCTTAATTCCTATTTTTGGAAATTCATTATCAGTGTATAGAAATACAACCAAGTTTCGTATATTGATTTTATATCTCTCAATTTTACTGAATTTATTAGTACTAAAAATTTTTGATGGGGTTTTTAGGGTTTGCCTATATGTATATAGGGTTATAAATATGCACATATGAACATATTTGTGTAATCATGTCATCAGCAAACAGGAAGATTATTTTACCTCTTCCTTTCTAATTTGGATGTCCTTGTTGTCTGATTGTCCTGGCTAGGTCTTCCAATACTGTTTCATAAAAATTGCAATGTTGCTTGTTTTTGGTTGGAAATAAAAGGATTTATTACTTATGAGAATTTGACCAAAGTACACTAATATTTCTCAAACATTTTTAGATGCAAATAGATTTAGTTTTACGTATAATTTGGAGACATGCATATTTTCATAATCTAGTTGTTCAATTTCTTCTCTCAAATCACTTGAAAGTTTTAGAATAATAAATAGATCTATCCTAATTTTTTACACTTTCTATATCCTTCTTTAGAATCTTGTTTTGGTCTTTAAAATAATTTCTCAAATTAAAATGATCCCTTCAATTAAAAGAATAGTAATCAAGATGAGATTTCCAGCTAGCTATTTCTTTCCACACATTGAAAAAACTTAATTAGTACTGGCTGAGAGGCTAATCTGACTTTATGAAGAATCACGTTTATGACATGTTCTTAAAAATGCAATTTAGGATTTTAAATTTTTTCTGTTTAGGTTTGAGGACACAGGTATTTTTGTTAATGGAATTCTGGAAGGAGAGATGGGCTATACATACATATATGTATACATATATGTATATATATGTATATTTGAGATTTCTTTTACACACAGATAGCAATCACTTGTAATGAGCAGTTCATTGTTTGAATGCAAATACTGCTCTCAAAGTGATGATTGAACAGTGGTTGTCCTTTACTCATCAGTAGAAGAAATGCTTTCTTCTTTGCACTCTTGATTTGCTAACAATCTCTTTTATATTAAGATAGTATAAAGGTAACATCTACCCAACACTTCTAAATATCATACAAATGCAAAAATACCTATATTTATTCATTTTGCTTTCATTAAGAAAATAATTCATCTAATTCAATAATTATCCTTATTATATATTTAAACCTGTATTAAAATTTGACTTCATAAAGTGTCTTCAACAGATGTTCTCACTCGTAATGATTTCTATGATGACTTTCACTTCTGAAAAGCTTTGAATGTCTAATGACAAATTTTCAAAGTAATAAGATTGAAGAGAAGCACTAAAATATGCTTGGAAACAGAAATTGAAGTCATTTTGACAAAATGTATCAGGTAAGAAGTTGCCCTAGTTACTGATTGCTGCTATTAGATATTCCCCTTTGTGAATAAAGTGAGTTATTGATTTTTTTGAATTCAAATTTCTATTGAAAAAATTGATTACCTCTATTCTAATACTTATCTGAGTTTATGAAAACTCAATATAATAGGAATCACCTGCATTTTTATTGCCTGCCTAATGTTTTGCTTAATTTACTTACCTCTGCTAACCTAGAAACTATTAGAAAGTACCGTTTATGGAACATATAAAGTTAATGTGCCCCGTTGTGTATTGTTCTACTGACAATATATTTCAGATATTATTAATGTTGGATGAATTTGCTTTATATTTATTTCAGAGTTTTAGTCCCTGGCATCTTGAATTAATTTTTATATTAATTTATACTTTTCACTTACAATACTACTCAAACAAATGTATGCATAGGTCACCATCTGAAAAGTAAATAGGAACAAATGTCAGTAGCATAGAAAACATAAACGCATTTCATTGGCCTCCTACAAGGTGAAAATTTTACTGTAGAATTAGTTTGAGAATTGTCTTATTCATTAATTTTGAGTTTACAATTTGGTTCATACTGGATCTTGGATATAGATGCCAGACAAATAAATGTAAAAAGTTATGGAAGTGGAATTAAATTATTTTTTATTCACAGTATTCTGCTTTAATCTAAACTGGGGTAATGTAATTTAATGCAGTTCATTTTTAAAAAGTTATTTGTTATTATTATTTCATTCATTTAAAGCGCTATACATTTTTCAGAAAAACAGGATTACATCTCAAAGAGTATTCAAACCACGCCTACCACCAAACTTCAGTATCAGTCACCACTAGCACTTTTACTGTGTCAATACCAGACTTCTTTCCTATCTCCACCTTATCCACTTTGGTAATCACATTGTTAGACAAGAGTCCTGAGAGTATTGTTGGTTTTGTTATTCCTTTATTTTGTTTGTTCATATTCCACGTATGAGTCAAACTATCTGGTATTTATCTTTCTAGCTTATTATGCTTAGCATAATCACTTCAAATTCCATCCAGGTTGTTGCAAAAGACACAATTTCACCTTTTTAAGTAGTTGAGTAGAATTTAATCACATAAAATACCACATTTTAGTTATCCAATCATCTGTCACCTGATACTTAGGTTGTTTCATGTCTAGGCTATTGTGAATCTTGTTGCTATGAGCATCAGTATGCAAATATCTTTTCTGGTTAGCATTTTGTGTTATTTGGATATATATTAGAAGTGGGATTGCTGGTTCAAGTGGTAATTTCTTTTTTTTTTTTTTTTGAGGGATAGCTATAATATTTTCTGTAGACATTGACATTTGTATTCCTACCAAAAGTGTGAGAGAATTTTTTTTAATCTCTGCACCCTTGTCATCACATATTTCCAGTATTTTTTATGTAGACCATGTTCAGAAGTGTGAAGTGATACATGTCTCATTTTGGCCTTGATCTCCAAACCTGATATAAAGATATAGAGCATTTTCTCCTATGCTTGTTGACCATCTTCTCTGGAGAAGTGTGTATTCAGATATTTTACCAATTTTCTGAGCACTTTTTTTTTTGGGGGGGGTGTGTTATTGTTGCTGTTGTAGAGATATATGAATTCTTACTATATTTTGGAAATTAACCATGCATATTATAGATTATGTTCAAAAATATCACCTCCAAATCAGTAGTTTTTTCATTTTAATAGTGGTTTCACTGTGTTTTAATGTTAACAACTCGGAGTTAGACTCCACATTTTTAACAGCACGAGCTCCACCAAGACATCCTTACTTTAGAAACCAAACATAAATTCTGGCCATTCCACGTTCAAATACATCTATGACCAACTGTCATCATATAGGGCTTTTCCACAAAACTTCATGAGTTATATAATTCAATAGAATGACTCAACTTAGGAAACCTCTATATTTATAATTACAGTTTTATTGTGTAGGAAATACACACAAGAAAAACTTGAGTGTCGCAGATGGTGAACTTCCATGGTCTCTACTTGTGAAATCAGGTTGCTTTATGGCCAATATATCATGTGATGTATTTACCAATCATGAAGTACCACAAAGTGTTGTTGAGTAGACATAATTGATTAAATTATTGGCTATGTTATTAGATTTCCTTTGTATCCTCTCTGTCATCCATGGTAGTTGAAGGAGCTGATATTCCCAATTATATAATCATGGAGTTACTTTTCTGGTGGCCAGCCACATCATGAAGCTACCTAGAAATCTTTTAAATCATCTCTCTGTCAACAAAGGCTCAGGATATTCTAAATAACTAAATAAATAACTCAGGAAATTCTAAGAGATTTTGAGACTCTTTGACAAAAACTAAAGGCAAAATCCAGACACATATGTAGTTTTACCACACAAAGTTACTATAAACATAAGTAAATAAATACATTTTCTTTAATATACTAATCAATAAATAAAGCCAGTGCATCTACTTGTATAATGCTATAAGATTCTAAAATATAACAGGATAAGCATCTCAATAATTTTGGATATGACAATAACTTTATGGATATAATATGAAAGGCATAATTCATAAAAAATAACTTATCACCTGAATTTCATTAAGATTAAAAGCTTTTCCTCTGTGAACAACAGTGACAAGAGTAAAAAGACAAACTACAGATTGAAATAAAGTATTTCCAAAAGACTCATATATAAAAATATTATCCAACTAGATAAAAAACACCACCACAAAAACAAACAAGGTGATTAAAACATGGACAAAAGGTCTCTACAAATATCTGACCAAAAAAATATAGAGGTGGCAGGTGCGTTTGAAATAATATTCCACATTAAATATCCCCAGTGAATTTAAAATGACATACCTTTACATATATCACCTATAAGAATAACCCAAATCCCAAACACTGTCACCATCAAATGGTGGTGAGCATGTGGAGTAACAAGAAGTTTCACTCATTGTTTTTGAGACCACAAAATAGTACATATACATTTTGGAAGAGAGTTTGGCAGCTTTTTATTAAACTAGACATAATTTAACCATGAAATCCCGCAATCCTACTCCTTTATTTTTTTTATTTATTTTTTATTGTAGTAATTCCACACATTAAAATAATTTCCTATGTATAGGCTCTCCATTTCTTAGATATATTTCAACACATAATGCCCTCCACCAAATCACTAAGTGTTTTTCCTCATTGTCCGGTGGACTCCACCATCATTTGCCCCCAGCTGCCACATTCCCTTTGGTAACCTCAGTTCTGTTGCAAATGTTTAAGCGTTGCTTATGTTTCATCTGTTCCTTTGTTTTGTCTCTTCACATTCCATCTATGAGTGAGGTCATCTGGTATCTATCTTTCTTCTTTTGACTTGTTTGACTAAGCATAATCCCCTCTAGTACCATCCATGTTGAATCAAATGACAGGGTTTCATTTCTTCTAAGGGCTATGTAGTAGTTCATTGCATACATGCACCATATATTCTTTACCCATTCAGCTGATGTTGGACATTTAATTAATTTCTGGTTTTTAGCTGTTGTGGATAGGGCTTCATTAAACATGGGGATACATGTATCTCTGCAGATGGGTCTTTTATATCACCTGGGTAGATAAACAGAAGGTGAATGACAGGATCATATGGTATTTCCATTTTCAAATTTTTGAGGAATCTCCAAATAATTTTCCATAGGGATTGTACCAATTTGCATTCCCAATAACAGTACAAAAAATTTCCCATATCCTCCAATCCCTCCTCCCATTTTTGATTGGATTGTCTGTTCTTCTGTTGTTGAGTTTTATGAGTTCATTTTATGCTTTAGATATTAAGTCTTTGTCAGAAATATCAAATTCAGATATCTTCTCCCAGTTAGTAGATTTCCTTTTGGTTTTGGTGATGTTTCTTTGGTTGTGTAGAAGCTCCTTAATTTGATGTAGTTCCAGCTGTTTCTTTTTCTTTTTGTTTCCTTTAATGGTGGAGTTGAGTCCCCAAAGGCTTCTCTACAACTGATTACATGGAAAGTCTTTCCTATGCTATCTTCTAAGAGCTTTATGGTCTTATGTCCAAGATTTTTATCCATTTTGTGTTAACTTTTGTGAATTGTGTTAGAGGGTGGTCTAGCTTCATTTTGCATGTTGCTATCAAATTTTCCCAAAACCATTTGTTAAAGAAACTTTCCTTTTCCATCGAATGCTGTAGGCTCTTTTGTGTAGATTAACTGACTGTATGTGAGAGGATCAGTTTTTGGTGATTCATTTCTATTTCACTAGTCTATGTCTCTGCTATTATTCCAGTACCATATCATTTTGATCACAATTGCATTTCAACATAGTTCAAAGTCTGGAAGTGCAATCCTTCCAGATTTTTTCTTTTTTCTAATGATTGCTTTGGCTATCTGGGGTCTTTTGTTGTTCTATACAATTTTTAAATTTTTTGTTTTATTTCCTGGAAATAAGTCCGTGGGATTTTAAAGGGGATTGCATTAAACCTATATTATGCTTTGGATAAGGTGGCCATTTTAATGATATTGATTCTTCCCAGCCACATGCAGGAGATGTCTTCTATTTCTTTGTGTCCTTCTCTATTTCTTTTAAGAAGGATTTATAGTGTTCATTGTATACATCTTTTACTTCCTTTGTTAGGCATATACCCAGGTATTTCATTCATTTGACTTCTATTTTAAATGGTGAGCATTGTATAATTTTGTTTTCTTCTAGTGGTTGTTTGCATATAAAAGTGCAGCAGATTTTTGTGTATTGATTTTATAGCCTGCCACTTTACAGTATTCATTGATGAGTTCTAGAAGTTTTCAGTAGAGTTTTTTGGTTGTAAATATATATAATCATGTATCTGCAAATAATGAGAGATTAATTTTCTCCTTTCCAATTTGGACTTCTTTTATTTACTTTTCTTGTTTAATTGTTCTATCTAAGACATGCAGTGCAATATAAAATAGTAGTGGTGACAAGGGACAACCTTGCATTGTTCCTGACCTAAGAGAAAATGCTTTCAACTTTTTGCCATTGACTGTGATGTTGGCTATGGGTTTTTCATATATGGCCTTCATTATGTTGAGAATGCACCTTCTAGTCCCATTTTATGGAGGATTTTTGTCATAAATGGGTATTGGATCTTGTCAAAAGCTTTCTCTGCATCCATTGATATGATCATGTGGATTTTCTCTAAGCGCTTGTTAATATGGTGTATGACATTGATAGAATTGCATATGTTGAACCATCCTTGCATCCCTTGGCTGAGTCCCACTTGGTCATGTTGGATGATCTTTTTGATGCATTGTTGAATTCAGTTTGCTAATATTTGTTTAGAAATTCTGAATCTATGTTCACTAGAGTAATTAGTCTGCAACATTCTGTCTTGGTGACATCTCTGTCAGCTTTTGGCATCAGTGTAATGTTAACTTCATGAAAAGCATTTGGGAGAGTTCCCTATTCAATATTATGGACAAACTTGAGAAGAAAATACATTAATTCTTCTCTGAAGGTTTAGTATAGTTCATTGGAGAAGCCATCTGATCCTGGGCTTTTATGTCTGGGGAGGTCCTTGATTACTTCTTCAATTTCTTTGCTTATGATTGTTCTGTTTAGGTTTTCCAATTCCTCCAGGTTCAGTCTTGGTAGACTACACTTCTCCAGACATCTGTCCATGTCCTCAAGCTTGCCCATTTTGATGACATAGAGCTGTTCATTAGTAGTCCCTATACGGTCTTAATTTCTGTGGCATTTGTTGTACCTTCTCCCTGTACACTTATGATTGTAGCATGAGAGTTTACTTCATTTTTTTCTTTGTGAGTTTAGCCAATGGCTTGTAAATTTTGTTCATTTTCTCAAAGAATGAACTTCTGTTTCATTCATCTTCCGGATTGTCTTTTTGTTTATTTCTGATCAAATATTGATTATTTCCTTTCTTCCTCTGATTTTTTACTTTAATTGTTCTTCTTTCTCTAGTTGCTTTAGATGCAGAGTTAAGTTCTTTATCTGCCATCTTCCTTGTTTCTTGAAAAGAAAGTAAAAACTGTAGTAGTTGGGTGAAATGATCAGTATGTATCTATTAGACATATCTATTCCAGGTGGTCATTTAAAGTGGCTGTATCCCTGTAATTTTCTGCCTGGTTGACCCGTCCATTGTTATAAGTAGGATGTTTAAGTCCCCCACTATTGTTATGTTGCCATCAATGTCTCCCTTCAGGTCTAATCATACTTGCTCGATGTATTTTGATTCTCCTTCATTTGGTACATATATGTTAAAAAACATTACGTCTTCCTGCTGGATTGATCCTTTAATCATTATAAAATTTCCATCTCTGTCTTTTGCTACTCTTTCTAGATGGAAGTCTGCTTTTTCTGATATGAGTATAGCTGTTCCTGCTCTTTTGTGGTTGCCATTCAACTGTAGGATTGTCTTGTAGCCACTGATTTTGAGCATTTGTTTATCATTTGGGTTTCTTGAATCAGCCGTAGGTTGGATTATGCTTTTTAATCCATTCTGCCACCTTGAGACTTTTGACTGGTGAGTTCAGTACATTAATATTATGGGTGATTATTGATATATATAGCTGCTTAGTGTCATTTTGTAACTTATCTTTTGTATGTTTTTCCAGGTGCTGCCTTTCTTCTCTTTCTGTTTAGGTTAGATGGGTGCAGTTATGTTTTGATTGATTTTACCTTTTGTTTTCTTCTTCACTTTCTCCCTACGGATGTCTTTTGAGGTTACCCTGAAGTTAGCATTCACAGTCTATGTTTACTACCCAATTTTATTTGAAAGCATAGTAGTCTTCCACTCATTCTAACAATCCGCATTTTTGTTCTCTTCTCTTCCTCCCCACTTTCAATATTTGCTGTCATTCTATTTTTTGTATGCTTTATTTATGCTTTGTAGATCATCCTTTAATATTTTTCGCAAAGCTGGCTATGTGGTGATGAACTTCTTTAACTTTTGTTTTTCAGAAAACTTTTTTATCATTCCTTCAGTTCTGAATGATAATCTTGCCAGATTTAGTATCCTAGGTTGAAACTCCTTTTCTTTCAGCACTTTGAGTATATCATGTCATTCCTTTCTGTCCTATAGAGTTTCATTTAAGAAGTCCACTGATAATCTTATGGGGGCTTCTGTGTATGTGACATGCTTTTCTCTGGCTTGCTTTATATTGTATTTTTGACACTTTTATAACGATACATATTGATGTATTTTTGTTTCGGTTTCTTTTATTAGGAACTCTTTGAGCTTCCTGAATCTGGAGGCTTGCTTCATTATTCAATTTGGTGAAATACTCGGCCTTTATGTTTTCAATTATGGTTTCTGCCCCCTCTTCTCTCCTCTTCTGGGACCCCTATGATGCAATTTTTGTTCTTTTTGACTTAATACCATAGATCTTGAATACTGTCTCTGATTCTTTGAATGTTCTTATCTCTTTGCTGGCCTGCTTGATTGCATTTCTCTGTCCTATATTCCAGATCATTGATTTTTTGGAAACTTCATCTATTTTTTGGTTGAGTCTCTCTATTGAGTTCTTTAATCAGCCATCATTTCTATCACCTGCGTGATGTCTTGTTTTAATTCTTCTCTTTACTTCCTGACATTCTTGTTCAGTGCCTCTACTGATTTCTGGATTCTCATGAGTATGTTTATCACTGTAGTAATTTACAATCTTCTGCTGTATTCAGATTTTGCCCAGGGTTTTGATTGGATCATCATTTCATTATATTTCTCTGTGCTTTTGCTCTATTTGACATTCAGTTTATATCTCTGAGAATTCGGTTTCCCTGGAATTGTGTGTAGGTTTGACTTGCCCAGGATTGGCAATCAGGCCATAGTTTCACCTCAACTCACCTGGTGGCACTAGTGTGCAGTGTTGAAGTTTGGGACTGCCTTCTCACTGTAACCCAGGGGTTGGTGTATCTGCTAGGCGGAATTTCCATTTGGCGGATATGCAGTAGGCAAGATTTCTGTTCACTGGACCCCAGGCTCTGCTGTGAAATGGTTTGGGGAAGAGTTTGAACTTTGAATTTTTTTGGCTGATTTCTGCTTTTGGGCGAACCCCAGGCTCTGCTGTGAAATGGTTTGGGGAAGAGTTTGAATTTTGAATTTTTTTGGCTGATTTCTGCTTATGGGTGCGCCCAGTGTAATTTTACCAAGCAGGGTCAAGATTAACTCCAGGTGATTGGCTCTCATTTCATTGTCTCCCAAGTTGGCCCTCCATAATTCTACATCTCAGCCCCACTGACTTCGCCTCTCGCTGCCTCTGCAACTGGTCCCAAAATCCTTAGCCTCTGATCCATTGAACCCAGAGATCCCAAGCTCCGTCCCAAATCTAAATCTGCTACTTAGCTGAGAACCATGTTTGGTGTCCTCACCCATTATTAGTGGTAACCTGTTCTGTGTTTCTGTGTCCAGTTTAAGTTCCAGTCATATCTTGATGCTTGTCTCCAGAAAACAGGTGACTTTTTTGTTGTTGCTTTTGGTGTCTGTGGGGAGAAACCCAAAAGTGTGTCAAATTGAGTCACCTTGAGAAGTCTTATTTTGCCACCTAAGTCACAAGTGAATCAGCTCTGGCGATATCTAAGAGAAGACTGTAGCAGAGAGAATAGACTTTATAAAGATTGAGGTAAGAGCTTATGTAAATTTTTGAACAGCAACAAGTGACTTGGTATGCCCAAATACTTGTTTAAAATGTTAGGACTGAGTTTGTGTAAAAGTTACAATGAGCGCTTATTTTCCAGAAACAAACACTGAGGAAAATGCGAGACTATAGAGACACAACAGCAATAATATCTGGGTTCGGCGTTGTACTGCAGACTTAGATTTTGGATTACAGCAAATCGTGAAATCATCAGAGAACCCGACTTATGGGATGAGGACACAGAGCTAGGGGAGAGGTTCTAGGCACCAGGCAGAAGAGGTACCAGTGCCCCAGTAGTTTGAACAGACCCGGCAAGAATATTATACAGGCTGCTAACATAGCCAAAAGGAACTTATGGGAATTGTCCATCCCCATCCCTTCCCACCATATTGCCCACAGGAGCCTCCCAGAGGAAAGCCCACCCTCAGCCTTAAAGGAATAAGCGTCTCTGAGCGGGAGGAACTGTCACTGGTACCCACTAGTGCCATCTTTTGGCTGTAGGTGAAACTGTAGCCTGACTGTAATTGTGGACCAATAGCACAGTGGACATTGCAGTTGGGAGCTGTGATGCTGGTGAAAGACACTGCATCTCCCACACAAACTCCAACCCCATAGACTGGACTTTGGAGAAGTAACAGAGGGCTCAATAAGAACTTCTACAAATCCAACCAGCGGTGACACCACAAAACTCAATAAATCTCAGTGTCCAAACCAGGATCCAAGGTTTACTCAGCTCAAGTCAATACCCTACAGAAGGTTATCACTGCAGGAAAACCTAATACACAGAAACATAAATAGAATGCCAGAAAGAGAAGAGACAGTGAAATATATGTAAAATGATGAATCCAATAAAAAACCCCAGGGAAAATCTAGATGCAGCAGATGTCGGCAAGCTACCTGAGGATGACTTTAGCAAGCATTGATAAACATACACATGGAAATCAAGAAAACAATAGTGGAAGAAAAAGGAATTACAGAAAAGAGATAAGAAATGAAGCAGCTCAAAACAGATGTCAAAGAAATGAAGAACATAATAGCTGACTTAAATAACTCAACAGAGGTACTCAAGAATAGCATGGATGAAGCCTCCAACAGAATCACTGATCTAGAAGGTAGAGCAAAGGAATGCATTCAAGCAAACCTGCAAAGGAAAAAAATGCAAAGAAATTTTGACATTCACATTGAAGATCTATGGAATAAAATTTAAAAAAAAAAAAAACATTTGTGTTATAGGAGTCTCAGAAGGAAAAGAGAGAGACAAGGGGACAGAAACTATATTCAAAGTAAAAATAGCTGAAAATGTTATCAACCTGAATGATAAAGCAAGTCTCCAAACACTGGAAGCTCAAAGAATCTGCATAAAAGAAACCCAAGCAGATCTACACCTAGACACATTGCCATCAAAATGTCAAAAATGCAAGATAAAAAAGAATCTTAAAAGCATCCAGTGAAAAACGATTCTCATACAAAGTTTTCCCCATAAGACTGTCAATGGATTTCTAACTGAAGCTTTACAGGCCAGGAGGAAATGGCATAATGTATTCAAAAAGCTGAAAGAAAAGTATTTTAAACCTAGCATTATATACCCTGTGAGATTATCATTCAGAACTCAAGGAATGTTAAAAAAGTTTTTCCAGTAATTAAAAATTAAAGGGATTTATCACCACAAAAGCAGTTCTGCAAAAAATTCAAAAAATGTGAAGAAACCCACTTAAAAACAGGTCAATTAGACTTATTCATCTATGTTCATTAGAGGTATTGGTCAGTATTTTTCTTGGTGACATCTTTATCAACTTTTGGTATCAGAGTGATGTTGGCCTCATGGAAAGTGTTTGGGAATGTTTCTTGTTCCTCAGATTTTGGAAGAGTTTGTAGAATGGCTATCAACTCTCTAAAAGTTTGATGAAACTCATTGAAAAAGACATCTGGCCCTGGGCTTTTACTTTTAGGGAGACTTTTGATTACCTCTTCAGTTTCTTTGCTTGTTATTGTTCTGTGCAAACTTATTAAAAAACTTGTAATATATTATCTTATTTAAGATAAGCATAATATAGATTGTATTAACTCCATTTTATAGATGAGAAAAGCAAAGCAAATATATCCACCTAAGTTTACATAGCATACAAATGTCAGAGCCAAGGTTCAAATTTATCTTTTTTGTCTAAAGCTCGTGTACTTAATAGTTTTATTATTATAGACAGTGCTTTGTTTAGAAAGATAACACTTGCAAAGTTTTTGAATTTTATTTTCATCATTTTTTTTCTTTCTAGTTGTCTTTTTCTTGAAAATTCCAATTTTTAACTTTTCTAAGTTAAGAAATTATGACTCAAGCTTGCATTATAATTTTTATATATTCTACTATATTCATTTTGAAGTTTGTTTTAGACATATCTGTTATGTTGTACTCTCCTGAGTTTCTTTTGAAATAAGTATTTAGTGTGATAAATCATGTTCTTTCCTTGACCTGAAAAAAAAAAATTAAAACAAAAATCCAAACAGAAAAATAAGGTTTGATGAAGGAAATTAGAACTCTGGTAGTGGGTGTGGTGTGAAATGCACATAGACTGAGGTGTGAATTCAATATCCCAAAAAGCATATTGTGATGTGAAAAAACAAAACATATATGCATAGTATATAATATATAAACATATGTATAACAATAATACAATGACATATTCATATATTCATCATATTGTTCAATTTTACTGCTTTTGGAATGTATAGAAATTTTAAGAAAACATACAAATATACATTTTTGAAAAAAAAGAAATAAATGCAAGTAGGCAGGCAGGTAGAGAACTAGGAAGAGAAATTTGTATTTTTTTTTTATTTCATTATGCATCCTGTTTGTTGCCTCCACCCTGGTCATGAACCTGGTTCCCTGAGATGTATATGGATTATACCATGATGGACTAATTTTCTAGGCCACCAGGACATCCCTAGAATGTATTTTTAAAAGGACTGGAAGATAATAAAAATAGTATTTCAGCATAATTAATGAATGATGAATGAATAAAATTACATGACTAACTACTATTTGACTTCAAGTTTGACTTAAAATTAAAATATATATGTATGTATTTATATATATGTGGATATATAATGACTTTTAAACATGATTTTAAATATTTGTTTGTTCGCAACCAAGAGTTTCAAACTTTTTGGACCTGTAACAAGTGACATTGGTTAAAATGAAGAAATATTTGTATTTCTACTCTCTTACAAAGCCATGGAAATCATTGCATTTAACGTATATGTGCAAGGAGACATTTGCACATGACTTACAACCACAAACATAGCAAGCATGGAAAGGTGACCAAGGGATAAATCTACTAAAGAAAGTCCAAAAGTCGCCAATTTCTGTGTTTTGGAAAATAGCTCATTAAAAAGATGCATTTGGATATAGGACTTCTAAATGGTGACTCAATAGGATGCACTATTGGTTCGCTCCCCACAGACATCAAGATAAACAAAAAAAATCACCTATTTTCCTGAGACAAATACTAAGGAACATTGGCACCTCAGCAGGAGATGGATCAGCTAAGACTAATGGTGGGTGAGGGCAACTCGTGTGATTCTCAGCTAAGCCACCGATTTGGACTTGGGATGGTGCTCTGTAGTCTCTAGATGGGTGGAGGCTAGGGATTTTGGAAGCAGCTGTAGAGGCAGTGAGATGTGGGTCCATTGTAGCTGAGAGGTGGAGACAGAGAGGGCCAACTTGGGATGGGGTGAAAGGAGAACCAGTGCACCAGGAGTTGAGCTGGAGCCCCTGTGATGAAATTGGGCTGAGCAAAGCCATAACTGAAAATCAGCCAAAGAGCACAAACCCTTCACACAACCATTTCATATCAAAGCCTGGGGTTAACCAAGCAGAAATTCCACCCACCCCATATCCACCCTTTGAACAACCCACCCATCAGATGTCCTACCCACAAGATTACAGTAAGAAGGCAGTCCAAAGCCTCAAGGATACCCACTAGAACCACCATGTGGGTTGAGGTAAAACTGCAGTCTGATTGCCAAATCTAGGCACATCAAAATTACCTAACTCCAGGGAAATTGCACCCTCAGAGATATAACCAGAATGCTGAATAGAGCAAAGGCACAGAGAAATGTACGTGAAATGATGGATCAATCAAAGCCCAGGGGAAAATCTGAATACAGTAGACATGTTTAAATTACCTGGAGAGGAATTTAGGGAAACAGTGATTAACATACACATGGGAATCCAGAAATCCAGAAACAAAGCATCAGACAGGTAACACACATGATGACTGAATTAAAGAACTCCATAGAGGGAATCAGCAATAAGACAGATGAAACTTCCTTGAAGAACTCAATAGTGAGAATCAACAAATGACTAGATGAAGCTTCCAATACAAATCAGTGATCTGGAATATTGGACAAAGGAACTCAATTAATCAAACCTGGCAAAGAGATGAAAAAAAATTCAAAAAATTGAAGACAACATTCGAGAGCTCTGGGATAACATCAAAAAGAGCAACATGTGCATCATAGGGGTCCCAGAGGAAGAGAGAGAGAAAGGGGGACAGAAACCATTATTGAAGACATAATAGCTGACAACTTCACCAAACTGAAGAATGAAGAAGTGTCCAGATTCAGGAAGCTCATAGATTTCCTAATAAAAGAAACTCAAACAGAAATACACCAACACATATCATTTTAAAAATGTCAAAAATACAATATAAAGAAAGATTAAAAGCAGCCAGAGAAAAGCATGTCACATACAGAGGAGCCCCCATAGGATTGTCAGTGGACTTCTCAAGTGAAACTCTACAGGCCAGAGGGAATGGCATGATATACTCAAAGTGCTGAAAGAAAAAGAGTTTCAACCTAAGATACTATATCCGGCAAGATTATCATTCAGAAGTGAAGGAATGATAAAAAAGTTTTCTGAAAAACAAAAGTTAAAGAAGTTCATCACCACATAGCCAGCTTTGCAAAAAATATTAAAGGATGATCTACAAAGCATAAATAAAGCATACAAAAAATAGAATGACAGCAAATATTGAAAGTGGGGAGGAAGAGAAGAGAACAAAAATGCAGATAGTTAGAATGAGTGGAAGACTACTATGCTTTCAAATAAAATTGGATAGTAAACATAGAACTGTGAATGCTAACTTCAGGGTAACCTCAAAAGACATCCGTAGGGAGAAAATGAAGAAGAAAACAAAAGGCAAAATCAGTCAAAACATAACTGCACCCATCTAACCTAAGAACAGAAAGAGAAGAAAGGCAGCACCCAGAGAAACATACAAAAGATAAGTTTTAAAATGACACTAAGCAACTATATATCAATAGTTACCCTTAATATTAATGGACTGAACTTACCAGTTGAAAGACTCAAAGTGGCAGAATGGATTAAAAAGCATAATCCAACCTATGGCTGCATTCAAGAAACCCAAATGATAAACAAATGCTCAAAATCAGTGGCTACAAGACAATCTTTCAGTTGAATGGCAACCACAAAAGAGCAGGAACAGCTATACTCATATCAGAAAAAGCAGACTTCCATCTAGAAAGAGTAGCAAAAGACAGAGATGGAAATTATATAATGATTAAAGGATCAATCCAGCAGGAAGACGTAACACTTTTTATCATATATGCACCAAATGAAGGAGAATCAAAATACATCAAGCAAGTATGATTAGACCTGAAGGGAGACATTGACGGCAACATAATAATAGTGGGGGACTTAAATACCCCACTTACAACAATGGACAGGTCAACCAGGCAGAAAATTACAGGGATACAGCCACTTTAAATGACCACCTGGAATAGATATGTCTAATAGATACATACTGATCATTTCACCCCACTACTACGGTTTTCACTTTCTTTTCAAGAAACAAGGAAGATGGCAGGTAAACAACTTAACTCTGCATCTAAAGCAACTAGAGAAAGAAGAACAATTAAAGTAAAAAATCAGAGGAAGAAAGGAAATAATCAATATTCGATTAGAAATAAACAAAATGGAAAACAAAAAGACAATCCAGAAGCTGAATGAAAACAGAAGTTCATTCTTTGAGAAAATGAACAAAATTTGCAAGCCATTGGCTAGACTCACAAAGAAGAAAAGGGAGAAAATTCTCATACTAGAATCATAAGTGTACGGGGAGAAGGTACAACAAATGCCACAGAAGTTAAGACCATATAGGGACTACTATGAATTGCTCTACATCATCAAAATTGGCAATCTTAGGACATGGATGGATGTCTAGAAAAGTATAGTCTACCAAGACTGAACCTGGAAGAATTGGAAATCCTGAACAGAACAATCATAAGCAAAGAAATTGAAGACGTATCAAGGACCTTCCCAAAAATAAAAACCGAAGAGCAGATAGCTTCTCTGATGAGCTCTACCAAACCTTCAAAGAAGAATTAACACCTATTCTTCTCAAGTTCTTCCAAAATATTGAAGAATAGGGACCTTTCACAAATATTTTTATGAGGCTAACATTACACTGATACCAAAAGTTGACAGAGATATCACCAAGAAAGAAAATTACAGACCAATATCTCTAATGAATATAGATTCAAAAATTCTCTGCAAAATATTAGCAAATCAAATTCAGTGATACATCAAAAAGATTGTCCATCATGACAAAGTGGGTTTCATATCAGGGATGCAAGGATTGTTCAACATATGTAAATATATCAATGTCATGCACTATATCAACAAGAGCAAAGAGAAAAACCACATTATCATATCAATAGATGCAGAGAAAGTTTTTGGCAAGATCCAACACCTATTTATGATAAACATCTTCCATAAAATAGGATCAAAACTGTATGGTACTGGAACAATAAAAGAGGCATGGATCAATGCAATAGAACTGAATCACCAGAAACTGACCAACTCACATACAGTCTGTTAATCTATGACAAAGGAGTCAAAAGTATTTGATGTAAAAAGGAAAGTCTCTTCAACAAATGGTACTGGGAAAATTGGACAGCCACATGCAAAAGAATGAAGTTAGACCACCCTCTAACAGCATTCATGAAAGTTAAGTAAAAATTGGACATAAGATGAGAAACCATAAAGCTCTTAGAAGACAACATAGGAAAGACTTTCCATGACATCAGTCATAGAGAAGCCTTTGGGGACTCATCTGTACCATCAAGGGAAACAAAAAGAAAAATAAACAGCTGGAACTACAACAAACAGAGGAGCTTCTTCACAATCAAAGAAAACATCACCAAAACCAAAAGGAAACTAACTGGGAGAAGATATTTGAATTTGGTATTTCTGACAAAGCCTTAATATCTAAAGCATAAAATGAACTCATAAAACTCAACAACAGAAAGAATAGGCAATCCAATCAAAAAATGAGAGGAGGGACTGGAGATACACTTTTCAAAGAATATACAGACGGCCAGTAGGCACATGAAATTATGTTCCTACTGGATGACTATCAAGGAAATGTAAGTTAAAACAAACATGAGATATTACCTTACACCTGAAAGACTGGCTGTTATCCAAAAGTCTGTAAACAACAAGTGTTGGTGAAGATGTGGAGATAAGAGAAAACTTTTGCACTGTTGGTCAGAGTGCAAGTTGGTACAATCCCTATAGAGAACGTTTGGAGATTCCTCAAAAAACTGAATATGGAAATCCAGTGCGATATTGTCATTCCACTTCTGGGCATCTATCCAAAAGATACAAAAGCACCCATCTGCAGAGATGCATGTATCCCCATGTTTATTATGGCCTAATTCATAATAGCTAAGTACTGGGAATTGATTAAGTGCCCAACATATGATTAATGGATCAAGAAGATGGGATATATATATATGATGGAACACTACACAGCCCTTAGAAGAGATGAAACCCTGTAATTTGAATCAACATGGATGGTGCTAGAGGGCATTATGCTAAATAAAGCAAGTCAAAGAAGATAGATAACAGATGACCTCACTCATAGGTGGAATGTGAATAGACAAAACATAGGAACAGATGAAACATAATCAACCCTGAATAATTTGCAACAGAACTGAGGTTAGCAAAAGGGGATGTTGTGGGTGGGGTATATGATGGTGGAGCCCACTGGACAATGAGAAAGAACACTTGGTGATTTGGTAGAGGGCATGGTTTGTTGACACATATCTAAGAAATGGGGAAGCTACAAATAGGAAATTAATTTGTAGAATAATCACAATAAAAACTAAATTAAAAATAATAAAATTAAAAAAGATAAATAAAAAATAAGTACATGTCCACAAGAGTACAAAGAATGTGATGGTATAAGAGTGGGTAGGAGTTGTCAGTGGCTCAATTTTTAAAGATAAGAATTGGACAATTTTATTGAAAGTGATCATTTATGGAAAAGGCTGACCCTTAACAACATACAAAGGATGCTAACAAAGGCCATTTAACTCATCAGTCAAAACCCCATTCAAGCAACCAGACCAACGGAAGTTAGAAATGAAAGATATGATGAAAGTGGGTGGAATATTTGGAAGGGTTGAAATGACAGTTGGCATCCCTGGGTATGTCATCCTATTCCACACATTGAAGTTATTAGCACAGTTCTACACACAAGAAAAGTGATTACTTTCTGGAGCATTTGCACTCTGGACCCTGAGACACCAGACTTAATCATGGAAGGAGAGGCTGAGGTGTTGTATGGAAAACAGATGTTTATTCAAAGACACTAGTAGCTAGATAAATACTCCAAAGAGGAGATGGTAAATTTGAAAATAATGAATTCTCTCAAACAGAAAACACATAATGTTGGAAGGTTCTGACTAACCTTGCGGTAATCAAATTCTAATACCAATATGTTTGAGTATATTATTTTAAAAAAATCAAAATAAATGTGTATTTACAATCATTGAATTTCAAGCAAATCGAAAAGCAGGAGGAAATAGTGTGAAAAAATTCATGAATTTCACTAAAATTTAAAATGTTGTCATATTTACTGCAAAGTCTCCTCTTTAAGAAAATTAACTAGATATTGCTAAAATAGTATCCCGATTCTGTTGTTTCAATCCCCTCTTTTGATCCCAGAAGTAACCAGTTCTCTAAAATTGTCTTGTATCTTTTTTATACAAGTTTATTTTTACTACATATGTAGTATACACACACACACTCTCTACACTCATATGTGAAGCTGAAATTGCTTTAGTGCTTTAAGTTTTATTTTTATGTCATCCTTGTCTATTTTTTTGAGTGTTATATTAGGCTACAAATATTATGTATTTATGGATTGGTTGATTAATTTTCCTATTTGCAACAGATTATAAAATTTATCAGCTTTATGTTAATTTTTTTTTTTTTTTGCATTGCTTGCCTATAAAACCATCTGGGTCTGTGAACAATGAATGTGAGGTTATGTCTAAGTTTGATCTTTTAGTAATCTAGAAAGTTTATAGAAACTTTTTCATTTCTCGTTAAGTCACTTTTAGTGAATTACTAGAGTAGTATCTACCTTCCCCAGTTTTAGAAGTTGATATATAAAAATGCTTATAAATTGTTAGATCAAATCTATACTGTAACGATATATACACATTGATGAGTGTATCTTCTTTTGTATTTGATCAATTTATGTTTTGTCTCATTTACTGATTTGTTAGATTATTATTCTACTTTCTTTTTCTCTTTATTATTTACTTTTTTACTTTAATTACTTTAAACCTTTGTAATTCAAACACTTGAATTTATAATATTCTAAGTGATTTTGCATTTAGAAATTTTTCTCTAAATGTTACGTTAGTTGAAGCGCACAAGTATTGATATTTAGCTTATTGCCATTTTGTTTTAAATCTTGTCTAATTTCTATTTTGATTTTTGATAAAATTCATGCATGTTTTACCTTTTCTAATAGGGTTAGTATATTCACAGTTATCACATCATATATTATGTAAGCATAGGAAAATAGACTAAAACAAAAAATGTTAAAGAACAGTCATTGGATCTAAAAAAATCAGCTTTATAGTTATGATGAGTAAATGAGCTGTCTGTAGTTACTATGTTAGATCATTTTCTTTGGGGATACTCTTCTTAAAATCACTATTAGCTTTCAAAGAACATTTTTTCCCCAGAGTATCGAAAATAATGATTTTCGCATGGTCAGTGATATTTCTATATTCCCCATGGTACATGGCAAATGAAAGCTAATGTTTTAGGCAAATGAGACAATTATATTAACTTTATTAATAAACAAAAATATATTACTTATGCCTTAGTAAACATGCACTTCCTCAGACTCATTGCTTTAAAAAAGTTCATTTAGAAATAATATTAGGAATTAAGAGATAGTTAAAAATTAAAGATTAACAACAAATCAGATATATTTACACAGTAATAAAAATGGTCATATTACTCTATGTACACTATAGAATAATCGGTCACTCTCTATATGATACATATATTTCAAATATTTAACTTTACATTTTCCATTCAACCACCTGACACAATTTTTTGTATCTCACAGGCTATGAGACCTGCTACAACACAACTTACTGAACATCAAGTGCTGTGAAACACCTCTCCATGACCACCCCAGAGCAGAAGGACACAACAATGCTAGCTTAAGGACTCTCAGAGCACTTGTTTTCTCAGCTAGCACCTTGCATGCTATACTAATAAGAAAGCTTGGTTTCATGTCGGCAAAGAGTTCAGAAAATAGATATCCTTTCACAGGTCATCATTCATAATTAACTATTGCAATAGACTTTGTTCACTGAGCACATGTCTCAATTCCAGTTGAGGCAAGGTGTTCATCTGTGCATTCTCCCTTTGGGTATTGCTGGATTTATTATCCTCCCTTAAAAGTCTCCTTTTATTTTTATATCTTGGATTCCCATTTCATGGATCAAAGATTAGTGACATCTTTGTCTCCAAGCACCTCTGGTGACAATAAAAAATGTCTTAGATTGAAGACAACCCCTAAGGAGGAGGAAAAATCATTAGATTAGCTTTGAAGACATAAAATCGCTACAGTTATTTTTTTTTTAATTTTTTTTTCTTCAAATGTTGTCAAGATAAATTAATGTATCATCATAATCATTGAATGATTATAACTTTTGTTGGGATTAAAAATAAAAGCAGTGCTTTCTAAATGTGATATCTTCATATAGAAGGATCCAAGATGGCAGACTAGTAAACTCCATAGCTCAGCTCTTCACTGAAACTCAAAACTGCACTTACATAAGGACAACTACATTTGAAAAAAGAACAGAAAGTTGGAGGGTCATTATCCTCACATAGAAAAGAAACATAAGTAAAAGGGTAGGAAAAGCCAATATACCCTTCTCAGCAGGAATGTCATCTGGGTACTGTTAACTATGGTTTGGAGAAATACCAATAATATAGAAACCTACTGCAGGGACTGAAGAGCTAACTCCCACACCAGTGTCCCAGAAACTAGGAAATATACCCAATACGTCAATGCACACATCCTAGTGTGGGAAACAGAGGGGTTTTTGTTTTGTTTTCTTTTGTTTTTGAGCAGAGATCCTTAAGACTGAGAATAAGAGAAACCAACAGATGAACTGACTGAAGAATTTTTATTTGTTGAACCAAAAACTTCAGTGGGAGGAGTAAGAATTAGGAAGAGCCTTCCAGGGCACAGAGACTGTGCTGAACATTTTCTCCAGGTTCTCTATCCCCTTTGTATGGCAAAATTACTGGCCAATGCCATTGTGGTTGACAACCATTAAGGAGTAAGCATCAAGGAATCAACAGCCTCACCCTTTTGCTATCAGTAATTTTTATCACCATCAGCAGTTCTTACATTAACAGATTTCATGGTTAGAAAGAAGGATAGCTAGCAGGATAACACTTCTCTACGGTAGTGGCAAGTAACTTAATCCTCTGACACAGGCAGCTGAGCTTGTGCTTTCATGGAAAGTTGTTTGCGATGCTTGTAGGGAGTTACAGTTGCAGCTCCCTCTAAGAGGATCGTATAGACTTTTTTAGTTCCAGGATAGATGCTCCAGCCCACATGAGGCAATTACTGAACAGTAACCAGACACTATGCCCAACTGTAGGCAGCCAATATGAAGACCCCCATGACCTGCAGCTAGAGCTTCTAACTCCTGGGAAATTTTGAAAAATCCTCTTGGGTCTTAAACCCAGCAAGAGAATTGACAGATATTACTCAGGAAGACATTTTAATGTGCTTGCCATGGCCTTGAGAAACAACTGACCCTATCCCAAATGTGACTTCTACAGGAACTGTGACCTGCCAGTAGCCTAGCTCACAGCTACCAAAAACTTTCTGCTTATTCCTATGCCTACAGGAAACAACAACAACAACAACAACAAAACCTTTCTTGTAGAACATATTGAGACCACATTTAGTCATCAGTGAGGCAACAACTTCAACCCAAGTCTACTGGGAAAGCTTTGAGAAGAGTTATTTCTGAGATGAGTGTAATTGCAGATTTCATCCTCAGGTTAAGTAGTTTTAGATTAGGGAGATTTGAGCCCTCAGCAATTTCTAGCAGCAGTCTCCTAACCAGTTTGCCACAATGCCCACACTGAAGGATGGGATCTCAGATAACAACTAGAGCAGAATCTAGAGCTTCAGTTATCTTGACTGGTAGAGAAGCTTCAACATACATAACAAAAGAAAACTTATCATCCCATTACTAAAAACTGAAACCTGTACTCCACCACCTAAAACCTTAACAAAAAGTCATTATCGAGACAGGAAAATAAAAGTTTATTCTATCTCATAGAAGTAAGCATAGGGTATCAAATGAAATAAAGACATAGAAAAATTTATCCTGAATAATGGATCAAAACAAAACTCCAAGAAAAACATCTTAATGTAGTAGAATTAAGCAAATTACCTAAGAAAGATTTCAAAGTAGCAGTCTTAATGATTATCACTGAAATAAGGAAAGCAATGAATGAATAAAATTAGAACTACAATAAAGACAGAGAAAATAAGAGGACTTTTCAAGTAGGAATCATAGAGTTAAAGCACATAATAGCTTAATTATGACACAATACAAGGGTTCAACAGTAAGTGGGTAGAACCAGGTGATATGCATAAACTGTAATATAGGTAAGTGGAAAGCAAGTAATAAATCAACAAAGGGAAAAATTAATCAAAAGAAAAAAGATAGCAAAAAAAGTCTTATGGGATAGGATCAAGAGGAACAGCATTTATATTGTAAGAGTTTCAAAAGGAGAAGAGAGTGAATAAGTGAATAAAATAATATTTTAAGAAGTAATAGCTGAGAACTATGCTAATCTTGGAAAAGAAATAGACATGTATATCCAGGAAATAAAACTAAATAGACAAACACCATGATACAATATATTTAGAATACCAAAATATTCAGAATGAAGATAGAATCTTAAAGGTAGCTATAGCAAATTATTTAAATACAGAAGAAGCCCCATAAAAATGTCTGTGGATTTCTCAGCAGAAACTATATGCTACTAGGGAATGACACCATATACTCAAAGTGAGGAAAGTAATAAACTTCCAAAAATGAATAATCTGTCTTTCTAGATTATCAGTTAAATTGTATGGAGATAATTAAGGGCACTACAAATAAACAAAGGTTAAAGAAATTTATCATGACTAAAGCAATTTTGCAAGAAAGACTAAAGTGACTTTTACAAAACGAAAAATAACTCCATTCAGAAACAGTAAAACACCAAAATCATAAATATGATGAGAAAAAGAATAATGGAATATAAAAATGAGATTGAGATTAACTTCCTTTCAATTTCAAATAAGTCATAAGCATGGAAACTCAAATGTAAATCTTATGATGATTTAAAACAAAAATCCATAAAAAGAGCAAAGACAATGAAAAGGGAATCCAAACAAAATTAAAAAAGGAAGCTATCAAAGCATAAGGGAACAGAATAGGAGAAAATCAAAGTTTATCAATAGACTGTAAAAGCTTCCAGAAAACAACAAAATAGCAATAAATACTTGTTTATCAATAATTACCTTCAATGTCAATTGTCTGAATTCATCAATTAAAGGTACACATCGGCTGACTGGATGAAAAAGCAGAACTCAACCTTTTTTTGCCTATGGATCCCATCTGATCTCCTACGATAAATAAGCTTGAAATTAAATTTGGAAGACAATTTTACAATATGATAGGCAGAGAAGCCATATCAATATCAATTAAAATAAACTTCTAACTTTAAAATTTAAGAGACAGGAATGCGTACTATTTAATTATTAAGGGCAAATCCTGCAGGACGATATAACATTAATACAAATGCATCAAAGAATTTTGCTTCAAAACACATACAATGGTTATTAATATAATTAAAAAAAAACATTGACAGCAACACAGTAATAGTAGGGGACTATAATACTCCACTTAAAATAATAGACAGATCAATAAGGCAGATGATTAACAAGGAAACAACTGCCTTAAATAACAGATTAGATAGGATGGAACTAATATACATACACAGAACACGCCATCCCAAACTGCAGATTTATGTTCTTCTCAAGTGCACATGGAACATTCTTAAGGATAAACCTCATGTCAGGAAATACAAAGAAGCCAATAAATTTAAGAAGACTGACATCATACCAAGTATCTTTATGAGTATAAAGCTAGAAATAAATCACACAAAAAAGAGACAAAAAGCTATAATAATGCCAATATATGAAGATTAAGCAACAAGCTCCTACATGATTCTTAGGCAAATTAGGAAATCAAAGGAGAAATTAAAAATATTTAATGCCAAATAAAAATAAAAATATAAGCTAGGAAAACCTGTTTGTGACAAAAATTGTACTAAGAGAACTGTCTATAGCAAAACAGTCCTACATCAAGAAGTAAGAAAAATCTCAAATATCAATTTAACCATAAACTTAAAACAACTATAAAACAGGTAGAATGAAACTAAAAGTCAGTAGAAGAAAATAACAATAAAAATTAGAGCATCAATAGATAAAATGGAAATAAAAAAAATAATGTAGATATCATTGAAATCAAGAGTTGGTTCTTTGAAAATATATACAAATTGGCAAACCTTGGTAGTGTAGTGGTTAGGTTAGTAGCCTCTGAAGGAACAAGCCCCTGAGTTCAAGTCTCAGGATTGGGGGTGGGAGGGAAATCAGTGTGAAAAACTAAATAAAAAAGATGAAAACTAAAGATGCTTTTCCCTTCTTTCTCTGCCTGCTACTTGCCTTTATTCCTGCCTATACCTCTCTTTTAAAAGAGAATAAAAGAAAGAAAATATATACAAATTGATAAATCTTTAGCTAGAGTCACTAAAATAGAATACTAACTAGAATAAGTAATGAAAGAGAAGAAGTTACAACAAATACCACCGAAAAACTACGTGCCGATAGATTGGATAATCCAGAAGTAATATGAACATTCTTTGAATTATATATTCTCCTAAAACTGATTCAGGGAGAAAAAGAACAACTGAACACAGACCTATTACAGCAGAGGAATTAAAACAGTAATCAAAAGTCTTCAGAACAAATAAATAAACAAAAACAAAATGTAGTTATAAAATTAAAACTATTTGCACATGAGAAACCCCATAAAAATGCCTCTGGGACCAGACCAAGATCAGATGTCTTTACTTGTGAGATTCACCAAAATTTCAAAGATTTAATACCTATTTTTCATCAGCCTTCCTCAAAATAAAGAAGAAGGATTGCTTCCAAACATACTTTATGAGGCAGACATTATTCTGATAACAAAAAAACAGACAAGGACATCACAAAAAAGAAAACTACAGACCCAGTAACTCCACTGAGCATAGATGTGACAATTTGCAACTCTATCAGCAAGTTGAATTCATCCATATATGGAAAGGATCATACACAATGAACAAGTAGGACAAATTCTACAATGCAAGACTGGTACATTATAGGTAAATAGATTAATGTAATATATTACATTAATAAAAAGAAAGATAGTAAAACATGATATTATCAATAGAGGCAGAAAAAAATACTTGAGAAGTTTCAATACTTGTTTATATTTTAAAAATCCAATGAAGTTAAGATAGAAGAAACATAATAATGAGAACTGAAGGAACATACCACACCTCAACATATAAAGGCCTATGCGATAAATCCATAGTTAACCTCATACTCAATGGTGAAAAGCTGAAAGCTCTTCCTCTAAGATCAAAAAGAAGACAAAGATGTTTGCTCTTAGAACTGTTATTCAATATTACTCAACAAATGATTTTTGGGAATCTGTACAGTCACATGAAAAAGAATGAATCTAGATCACTCTCTAATACCATGCAAAAATTTATTCAAAATGATTAGGACACCAGGATATAAGAATAGAAATAACATACAAGCGAAGAGTATAAGCAATGTATCTCATGATTTCAACCTTTGAGATATATGATGATGCAACTAAGCAGCAAGGTAAACTAAAACAAATATAAACAAAAAGAATACATTAGATTAAAAATTGATGCACCACAAAATAAATTATCATCTGAACACAAAGGCCAACTGAAAAAGAGAAAATATTTGCACATGATAGAGGCAACGAAGTGTTATTATTTAAGACATAAAAAGAATGCATGCAATTCAGCAACAACAAAAGACAAGCACCCAATTAAGAAATAGTTATAAAATCTGAAAAGACACTTCTCCAAAGATGAACATTTTTTAAATGCTCACAATTAATTATTAGGGAACTGCAAATCAAAATCTCAATAAGATATTTAATTCGTAACTGTGAGAATGGTCTATTCAAAAACAATGTAAGTAACAAATGTCGCCGAGGGTTTGGAGAAAAGAAAATCCTTGAACATTGTCAGTAGATGTGTAAATTTATGTAGTCACCTTGCAAACAGTATGGAGTTTCCTCGAAAATTTAAAAAATAGAATTACTATGCGATCCAGCAATTCCACTCTAGTTCTCTATCCAAAGAGTAGAGATACACGAAATTATATGTTAATTGTAGCAGTATTGAATGTCAAATATTAAAGTTATTAGTCAAGAAATTGAAAATGAGAAGGGGCAAGATGGTGTCTATGGAAAGCAGTGGAAGACATTGAACAGGAAAACAAACGAACAAACAAAACAGCTTTTCGGAGCCAATACAAAAAAAAGGGATTTTTCCTGCTTCAGCATCAGCCAGAATAACTTCGAGAACAGAAGAAAACTAATGGCCCACTCTACAAGTGGGTGAGAGCTACGGGATTCAAAGGATATTTCAGGAACAAAGGGGAGCCCCTGAAGTGGGCAGTTTGGCAGTATGGGCATGGTCTGTCTTCTCCTGCCAGAGTCTAACTGGAGCCACATGGACTGCATGGACATTCTTAAAAGTGAAAAACAGTCACGGTGGTCTTCAGCACCCAGGCGGGATTTGAAGAAGCAGGGATTCCAGTGCTGCCTTGTTCTCCTCCTGCGGAAACTGCACAAGCATTCTCTCTAACCTCTAGGAGCACAAATTCAGACAGAGCAGGGAGATGCAAGGCTGAGTCAAACAGAGTAAGAGAGGGCCTTCTGTGATTGGCGCCAATGAATTCTTGGCTAGAAAAAGCCCAGAAGGAGAAAATTGGAGACAGAAAGAACAGGGGCATGCAAGTGCCGCATACCTCCCACTACACACCCAGGGACTTCAGCCCCCTGGAAATTCGGATCCAGTTGCTAAGTCTCTGGAAGAACAGTCACTGGACAGTACATGACCCTGATGGTTTGCTGAACACAAGAGATCTAAGTGCAGACAGCCGGCTCAAGTCACATAGCCCCAGTCAGCAGAGTTCTACAAACAAAACACACCTACCTTCTCGCCGCATCAGGCAGCAAAAAAACATGCTTACAAATGACCATTACACCCCCAGCCTGTGCCCACCTCCAACCAGCAGCCATCATCACTCCCCGACACAGCAAGACATGCTACAGAAGACTCTAAAGGTCAAAAATACAAAATAAAACAGAAATAGAGTGCCCCCTGACAGAAATTAAAACTGGTAGTAGATCAACAAGATCCCAAATCACAGAGAAAACACAAACACACACACACACACACACACACACACACACACACACACACACACCAAGCCCTGAAACCTTAGGAAATGGAATTACAATAAAATGACAGCTCATCAGAAATTAATTTTGAATGAGAATTTTTTTTCCTAACAGATAAACTCAAGTCTGCAATCATAAAGGAAATTAGAGAATTAGAAGAAAATTCAGATGAATAAAACACAGAACTTAAATAATTAAGTACCAATAGACAGAGATTGAAGCTCTACAGAAATAACTAACAGAAACACAGGATTTAAGGGAGATGATTCATGGAACTAAGAATAACATAGGAAGCTATGGAATTAGAATAACCCAAATGGAGGGGAGGATTAGTGATACAGAGGATAATAATGTGAAAAGAGCCAAGAGGAAGAAAGAGAAATTGAATGCAAAAAAAAAAAAAAAACACTCAGAGAAATATCTGACACGATGAGGAAAGACAACGTTAGAATATTGGTCATCCCAGAAGGCAAAGAGAAAAAGAAAGGAATAAAGAGCATATTTAAGGCAATAATGACTGAAAACTTCACAAATCTAGAACAAGCAGCGAATGCACAGGTTAATGAAGCAAATAGAATACCCAATTATATACACCAAGACGCATAATTGTGAAACTTCCAAGAATCCAAGACAAAGGAAGAATTCTAAAAGTAGTCATAGAAAAAGAAGTAGATAGCATATAAAGGCACTCCCGGCAGACTAACCTCAGATTTCTCAGCAGAAACTCTACAGGTCAGAAGAGAAGAATGATGCCTTCAAAACACTTCAGGATAAAAAATGCCAACCAATATACTGTAAAATTCTCTCCTAAATTTGAGAGAGAAATTAAGTTTTTTCCCACAAACAAACGCTAAGAGAGTTTACAACTATGAGGCCTCCTCTACAAGAAATGTTAAAAGAGACCCTACTAGATAAACCAGAGGAAAAACTTCACAAAAGTATAACAGTAACAAAAAATCAACATAACCAGAAAACAAAAGTCAAAATGACAGTAACAAGTTCTCAAATGTCAATAATTAGTGTAAAAGTAAATGGACTGAACTCGCCAATCAAAAGGCACAGAGTTGCCAAATGGATTAAGAAACATACCTTGTCTACAAGAAACTCGTCTTAGATCAGGAGACAAGCAAAGACTTAAAGTGATGAATAAAAAATGGTACTCTAAGCTAATGCCAAATCCAAAAGAGCAGAAACAGCTATACTTACATCAGATAAGGCAGTCTTTCAACCAAAGAAAATTAGAAAGATAAAGATGGATATTATATAATGCTAAAGGGATCAATACAACAAAAAGACTTAACACGTATTAACATTTATGGACACAATAAAGGAGTACACAACTATATCAAGCAAATATTGACAGATCTAAATAGAGATATTGACAGCAATGCAATAATATTAGGGGACTTAAATGCTCCTCTTTCAGTGAAAGACAGCTCATCCAGATTGAGAATCAATAAAGACGTATCTCTAAATGACAAAATAGAAGAGCTGGGCATAATAGATACATAAAGAGTACTTCACCAAAAAACTATAAACTACACATTCTTTTCAAATGCTCATGTAACTTCCTCAAGGATAGACCATATGTTGGGACACAAAAAAAGTCTCAGTAAATTTTCAAAGATTGAAATCATATCTAGCATATTTTCAGATCGTAATGACATCAAACTAGAAGTTAACCAAAAGGAGAAAGAAATGAAAACCACAAAAGAGTGGAGAACAAACAACATATTGTTGAGCAACCAATGGGTAAAAGAGGAAATTAAGGAAGACATTTAAAAAAATACCTGCAATCAAGTGAAAATGAAGAAATGATACATAAGAACCTATGGGTTGCAGCAACAGCAGTGATAAGAGGGAAATTTTTGGTGATACAAACCTACCTTAGAAAATGAGAAGAATCACAAATGAAAAACCTAAGACATTACTGAAAGGAACTAGAAAGAAAAAACAGAAAAACAGAAGGCTAAATCCAACAGAAGGAAGGAAATAATAAAGATTGGATCAGAAATCAATGAAATACAAATCAGAGAGACTATTCAAAAAAATCAATGAATCTAAAAGTGGTTTTTTTGGAAGAATAAACAAAATAGACACACTACTAACCAGATTTACAAAAAAAAAAAGAGGAACGATTAAAGAGAATAAATAGAACAATCGTAACAGATACAACAGAAATACAGAGGACTATAGGAGAATACTATGTACAACTATATGACAACAAACAGAATAGCCTAGAAGAAATGAACACATTTCTGGAACTATATAATATCCCAAAACTAAACAGAGAATAACATGAAACCATGAACAGGTAAATCACAAGCAAGGAAATTGAAACAGGGATCAAAAGCCCTCCCCAAAACAAAATCCCTGGACCAGACAGTTTCACCAGCAACTTCTACAAAGCATTCAAAGAAGAATTAATTCCAATCCCTCTTAAACTGTTCTAAAAAATAGAAGAAGATGAAAGATTTCCAAACACTTTTTATGATGCCAATATTATGCTGATTCCAAAACCAGATAAATACTATACTGAAAAAGCAAACTATAGACTGATATCCTTAAAGAATACTAATGTAAAAATTCTCAACAAAATACTAGCAAATTGAATTCAACAGCTTATAAAAAGAATCATCCACCATGATCAAGTAGGATTTATTCCAGGGATGTAGGTACGGTTTAAATTAATAAATGTGATAAACTATATCAATAAAAAAGGACAAAAACCACATGATCAACAGATGCAGAAAAAGTATTTGACAAGATTCAACACCATTTTATGTTAAAAAAGCAACAAAAACTCCAAAAAGTAGGTATAGAAGAAATTTACTTCAACATAATTAAAGCTATGTATGACAAGCTCACAGCCAACATTGTACTCAATGGAGAAATGTTGAAAGCTTTTCCTCTAAGATCAGGGAAAAACAAGAATGTCCACTCTGACAATTACTATTCAGTATAGTGCTGGAGATTCTGGGCAATGCAATTAGACAAGAAAAAGACATAAAAGATATCCAGAAAGGAAAGGAAGACGTGAAACTATCACTTTTCACAGATGACATAATATACATAGATAACCCCAAAGAATCAAGTAAAAACCTAATAATAATAATAACAAATGCAATAAAGTGGTAAGCTGAAAAAATAAATATTAAAAAAAAACTTGCATTTCTGTATGCCAACAATGAAAATACAGAAAGATAACTGAGCAAAACAATACCGTTTACAATTGCACCAAAAAAATGAAATACATTGTAATAAATCTAATGAAAGAGGTGAGGGACCTATATTATGAGATCTTTAGGACACTGTTAAAAGAAACAGAAGATGACACAAAAGAATGGAAAGATATTCCATGCTCATGGATTGGAAGAATAAACATAATCAAAATGGCCATACGGTCCAAAGCAGTATAGATTCAATGCTATCCCCATCAAAATTCCAAAGACATTCTTCACAGACATATAACACAAAATAATGAAATTTATTTGGAACAACAAACAACTCAGGATAGCAAAAACAATCCTCAAGAAAAAAACCAACAATGAAGGAGTCATGCTCCCTGATTTCAAAGCAATAATACAAAGCAATACTGATTAAAACAGCATGGTCCTGGTATAAAAACAGAAGGACAGATCAATGGAACAGAATTGAATGTCCAGAAATAAATCCACATATTTATGGACACCTAATATTTGACAAAGGAGCCAAAAATTTACAATGGGGTAAGCGCAGCCTTTTTAATAAATGGCGCTGGGAGAACTGGACAGCCACATGCAAAAGGTTGAAACTAGACCATTGCCTAACTCCATACACAAAAATCAACTCAAAATGGCGAAAGACCTAGACATAAAGCAACAAACCACCAAACACATCGAAGTGAATGGAGGCAAAACATTATTAGACATAGACTTGAGGTATATTTGGCAACTCAACTCCCATTTCAAGGCAAATAAAATCCAAAATAAACAAGTGGGATTGCATAAAACTAAAAAGCTTCTACTCCCAAAAGAAACTCGCATAAAAACAAAAAGGCATCCAAGTGAATGAGAAAAGATATTTATCTCTCATACCTCAGATAAGAGACTAATGTTTAAGATATACAAAGAACTCAAAAAAATTGAAAACAAAAATGCAATTGAATCAAAAAATGGCCTGATGACCTTAATAGACACCTCTCCAAATCAAAACAAGATTAGATATCATCGCACATAAGTAAGAATGGCTATTATAAAAAAAAAAAAAAGGAAATAATTGGAGGAGAGGATGTGGAGAAAAAGGGAGCTCTGATTCGATTCACTGTTGGTGGAAAAGTAAAATGATGTAACTATTCTGGAAAGCAGTAGGGAGAGTCCTCAAAGAATTGGAATGGAAATCCTATATGATCCAGGTATTCCCCTACTGGACATTTACCCCAATGACACAAACACACTTATCTGAAGAGATATATGCACCTCCATGTTCATTGCAGCATGATTCACAATAGCTAAGAGTTGGAAACTACCTAATGCCCATCAACAGAGGAGTAAATAAAAAAAAATTATTGGTACATATACGCAGTGGAATAATATGCAGCCATCAAAAGGGAGAGATTCTTCCATTTGCAACAACATGGATGGACTTGTAAAGAACTATGTTTAGTGAGATAAGTCAGAAGGAGAAGGCCAAACATTGTATGATAGCACTCATATGATGTGTAAAGAGAAAACACATAAACATCATAAATTGGACAACACTAAAAATGGGTGGGGAAGAGATAGAAAGAGAGAGAGAGAGAGCATTACTCCAAACAATTATGGACTCTTAGTGATGAGAGACAAAAAGGCAAATCAGGGGCTATCAAAGTGATGGGGAGGCATGGGGGAAATGGGATGAAGGGAGAAAAAAAGGGGGGATATTAGTAAATCTACTGTGGTATTGTATATGTAAAAATACTACTATGTATACATCAAAGCAAGTCATTGTCAAAATGCAATATTCCTTCAATAATAATAAAAGTTAAATTTAAGGAAAAAGAAATGGAAAATGACAGAAATCTGAACAAAGAAGATATAATGTATTTACTCAATGGAATACTATTTGACTATAAAAATCATGAAAACCTGTCATGTGTTGAACTAGAATGGATTATGCTAAGTGAAATAAGTCAGAAGGAGAAAGAAAAAATACTGAATTATTTTACTCATATATGGAATATAAATAGAAAAAGCAAAGATATGGACAAAAGTGTAATGCGGGTCCAATAGACAGTTACGAAGGCTTAGTAGAAATTTGTAGTGGATATAGTGTGATATGATATATTAAAAGAAGAGTGAGTTTACAAACCAAAAACTTCTAAAAGCTGTTAAGCAATGTTACCACAGCACAAAAGTGTGTGTGTGTGTGTGTGTGTGTGTGTGTGTGCGTGTACATATATTATCTCTATAAATTTATCTAACATCAACTGAAAGATGAGCAACAATGAGTAATGTTAGTTTATGTAGGATTCTTCACCTGGAAATTGTTTAATTATTTATAATGACTTTAATTTTGCGATAGTCTGTGTGCTTATTTCAAAAATTTAAAGAAACATTAGGATATTATATCTGAGATTTAAAAATACTTGACACATACTAGTATATATAATTAAAAATTCTATCTAATCCTGACTTTCCTGTGGTATTTCATGGGTTTTATTTTCCTTTCCCCTTTTTAACATTTTGGTTTTTTTCAGTCTTACTACTTAGTTTATTGTTTATTTTAAAATGTTGGTAAGCATATCTTATCTTACTAAGTTTTCCAGTTTGGTCTTTTAATATTTAACTTGTCTAGTAATGGCTTATTTATATCTTACAACTTTTCATTTTATTTTATGCATAGTATTATTTTGTGTGTACTATGTATACTTTGATGGGACTTTTCAAATATACTGTAAATCTCTTTACACAAATGTCTTTTGCATCTTTTCTTAGATGAATGAAAAACCTTCCTTTGTAGACTGAGTACCAAATTTCATGATGCAGGTATTACTCATAAACTTTATATATTATATTTTATTAGGTTACCTGCCAGAAAATACTTTTCTTTTGAGTGCCATTGATTGGGGCAATTTCTGTGTGGAAGTCATATGAGCTTTTTCTCTTTCTTTTCCATTTTTTCTCACTTTCTTATTCCTTCCCTGTTCATTTCTCATTTTTTTCTTTCTTTTTACTTTTTTTTTTTTTTAAGGAAAAGTGAAGGTAGTAGTGAAGTGGCAAGTAAGAAGAGAGAGGAGTAAGAAGTATTTATTTATTTTATTTGGTTTTTCATCTTGGTTGTTTCCCCTGACCCCAGGTCTTGAACCCAAATCTTGGGATGTATGTCAACTATGTCCAGTTCCATGACCTTATTCACTAGACCACCAGGTCATAGACTCTTTCATTTTTTTATTCCCATTAACCACTTTTTTTTTTTAAAGGAGAGTTATTGTCATTTTAAAGATAGATTTTCTTTGTCCTTTAAACACGGATTTTACAATATTTAAAGAAATGTTTATTTATTATCATTTCTGAATTTATACAAGAAGAGGAAACTTTCAAAATGTACCGTCTTGACCTAGAAAAGACATCGTTTTACATTTAAATTATCTTCATTTATACAAATGACAAGAAAAGTGCACACATTCGGAAAGTCTTATTTCGTGGAAAGTTTTTCAGTCAGAGATTGTGACTGAAACATTCCAGAATTTGGGGTACATCAGAAAGCTGTAGCTTTATATTTCAGCCTGAGTAAGACAAATGAGGCAATTGGAGAGTGAAGTGATGAAGTGTACAGAGATAGAACTCTGTGAACAAGTAAAAAGATTTTCTATTTTGTCCTCAGCCAGACATACTCTATACATTTATAGAACTCTTTAAAAGATAACTAAATGTTTTAGGTAGGATTTTTTTGGGTCAATATAATTAATGATTCCAAGCATAGAAAAAAATGTGCTATGTATAATGCTGTGATGATGGAGGGATTAGTGAAGGATACTTTTTCCCTTTGATATTCTTCTTAAAATGAACAGGAGGTGATATAATGTGTGCCAATAGATTAAATGTTTTCAATGACTGTAACTATTTTAAGATTTCCAGAAGATATTACTTTAACCTTTCAACATGACTTGGATTAATTAAGGTTAGCAAGAATGGCATGGAATATTTACATTGTTGGATTGCAAAGAGAATGAACGATAAAAAATATAAAATACTTTTTGCCACAAAACAACTAATGAGTAAATCTAATTCAACTAATGGAATCTTTTAAGAAAAACTATACTGTTGAAAATCAGTTTTCTGTCTAACCAAAGTTCCTAGCTGTTGTACAACATTAGATTTATTTTCAAAATGTTGGCTGTGCTTGTTATTAAAATAAATGCTTGACTGCAACTGTCTACTTTAACTTTGAGGCATCATTTATGGTTATATTTAACTTATAACTCTCTTAAGTAAGTTACAAAGTACACCCATCCTTCAAAGATTCCAGGGAATGTAGGTCAGAAGAGTCTGTCAAATTTCCTGCTAATATTTTAATATATCAAGAGTCAAGCAACATTAATATGCACCATTCCAGAAATTTATATCTTAGTCTTCATTGGACATCTTGTCTTCCTGAGCATATTTTAACATTATCATGGAAGTTAATCTAAGCAGAGATTTAACTTCTATTACATAATTTCAGATTTGTCCCAATCAACAATTTCTAACTGAAAAGACATCTTTTTTTTTTTGCAAAAGGATATAGCAAATCAAAACATACTTTTGTAGTATGATTTTTAAATTTAGAATGTTTATTTTCTACAGACAAATAAGCTAATGGCAACCAAGGATTTGAGTATGAGAGAAGACAATATTTTTTATAGTTCTTGTAAGGGTCACTTTTTTGAGGGACCCTAGTTACCACACATGCACATATTCATTCATAAACACGTACGTATTGTCCAGTTTATTAATTTATTGTCAGAAATATAACTGATATATTAATTGCCTATAAACCAATCTTGGGAAGAAAATTACAATTAAAGTTAATTGGTCAGAATAGAATTGCTCAAAGGCAATGGTTTCAAAATATTTAATAGCTGGTTCAATCATTTGAGTTGGTCTGAAACATCCATCTCTACTGAGTACAGGGTGAAAGCTGACATAGGGTTCAGATACTCCTGTTCATGAGTGGTGAGATTTCTTCCCTAAAAATAGACTCTAGAGACATATTATTGTTGCCTCTGTTTATTTTGTACTTAGGTGTTTTTAGTTATCTAAATCTCATCTTTAGTTATCTTATCTCCTAATTTGTATGCCACATACTTAGATAAAACAAAAATAAAATGCCCTATTAAAAAGCGATTGACATTGTACTATTTCATAAGTTGCAGCTTAGCTGCAACTTCCAAAAAGATCGTGTGCAATGAGTTAGTGTCCAATGAGTTTAGAACAAGGTTAGGTCAGTGTAATAGGTACTCCATATTCATAAGACAGCATTTGTTTGAACTGAACTCACAAAATTACAAAATCACAAAATATTTATTATAAAGGACATTAACATTTTAAAAAATAAAATTAAAGTTGGTTCTAATTATTTACACAATAGTATTGTTATGACAATATGATCTAACTTTGATTTCTTTGACTTATCTCTATTGACTTATAAGAATATCCCAGGACTTACACATATCCAAATAACAAGTTACATTAATTATCATATTATCACTATTGCTACACACTATTGAACCTCAGCCTTCTGAAATTTGTGGGGAATTGGTATGTTCAGATCTGATCATAGCCATATAGCAGAATTGAATTGTTGGACAGTTGATAGGTAGAAACAACTGCTTTTGACTTGGCTCATAGTGTTCAATATTCAAAGCATTAAGCAACCCCTCCAGATCTGGATTGCTACATGTATCTAAGATAAATTCATCAGTTTTTAGAATCTGTCTTTCTTTTCCAGTCTTCAGGAATCTCAGTCCCTATCTGGGTCATGTCACTGCCTCATAGTTATCCAAACACTGCCCAATCTCTTTCTGGAGATGTCTAGTTTACTTTCTTTGTATGCTTAACTGTATAGTTAAATAACTCAGTGGTATCATGCTATAATTGTGCCTGTAAATCTCAAGACAGATTAAAAACTTCCCTCAAAGAGAGAATATATCTCCCTTCTCAAATTATGTAAAGACAATACTCTACTCCCTTTTGGAGCACCAACATAAGAACCTTTTATATAAACACAAGATGTGGTTGTCTTGAGAAAAAATAAAGGGAAAAGGTAATTCTTTCTCTCCAAGATAGAATTTTATATCTCATATAGTACAGAGAATTGTAGGCACAACTGTGTAGATATGAGATCAGATTTTTGAGCAATTACCCAAAGCAGGACTGTTTTTAGTATTTTATTAACTTCATAAGTAAATACATACACACTATAATGTTTACTCAAGCTTTACAAGAATCCAGTGAAATAGTTACTATTGTTACCATTCTATAAATAAGAAAATTTAGGTAGGAAGAGGCTAACTTCCTCAGCCAGGTGCCATGCTGAAAAATTGCAGAAGTGGAAATTGACCTGGCTCAGAGTTTTGGTACCATGTTATGGTTCTTACTCACAATATTAGATTGTCTCTGCAAATCTTTCTAGTGTAGACTGATTGAATTTTAAAAGGTCAGGTATTCTTCATCCATTATTTTCTTTATTTGAAAATAGAATAATTTTTTTTCCATTTGAACTTGACTTTTCAAGGAACTAATATTTATGAGTTTTTCTGTAAGTCTGGTAATAACTAGGCAATTTTACCAATATTATTTGTTTTGACCCCTTAACCCTATCTTTTAGGTGGTATTATTTTGATTTACAGATAAGAAACTGAGGTAAAGACTCATTATTATCTGTAATCTAGTCCAAAATCTTCAACAATATATCTCCCTTCTCAAATTATGTAAAGACAATACTCTACTCCCTTTTGGAGAACCAAGTTCCAAAAACATTTCACTATTTTCCTTACATTATAATTTTATAGGTTTCATCGTGCTTATCATCAAAATAAGATTTTTAAAATTAAAACCAACAGTGAAAAATAATCACATTTTTTAAATAAAAACAAGACTATTTTTAGCTTTAACATATTAAAATAAAAGGAAGATAATAAACCTTAATTTTTCAGAATATTTCTCTTTTAGTATTAAATTGAATGTAAATATTATGTTGTTTGAGCTACTCAAGTTCATGTCTTTAGTGATTAAAAAAGCTTCCATATTTTTACTGTAGTACTAGTGACTGCTGCTATTGGTCCAGTTCAATTTTCCTGTATTATTCTGTCACACAGGCGTCGAGGAAACTAAAGTGATATGAATGACCTGAAGAATAAATAAGGGTCACTCTATAAGGAAGTTCATAGGTCTAATTTTGTCCAGGGTGAATATTTTTGTTAGCATTCATTCATTTTCCCATTTAATCTATATAATTCATATAAAAATTAGAAACAGCATTTGTAAAATACCTGGCACATGGTAGTTTTGGTGATTCCTTTTTTTTAATTTTATGCCTCTGGTTCCTCTTGTATAATTAATTAGCTTTGCTTAAATGTCTGCTACTTAAAATATAAGTGAGTTTTCCCAGGTTTTTTCTTAATCCTCTTTTCTTTCATTCTCTTTTGTTAGCTGGGTAACAGTGCCTTTTAAATACCTCAGATTCAACAACCTCAGAACTGAACTAATGACCTCCTCTTAGTATTTTCTTAACTCAGCTTACTATAGACCAGATATTCAATTGTGCATGCTGGAAGCCAAAAATCCATTCTTAGTAACTCTTTTGTCCCCATAGGTCCACAGAACTGCCAGTTCTAGTGAATCCCAATTTATAATTAACTTTTCAACTCTTATGTTCTCTCAAACTTCCAGCTCTATTGGCAATCCTAGTTCAAGATGTCACTTCTCTCTGATACTTGGCTATTGTAACATAAATGTTTCCCACAAGATCACGAGGTCTTATCTCTTTTCAATTCATTATTCATAAAGATCACCAGAATTATGTTTTCAAAATATAAGCCTAATGTTTTTATTCTTTTGTTTAAAACTGCAGTGTTTCTCTTGATAAAGTCCCAAATTCTTATTATGGTTCAAAGGTCCTGCATAATATGATTCTTCTCTAAATCATCAGCATTAACATCATTTTTATTTTATTACTTTTAATTCTGCCATAATGCTTTTTCTTTTTCCCTTAATTTCCTTAAATATTTACAGCACTTTCTATTTCAGGAAGCAGAAAATGCCTTGAAGCAATGCTATACAGGCAACTTTTAACAAAGTATTGATCATTCTATTGTACATTTTTTATAAAAAGCAAATGCCATGCAGTCTATATGTCTATTACTTAGATTATTTACTAAAATGACAAATTAGTTAACAACCAAATTTGATAAAGTGTGACCTTTACTTTTTCCTACAATAATATATTTATAATTCTCACTAATGTATGTGATTCTGTCAAATATATCCAAGGTTGTTTTGCATTATACAAATTAAATACTTCTACCTATTCTAATATCCTTTATTTGTGATCACTAGTGAGGTTTTTCACTCTCTAGAACTCCTTCTTAGTATACTGTTTCTTCTAACTGTGGTCTGCCTCTCTGTCTTAACTTCTCTCTTTCTTTTTTCCCTACTTGTTTTGTAAATTGCTTTTTTGTTTGGTTTTGGATTCAGGGTATTTTCTTTCTTCCTTGCATGAATTTTTTTTTCATTTCTTAGGTAAATAAATATGTTTGTAAGATAACATCTTTTCTACTTTCAAAACTCTCCTTAATTTTCAATTCTGTTTTAAACAACACCAGGGATTTTTTTTAACTCTCCTCTTATACTTTCTCTGTATGGAAGGACACTTCAAAGAATGCAGTTTTATGTAATTGATGTAATCCTAATGATGAGAAAAGCTGCAAACCCAAGTGATATATTCAGATTCCATTTTTAAAAGCGCAAAGATATTCATTATTTAATGTAATTCTACTCCGAATATATTTGCAAATGTGTATTTGCAAAAACACAATTTTCAAATTTGAAATCCCCTTCCAATTTATATATAGTATACTTGTCAATTTTCATATTGTCTAATTAAGTTTGTTATACCCAGCTAGAATTTTTATTCATTAATTCCATTTTTTTTTTAAAGAAAAGGTGAAGATAGGAATGAAGTTGAGTAGGCAGACAGGAGGGAGGAAAAAGGAGGAAGAAACGTTTCATTTATTTTAATTTTAACTGTTCATCTTGGCTGTTCCCCCTGGCCGGTGATTTGAATCCAGGTCCTTGGAATGTGTGTGGTCTATACCTGCCCTAGCTGCAGAAACCAACTGCTACTCCACCAGAGCACACGTATGGCTCCATTTTTAGATATCATTTGAAGATAGAGTTTTAGAGTGCATTACTTTTGCTAAGTCCCACAGCAATTAGTAGAACACTAAATCCCAAACTACTTACCCCAATGAGCTACTGTCTACTTAGCATGGTTTTACTATTCCATTGCCATCATTATTATAAACGTACTACTTAAGGAGATTTTTCTAGAAACTTCCAGAAAGACTCATCAGTTCTTCAATGGAAGCATCAACAGTGAGAGCCCTAAAATTCCCCAAAATCCTTGGTCTCAAAATCTTCACCCTTTTGTTTGCAGAAACTCTAAAATGTGATATAATATTTCTTACAAAAGCAATTCTAATCAATTGCCGTGCTTTGAAAGACCCAGCTGAAACAAATTACAAGTTATGATTTTTTTTTCTACCCCTCTGAGACACTAAGAAATATCTATCAGTTACCTCAAAATTGTCTTGCCCACAGAGGTTGCATTTGCTATATTTGGGGAACTAGCATTTCACATTACTTTACACATAGGTTGTTCTCCATAAGTTTATTTAAAAAAACAATTCGGTATTTGATAAAACTAAACTTTCACAAATACATGTAATTACAAAATTTTAATGTCTTCGAACTCTAGAATTGGAAATTGGAGCGCAGACATACAGTTTAAGCCGACACAGACCTATTTAATATTATTGTTCAAATGCTAAATAATACTGAGTTAAGTGACAGAACAGCTCACATATCACTTTGTGATTGGAGTGCACTTTGATACTTGTTTCGTGAAAACCTTTATAAGTTACAGGCAGAGGTTACCAGTAATCACATTTTTTTTCTCCTCTGGTTTTAATAAATGCCTTTAGGGCATTTCGTTCTGTTAAATCAAGCAGCAGACAAAATGTAACACACTGCTAACCTCTAAAGTGTGTGGAAAACAGTTCATAAAATATGTATGAAGAACATAGTGTTGCAATGATAATGATACTTCCTTTCTGGGTTATTCTGCTAACAGAATTGTTACATTACAATCTCTACTTCTTGATATTCTTTTGATTGTTATTGCTCTTCCTTCCTATTGTATTTAGTTATTTAACAGAATTTCTTTTAGTATATATAGAGATACAATATTGAATATGTTAGGGAAACTTAATTAGAACATTCTTCTCTAGAAAAGAAATATTAAAAGAACTAGAGTATATTGATACATAAAAGTTGTGTGCATATGAGCAAAAATATATTATTGGTACAGTCATCATGATTAATGTGAACTCACATGGAATAGTTTCTTACCTATATCACTCTTACAGAGTCATGAAAGTCTTTAAAGTGAATTAGTGCTATATATTCATCACAACGTATCATTCCTTTTTGGATGAGCAAATATAAAACCATAGCTCCTGTTCCTTCAGTATTGATGAAGTTAATTCTTATATCAGAGCCCATAAAATGGAGACGGCCTTAGTGACCTGGCCCACAAATCTAAACTGCACTTAGGAAGCACTTTTCTGTCAAGAAAACCTAACAGTAATCTCATTCTATTGACTTAGCTTACTCTATAAAATGGATCCTGCCAACTCTAAAAGGAAACCTTCTTGCCCAGTCTTGCTCTCTTTCCACATTGCCTGTTCCAACATTCTATTAACTCTCACTCTTGCCCAAAATTCTTCTAAAGGAAAACATTACTTATTGTTAAGACATGGATTGCTTCCCCATGAATAAAAATGCCAAATTCATTAACAAATTGTTTTAGTTGTGTCATTTGATATTAATCAAATCATTATATTGTCTCCATAGCAGACATATACACTATATGTCTTCTTTGGAGAATTGTCTGTTCAGATGTTTTGCCCATTTTTTTGACTGGGCTGTTACATTTATGAGATATGTATGTTCTTTTTATATTTTTGAGACATACACTTATTTGACATGTTACATGTAAATGTTTTTTCCAGATCATTTCTGTGTTTGCTTCTTTCACTATACAGAATATTTTTAATTCTTTGTGCTCTCATGTGTTTCTTTTTGTTTTTTTAAGTTAGTAAGTTGGTGCCGCACCTCTCTGAAATTGCTGTCATGAAGCATCTAATTTTTAATGTCTTCAGGTCTTACATCCAAATCTTTATCTGGTTTCAATTAATAGTTGTGTATGGTGTTGGACAGTGATCTAGTTTCATAATTGTCCATGTTATTTTCAATTTTCCCAATATCACTTGCAAATGAGACTTTCCTTGTTCCATTGTATTCTCTTGACAGTTAAAATTGAACCCTCCATGTATGTGTGGGTTTATTTTTGAGTTTTTCCTTTTATTTATTTGTCTGTGTATTTGTTTTTATTGCAAGAGCATCATTTTGACTACAATCATTCTGTAGTATTGTCTGAAGTTAGCTAGCTTGATTCCTACATTTTTCTTTTTTCTAAGGGTACTTTTGGCTATTCATGGATCTTCTGAATTTCCATACACATTTTAGAATATCTTGCTCTTTTCTTGAAAAATGTCTTTGAAATTTTGATAGGAAATACATTGAATCTATATATTGCTTTGTGTAAGATGGCCACTTTATGTTAATTTTGCCAATCTATGAACACAAAATATCTTTCTGTTTCTTTGTGTCCTCTTCCATTTTTATTTTAATTAACAACGTCTTACACTTTTTCATCTCTATAGTTATATTCTCAGATATTATTTTTGATGAAATGGTATTGCTTGTGAATACCATTGTGAATGGTATTGCTTTCTCAATATTTGTCCTTTTAGTTCATTGTGTGCATATAGAAATGCCACAGATTTTTGTATGTTGTATTATCACACATCAGTGCTAGAATAAATTAGCATTGCTCACATAGCTAATGGAATAGGACCCTGGAAACCATGTTGAACTTTTCTGAAATTTGTCTCATATGCATTCTCTTGATTGATCTTGCTCTGTATTTTTCACTGTTATAAACTATTAACCATGAGTATAAAATCTTTCAGTGATTTCTTTGAGTCTTTTTAGCAAATTATTAAATTCAAGAGTATCTGTGGACCAAAAAATTGCAATTAGTGTCAGAAGTGAGGGTAGTCCGAATCCTGGATCATATCCCTGACTTTATTCTGACCATTTAATAGAAAAGGCCTTGAAGAACCTAAAAGTGATAGATTGTCTTACGCCCTGATATTTACAATAGCCATTTAGTTTTAAAATGATAGTTCATAACCTCAATCCTAAATTAAAATGGCCTGTCATTTCTTTTATATTGCTGAAGTTTTTCAATATTATGGATTTTCACAGATGTAAAATTTTGATATCACCATTGTATAATTAACGATATTTTGGGATGTCTGATGCTCATTTTACCCTAACTGAAAATCTCGGCATTATAGTTTAAGACATTCAGAATCAATGTTATTTAGTGCTGTCACCTCCTATAGATGGTAATATTTAATATTTCAATAATAACATTTTCAGCATTTAAAAAGGATAAATTTCAAAATATCACTTATATCTTATATACGTATGCTTATTCCTTCCTCTTGATTACTTATGCAAAGTATTTATTTATTACTGTTTTTAAAGAAAAATACAAGCAAGAATAAAGGAGAGCAGAGGCAGGCAGGTAGGAAGAGTGGGAGGAAGAATCATTTTATTTATTTAATTGTTCATATTGTTTGTTCCTTCCAAGGCCAGTTCAGAACCCAGAGCCTTGGGATGCACCTGGACTACATGCTAAGCAGGAAGTGACTACCTTATCTACTATTCCAGGGCACACTCAAAATATTTTTACATTGAGTCTTATAGGAAATACTATGCTAGGATCTGGGCTTGATGACTGTCATCATGGCTTTGCAGTAGCTGATAATTTCTCAAACTTTCTTGTCATCAGATTCTCCAAAAGTTGACCTGTTTCTCTATGGGCACTCTTTGGTTTCACCCATACTGTCCAACTTGTCTTGATACTCAACATCTGTTTTTTCCATAAAGACATGTATCCACAAAATGTCAAAACAAACTCACAGTTGTCTAAAATTGAGATGGAAAGGAAAGATAGTTGCACATCAGAGCCCTGGAGTCAGAGCAATTTAGTGGAGAAATGTATTTCAGTTGAAATTTTAGAGAAGTTATAGAAAGCAAATAGTTAATAATTAAAGGTCACTTCTAGGAAGAAACAGGGCAGCCTAAGGTATACTAATAAAATGTAAATTAGCCATCAGAAATCCTTGTAGGTGACAATACTTTTATTCATAATTACTAATTGAGTATATATTAAAGCACTGTATTTGGGGGTCTTAAAAGGACAGGTTTTTTTTAAGTGTTGCTGTAGGAGCCTGAGATCATGTGTGAGAGATTTAATATATTAGACATTAGTAACTTAGAAGATTTGTTTTAGGTTTCCCACACCCACATACATTTAATTTCAGTAGAAAGTATGTGTTTTAGGGAAATGGTATGAGAATATGTGTGCATAATTGTATATGAGCACACACACACAGATATAAAGTTTGGAAAATGACAAAGTAAGATTTGCTGCGGAAAAAAAGACTTAAAAATTAAGAGTGCCAATAAAATTCATCAGGAAAATTTGTGTGATGTACTGATTAGTCATTGTGAGTAAATTATATTAAGCTATCATGTTTATTCATAAAGAAAACTTAGTGAATTGCAGTTTAGATTAGATTATTGGTAAAACTATTATTAATAAATGAAGAATGATTTTGCATTCTTTTACTGAACTGTCAATGGGGATTCTGAAAATTGTATTGATTGCTCCAATTTCAGGCAATGCAAATAAAGCACATAGATAATAGCCTCAATGAGATATAGAAATGCTGCCATTTGCTTACTTATGCAGAACTTAGCTTTAGTAAGCTTTATAAGGGAGATTGAGCTTACTTAATAAATTAAATATAATCATGAGGGTATTGAAGAGGATAATCCAAATAAATGAGATTGCTCTTTTTCAATGGAAGAATAAGAAATTATGAACAAAAGAGTTGTACTTCATTTTCTGTGACTGAAGTCATGCTGACAATTTTGTCAAATATAAATGGGCTATACTCACAATCACAGTATCAGAATATCTTATCTCAAAATGACTATAATTCAGATCATTTGACTTATTCATTTCATTTTCATGGGAGTCAGGGGTAAAATAATTAAAAAAAATGAAGCAACATGAGTACCACAGTTTAACATGGCATTTGATAATGGAATAACAACTTCACCTAAATGTTTTTTTAAGCTGGAAAATCTTTTAAAAGCTTAATGAAAATCTTCATGGATTTGAATTAATAATTAAACTCCTAATAGTCCCCCCTCCACCCTTTAACTAGTTATCTACCCCTGCAATGTAGTTTTAACATTGCCTCTAGTTAGCATAGACCTCACCTCACAGCTTGAGGGCATACTACTCCATAAGACTCCCTCATTCAGACATACCAACTGCAAACTCCAGGGTTCTAATTATCCTTTTAGTTTCCATAACCTACAAGGATGACTCACAGAAAACCAGGATCAGCCAAATGAAGAGATATAAGGTGACTTCTCTGAGAGCCCTAAAGGTGAAGCTTCCATGTAAATTCCCAAGATTTAGAGGCTCCCTTCTATGAATTTAGGACAAAGACCAGATTAATTCTTAATTACACAATATTCTCTAACATGTTATTTTCCTGATATGTTCAGTTTTATACAAAATGGAATTAATTGTAGGATGAAGGAAAAACAAGTGGAGATGGTGAACCTCAAGTATTATTTGCCAATGTTGGCTTGCAATGATCGATACCTTAAATCTATATGACTCTGCTGTGCAATCCTTCTTTAATAAAATTAAATTTGAAACTCACAGTTTGTATGGAAAAAGATGTTATTATCAAAAGAAAAATTATTTTTAGACACATATATGCTATACATGACTTCTTTTATCTTTCAAACTTTCTTCTAAGTAATTAAAAAAAAAACAAACAAAAAAACAGGAATCCAAAATAGAAAATTTGTCTCAGGTATTTCAATCTAAATTTTTCCTCCAAACCTTGATTGTTTCGATACATTTCCCTTTGTTTTTTTTAAAATTTTGTACCTGATGGAACTTTGTTTTTGGTGAGGGAACTGAGGCTCTCTAGCTAGCATGCCTCAGGTAGAGCTTAGATGTGCTGTGCTTAGACTCCTGGGGAGTTGTGAGAGGAAGAGGTGAATGGGAGGAATCAATATAACCAACTTAAACATTTGTTGATTGTAAGTGATTGTCTGGATGCTCATATTTTTAGGAATATAGAGGGGTGACTAATTCTTGGAGCAAGGAAATAACTAGAAAGCCCTCTTTTATTTTCATGATTCTCTAAAAAATTTTTTAAATGAAAATTAGATCTCACTATAAAAGTAAATATCTTTTATGAAGTTCTATACTGACCTATTTATTGTATCAGATGTGCAAACTTTTAAATCTTATATTGAAAACCTCTAAAAAGATTATGCTGTCCTTTTCTGATTCTAGCATGTATTTCAATTACCTTCAGCCCAAGTGCACATTGGCATGTGTATGCACATATATGTACAATGAATAATTCATCATTTATCAAACACCTACATGAACACACAGTGCCAGTTACTATAGGGAGAAGAAAAGACAAAATAAATAATCACAAGAAAGAGATCAGGATATATTGGAAAAGAAAGCTAGCACTATATATGGTAGGAATAAAGAGATAGAGGGAAAAAGATTGAGTATTGACACATATGAAATTAGTGGACTTAGGTTTACAAATGAAAATGTTTCCATTTTGGTTATAATATTTACCAATTACATCCCAGCAGCAGAATCACTGGCAGCAAATTTGCCTTGATGAGCCCGCCAGTCTTGAGGAAATGGTCTTGAGGAACAGAGGAACCGTTGCTGTTACAGCATGGCCTGTGTTAGAGATATATGTGGTGACTTACACATAAATGTGTTTAATTTTATTTTCAGAAGATATTGGAAAATATTAATGCTGGATTTTAATTAGAGTATGCATAAGTGTATGTGCTTATGATGATCCTTTTTTCAAAAGTGATTTTTCAGGTGTGCCCTGGTGGAGCAGAAATTAGGTCAATTGCCTTTGAAGGAACAAGCTACATACCCTTGAATTCTAATCTTGGGCCCAGAGGGTTAACAATCAGTGTGAACAACTATAATAAATGAATAAATAAACAAATAAATATGCTTATTCCTCCCCTCTCTTGCTACCTGGATGCCTATTTTCCTTCATTCCTGCCTGCATTTTTTTCTTAAAAAAAGGTAATTTTTATCTTAATAATAAGTAGAATATTTAAAAGAAGTTAAGTAAAATAATAGGTTTTAAAATTATTTTTAACTTATTTTGTTGAGGATTTAACATGTAACAATCTTCTTGGTCTGAAAGAGCATCATTTCAACTATTGTTCTAATTGCATACTTTAGTAAAATTATAAACTTTGAGTTATTGAAATAAGAAACTCAACCAAAGCGAAGTGTTAATTTTGTTTCATTTAAACATATTTAACTTAGTGATATTTTATGGAAAGTGAGTAATTGAGAAGTTAAATGAACTGAGACTGATGTGTTTCTTTTAAAATCTGAGGAAATAAGATGCATTCATTTTATTATAATGCTCTACTATAAAATTAATTAATATCCTTAAATAGAACTTTCTGATTTATTCTATGATACCTTTGAAGTATATAAAGGATCAGTAGTCATTGTCTTATTTAGAAATGAAAAAAATGTGTTTTACTGATTCACATTCTCTAATCATCCCCTTAAAATCCTTTATTAAAATAGAGAACAAGTTACACAAGTTTGAATTGGTTTGCGTTACCTCCTTCAAACATCATTTAAGAATCTTCTGTCAGATTAGATTATTTTTTGGCCATATATTAAGCAAAGTTTTCTTAGCTAGAACAGAAAAACGATAAAATCTTAAAAATGTAAACTTGACTTCATTAAAACGGAACACTTTTACTCTTGAAAAAGACACGATTAAGAAATGAAAAGAAAGCCATGGGAAATATCATTTGTGAAATATATATATTTACTACAGGACTTGGCATACAACTAACTGAACAGTTCTTAAAATCAATGATAGCAAAACTTAAAAATAAATGTGGAAATGATTTAATTGACTCTAAGAAGAAGAGATATGAAAACAAGTGCGGACTGATTAGGTGTTTACTATCATCAGTAGCCATTATGTAAGTGATAATTAAAAACAAATAGATATATTGTCACACACTTATTAGACTGGCTAAAAATAAAAAATAAACTGAAAATTCCTGGTTCTATGATGAATACAAAGCAACAGGAATTTTTATATGCTGATGGTGGGAATGCAAAATGGTTCCATCAACTTGAAAAGTACTTTGCAGGATTTTTGTTAATCAAATTAAACTTGCAGTTACCATACAGCCCAGAAATTTCAATAAATATTTGGCTACGAGAAATAAAGACATTAACTTGCATGTGAAAGTTTGTAGCAATTTCATCCATAATTCTTAAATGCTGTAAACAGTCAAAATGTCCATCAGTTGGTAAACAGATATAAACAAATTGTGATGCATGCACATACTGGAATATGATTGAAGAATAAAAACAGGGACACATTACTGATATATGCAACAAAATGGATGAATTTTCAAAGCTTTACGTGAAGTGGAAAAAAAAATCTGACTCCAAATCTACATATTATGTAATTTTATTTATCTGAGATTTATGCAAAAGTGAAACTATCGAAACAAAAATGATATTAGTGGTTGCCAGAGATAGTAATGAAGACTTGGGGATTAATGAGTGAATTTTGGAGGTGATGTATATGTTTTATATCTTTACAATTATGTAGTTAAATGACTTTGTAAGTATGTTGTAATTTCTATGACTATATAGTGAAACAATTCTAATATATTTATTTTTCTATTTAAACCATAACTGGTTAAACAAATTAGTCTTCTTTTGTCTTAGTTGTTTTTTTTTTTTCTTTCCTTATTGAACACTTGCTTTGTAGAGTTGTACTTGTTGAGAGGTAAAAGAATGTCAGATTCATCTCTGTCCACAATTCTTCCCATTCACTTGCAATATTCTCTACACAAGTTTATAGACCCCATTACTTTGTGTATCTCGTTATTCGGCAATTATCTGGTTGAACAATCCTTGCCTCAGGAAACAGTAACCCATTGTTGACTGCTCCATAGCTATAGATCTTTTGCCTCCTAAATATCTTTCTGTGGGGATTTTCCAGTCGCTCAGAGAACCACCAGAAGAGATAGGTGAGTGAACAAGCAGAGGTTTAATCAGAGGGTAAAGGGATGGAACTCACCAAGGGAGGTCCAGACTCCGTGGGTTCAGGGTCGCTCCACATATCGGACAGGCACAGCGAGTAAGCAAGTTGGGAGCCCATTAATGGGGAGCAGAGAGAGTGAGAGGATGGAGCCAGCCAAGGGAAGCTGAGAACCCCATTAGTGGGGAGGTTGACTTGAGGTCTTGTCAGTGACCTGAGTTTTTAAGGGAAAATCCCACATGGTGAGGAAGGGGGATGGAGAGAGGAGTCTGCAGACCAGGTTTCAGTTCCTGATTGGGCAAGTTGACATTGTTCTTTGAAGTTATTGGTGGTTTTCTTCAACTGATGTCATTCTTTTGTTTCTTGGTGAAGGGTCTGTCCTGGTCACATACTACATGTCTCACATGTCAAACTCGTCCATCAGCTTTCCTTATTGATCTGGATGCGTTCCACAACTTGGTGCTGGAGCCAGAGGCAATTCATTGTCCTGATAGTTAAACTTTAATCCCTGATCTAAGGCTTGCTCTTGTGGGGGTTCTGATACTCTCCATGTTTTCCATTTACCTCTATCTCTACAAGCATCACTCCATCCCAAACTGTAATCTATTGTCTAGTGAATTTTTAAATGTGTGGTGCCTGCTAAGCATTTTACCCATATTTATATTATAGATATTCTAATTTATTCTTTGTTCTATAGCCTGTGAAATAATTTTTGAATTCAAATATCATGAACATTCTCTTCTTTACAGATAAAAACTATTTAACCTATCTTTTCTAGCAGGCCTCTGGTTGGTTGTTGCCACCGTCTCCAAGTTCATACTATTGGCCTTGTTTTGTTTAATTCCACAGTCCCCACCACTTTTACTTTCCTAAAATAGACCAGGTTTGTTTCCATCTCTGAGCTCAGCTAAGAGTTCATCCTGACTCCTTCTTTACCTTTCTTTGCTCCATTAAAGATTTTTTTCCTCCAATGTTTCCGCGTATTTTGGACGTCTGGGCAATTGCTTTCCTTTCTTTCCTCTTAATCTTTTGTGGGATTTTTATGCTGCCACTGTTTTCAGAGAAAGCCCAGCTTTAGTTTTTTGTTTGTTTGTTTTTTCATTGATGAATAATCTCATACCATGGATTTGGTATAGCATAATAAGCCAATTTAACATTCAAGTCACCCACAAAGGTTCTGAAAGTCACCAAAAAGTACTCATAACATGATGTCTTTATTATACTGTTTAGCAACTCAGAATTTGTGATCTTTTGAAAGAAATCTTGCATTATGGATATTATTATTATGCATTTCTCTTTTTTGAGAGAGGAATCAAAACCATCATGGCTGAGACAAATGATGAGGATACATACAAGAAAGTATTGAAGAAAACGGGATAGAGGTTCTAGGAACCATCCACCACACTCAAGTGTTTCTAGACAAAACAAGTCAAAAGAGCAGATAGTTGCTTATAGAGTGAATAGAAAATCTTCCAGCTACTAAGAATCATTAAGTGTGTGTGTGTGTGTGTGTGTGTGTGTGTGTGTGTGTGTGTGTTTGTTTGCGCGTGTCTAAAAATTCACCATGATTGGATTATTTAGGTAGTTTAAACATTGAGAATATCTTTGGGAGAGACAATTAATTACACATTTGTCCTTTTTAGGCATATAGGTCGCTAATTGGAGGAATTCTGAGGAAGTGGAGGCTGGTGGAGAGAGAGAGAGAGAGAGAGGGAGAGAGAGAGAGAGAGAGAGAGAGAGAGAGAGAGAGAGAGAGAGAGAGAGAGAGAGGTGTGAGAAAGTATTGAAAAAACATGTAAAGAGAAAGAACCTTCTTAAATTTACCAAGAACAGATTTTTCCTTGAGGCAAGTTTTATTTTCTTTCCACATCCAGGTTTCTATAGCTCAAGAAATGGGGTTAGAATGTTTACAAAAAATACAGCAAGGTGAGAGAGTAAATCTCTACCTAGGCATTAGAATCTGTTTGTGAGTACTTTAAATAATTCTTTTAGTTTAAAATATTCCACCCCCTCATCATTGCTTTTGGGGACTAGAAGGAAGATCCAGGAGCAATTCAATCCAATTAGAAGGGAAAAGAAAGATTTTCTCTGGCAATAGCTATGCAAATTTGTGTCAGGAAGCGGAAAAGTTGACACTAAGCAGCACACTTAGTTGTTGACAACAGAATTCCTCTTTATTTCCAGTGTCCCAAAGTATTTTAAAAGAAACCTTAAGCTAATAGAAAGACATCCTAGATTGGCCTGCCAAAGTCAAAACTAGCTTTAATCATCCCCTGCAGCCAAGCAAGTAGGGCCAGGAAAAATAGCCCGGGTCAGCTCCCCCTTGCCATTATATTCAATTGTCATATTCGCGTTTTCAGTAATAGGAATTGCTGGTGTGTGACACTTTTTGGAAAGTCTTGGTATTGTGGGCTTATAAAATATTTCAATGGGTAGTAGTGTCAGACAGCAGTAATTAATCTTGGAGAAGAAAACTGTTTTTGAACTGGAGCATTGCTTAAAGGTATGACAATTTAGTGTCTGCTCATTAAGAGTTGTACAAGAGCTTCTATCTCTTACCTATAGTTTAAAAATAGTTATGTTAGAAAGAAAGAGATCACTCAAGTGAGGGGATTCGGAAGATCATTGAGACTAAGGTAAAACTCTCATTGACCGAGAGCAGGAAGCCTACAGATGTTAATTATTCAGTTTATTACTGAGAAAGACGAATCTGAGGTCTTATATTTTAATCCCATTCAGTTCTAGGGCAAATATGTTATTTCAGTACTGATTTCTGCCTTTAAAAGTTTTTTTCTTTTTTTTCAGAAGCAAGCCAGAAAATTCTGGCGCATCCATGGATAAAATGCAACAATGCAAGCCCAGTAGAGCAAATATATTTCTATGAACACTAGAAATGGAGTGAGGCCAATATATAACTAAATGGAAAAAAAAAAGAAGAAATAAAATGGAGTGTTTACTATGAGGCAGACACTATCTTAAGGCTAGAGCACATAATCAAGTAGAGTCACAAACATAAACATGTGAAAAAATATAGAAAAACTGAGTATCTTGAAATAGACAATATCTTGCAGACATAATCTATTAAAAAATAGATAATAGAGGTGGCTATTGAAGGTAGTCACAAATTAAATAAAAAACAATTTTCAATGCACAATATGATTGATGGGTTTTTATGAAGCTATGATAATTCTGATACTTTCAGTGTAAGTGTAAAACCAAAGATTTATTTTCTTTAATATTCTTTTTCTCTCTTTGTATAAAACGCAGGTATGAAATCTCAATGGCAGGGATATTGTTACTTATTTGCTGGAGATTACATGCATAAGTTATTGCCTGAGTCTTGCTCCACTTCAACCTTGCATACACATTTACAAAATGCATTTATAGAATACAATGTACAGCTTTTTAATTTATCAAATAGGTACATTTTCTGTTCTACAAATATGTTCAGCATATGGGCACAAAACATATTCAATCACCTCTTTCTGCTTCTCTTATTTATTCTGTGAAATTTTTGTTAGTGCAAAACTTTTGGCAACTGAGACTTTAAGTCTTTGTGTTGAATAAATGGAGTTGGAAGGGAAAATTTTACAGAATTCTGTAGCTGGCAATCCTATTGCAGTGATATCAGTCCTGGGATTGAAGCCCAACATTTCTTCACAGCAGAACCAGGACACATTGGCAGTTCAATTGAGCAGCGAGCACAATATAACATGTTCATCGTGTGAGCTTATTTTCATAAGATGCAGTTGATTTTAGTCTGTGCTTTTTAGTTAATTGTAGGACTTAAACACCAGCAATAAATAATAAATAAATAAATCTGCATATGGAAATCATCTACTTTGACACAAATTGTTGCAGTGCATATAGTTGATAAAATCTAAATCTTGAATAAATAATAATTTGGCTAAATGAAGAAATTATTAGTACCTATGTATGTAGACATCTATGGATCTAGCTATTATTTATCTATATCTGTATCATCTAATTATTGAGCTGTTTTAATATTAAGTTAGAGCTTTTATACAGGGTGGTTCAAAGTTAAAACTTTGACATTTGGAATTAATTTGAAATTATATTTTGAAAGAATTGTCTGTAAAAGACCTCACAATTGCTTTATTGCTCTTCTGCATGTGTTATAAGGAAACAAAGTCTCAAGCATATTTTATAAGTATTATAAACATTTTTCATCATTATACCACATATTTTATTCTAAGTGGTTTTTTTAGAACGCAAAACATTTGTGTATTTCACATAATTTCAACTGCATAACATACACAGCAAACATAATCTAACAGCAACCTAAACAAATAGGATAACTTTTGCAGAATAATGATTCTTGTCCTCTAATGTACCTGTGCATCACCCCGGGATCTTGTCAACATACTGTTTCTGATTCAGTAGCTCTTGGGGGATGTCTGAACTTCTGCATTTCTAACAGGCTATCAAGAAATGCTGTTTAAGAGTTAGGTACATACATGTGTTCTCAGATAACGAGAGGTCAGGAGATTATTTTGTTTACAGGTTCTACAATGTCAGGATCAAAATCTCTGTGATTCTTTTATTCTATCCTTATAGCTATGGGATGTTTACTCTAGGTCCAGTCATCAGTCTGCATTTATGACAGAAATTGCAGAGAAAGGGAAAAGACAGTGTCATGTAATCTATTGATATTTGTTTTTTAAGACATGAGTTGCATGCTCTCCTTTGTTACAAGAGGGGTGAGAAATGAGGGACCAGATTTGTCAAGACTATTCTAGATGATTTGAGATCCCACATTTGGGGCTGGACACATGTTTTTCAGAATCAGGGATCTCCTGGCAGGAAGAGGTGAATGGGAGGAAATAGCACTGACAATGGCGGCCCACATGTATGTAGCAAGTGGGGAAAGGCTCTTAAAGTATATAAAATATACAAGGAAAACTGTTTTCCTGCCCTCAATAATAGATGTTTTATTTAAGAAGAAATCGCTTAACATTTCTTGAAGTGTTCCTCCAAAATTTGTCTGCATATCTACAAACAGATACATGTATATATTTTTATTTTCTTTCAGAACTCAACATACTTCAAAATAGCACTTAAGAATGCATGCCCTTCCCACCCCAATTAAGATAGCTTTGCTTTCTTACAAGGTGCCTGCTGATATTTTGAGGAATTGAATACACTCTTCATTTAAAGGTGAATTTCCATCTCCATCCCTTTCCGCTTCTCATGTTTTGACCTGAAGCCTGCGGCTTCCAGAAGGGAGTCTGGTTGATTGTTTTTTTCTCTCCCCCACACAATTCCTGCCCTACTTGAGAGCTATTGTTTTGACAAAATTATAACAGATGGAGAAAGTTGATGAGAGATATAAAGGATAGGGCAATTTACAGTTGAATGATACTACATCCTTTGAATTTAGCAGATGGTTAAATATAACAATTGGGGCACTTTCATGCGTTCCCACTGCTGCACTGCAGATCACTTTTCTGCAGTTCTCTTGTTGCCTGCAGATATCTCTATGTTCCTGGTAGCTGCTTATAACATCATTTTCTGGAATTTGATGTTCACTTCCATATACTTGCTGCAGTGATTTTACTGTTTCTTAGGTTTCTCTATAGGACAACACCCAAGATCATGTCTTACTGGCCCTCTGCCCATGCTTGCTCTAGAAAACATCACATATACCTTGTTCTTAGAAACTTGAGAGTGAATATAAATTGTATATTCCCTTCTGTTCTATAGGTGATCTTAATTTTCTCAAATTTAAGTTAGGAACAAGTTCTTCATGACATCAACTACAAAGTCTCCAAGTGTTTCCAGAAGCCTCCCCCACCCGCCATCATCTCCACCAAAGGCAGTGGTGGGAACCCCTATGTTGTAACATTCCTTTCTATAAAACAACAAATCCTCCTTTCTAAATCTCTGACCACTGTTTTTTCACATTTTAGGTAGTTCAGAATGCAATAGTCACAAAAATAGCTCTTTACCTTTTTCATTATAAATATTGCATATCGGAATCTTTTTAAACCTTAGTAAGGTGGCATTATTGTCTCAATTTTTACCATTACTTTACATGATCCAAAGGACTTATTCTCCTTTAAGTGTTTTTCGTTTCTTTATATAGATTCACGTTTCGATTTGGTATCATTTTGAAGGACTTTATTCAGCATTAATTATACTGTAGAACTGCTAGTGGTGAGTTTTCCAACATATTTACATCTAAAAAACTAAGCATTTTTTGGGAAGTAATTTGAGTCTAGAGTTCTAGGATAATATATTTTTTCTCTTAGTACTTTGAAGATACATCTCCACTGCATTTTGGGTAGCATAATTTCATATGAGAATATACAGTCATTCTTTGTTTCTCTATAAAAAGAAAAGTGTGTTTTTAAGATTTTTTCTTGTCACTTTTTAAGTGATTTGATCGTGTTACCATGGGATAGTTTTCTTCATGTGCCTCGTATTGAGGGTATTTACATTTTTTTTTCAGAAATTGGTTGATACTTTATAAAAATTAATAAATAATTTGGCTATTATTTAAAATATGTATTCACGCACATGTCTCTCTCTCTTTTCTCCTTTGGAGATAGCCTGAAGTCTCACAGTCCATTCATGCTTTCATTGTTTGTCCTATACTTATTTTTAGTTTTATATTTGTATTTAATTTAAAATATTGTCTATTGGTATGTTTGCAAACCAATTTATACTGTTTTGCCTATAGTTTTTAATTTGCTACTAATCATATCCAATGTGTTTTTTCTCTTAGACACTATAGTTTTCATTACTAGAAGTTTGATTTGAGTGAATATCTCTACTTAACATGTTCAATCTTCTTCCACCTTCTAATATATGTGTAACATAATTATAATAACCGCTTACTAACTAACTGAATATTCACGTATACAATTGTATTATTTGTGATATCAGTGTCTGCTTCTATTGATTTTTTTTCTTGTTATGGGTCATATTGCCCTGCTTCTTTGCATGCCTAGCAATTTGTGATTAGATACCCTTGGATATTAACTAAAATTATATTTTCTGTTGATGGGTGTTGGGTATTTTTGTATTCTTACAATATTCTTGGGCTTTGTTCTAGGACACAGCTAAGTTTCTTTATCCTTGGAGTTTTAATTTTCAAATTAGTTAATTGAGACTAGGTCTGAATTTTTCCCCACTAATATATTACTCTGTAGTTCATTGTGAGAGCTCTGCCTGGTATCTTGTGAATTACAAGACTTATTGTCACTCTTTCTGGTTGTATTAAAAACTACTCCCAGTCCTTTGTAAACTCTGAAGTTTGCTCCCTCTAATCTGTTTAAATGGTTTTTACTCTGATTTCAAGTAGTCTCCTCATCTCATGAGTAAATTAATACTAAAATTAAACTGAGTACTCTGAAGATCTCTGGAGTTTCTCTCAGCGCAGTTCTCTCCCATCAGCTCTCTGCTTTTTAAAGTCACCTGGTCTTTTCTGGACCCCCAGCTGTGCTTTCTCAATAAGTAAATAGGATGTAGCTGATCCTCCTTCCTGTGCTTCAGTTTGGAAACTTTCAAAAAAACAGCCGAGGCAATCAGAGGGCTCATCTTGAGATTTTCTTCTCTCAGGGATAACAGTACTTCAGTACCGGACCTCCCTTGTCTAAAAGCTATTCATTTAAATATTTACTCTAGATTTGTAGTTGCTTTATTCGGGAAGAGAAATAGGGCTCCCAATGTTCCATCCTGGCCAGAAACGAATGTTCATGTCATGGGCTTTCAAAATGTAACAACTTAGTAAATCCATCAGGATCATCCAACACACGGCAATTTTATTTTAGCACTGTGAGCAAAGGCATTGTCTCTTCTCAGGTAATGACCTTGCATGCTTATTTTTGAAAAAGATAATGTGCACAGACCTAAAATAAATGCAGTAGATGATACAAGTAGGTTTCATATCCTTCAAGTACAAATGATTTAGACTTTCTTATTTCATTCTTTCAGCAAAATTCTATGCCACGTTATTGGTGGTTCCTGTTGTTAAAAGTAAATGCTCAGTTTAAATTGAAAAACTATCCATATCTACTTTAAAGGAGCAATGGAATTGACCCCACTGATAGGTTCAGCTCAATAAGTTCAAAGATCACCTGACAAAGAAAATTCCCTCGACTTAAGAAATCTTTCTCAACTTCAGTTTTACTGTGTAAGAATTAAGCTTACCTCAAAAGCTTTAGTTGCTGGAATAAAAATCAGTCAATCCTGTCTTTGGTTAAAATATATATCTAAAGTTCTTTATTCATTTTACTCTGCTTGGTGCTGTCTTTGTTATATTATAGTACAATGATCCTTTTTAATCATTTTTCCTGATAGCTAGGTGATTTTGATCACTATTATTAAAATTCAGCATCATATGAAAGGCCAGTTTTAAACTGAGTGAGTGGTGGAGGAGTTGTGATAGTCGTATGAATAGGAAACTGTCATGAACCTTTAAAAGCAGAGGCATGGAAGAAGTTATTATGACCATAAATTTAAGCAGCATTTATCCACATCCATGAATCTCTGTGACTAAGGAAAAACCATAAATGACAAAAGCAATAATAGCCAACAAAGCCTTGTACTCACTGGTCTGGTCTAATGTTGAAGCTAAGATGGTTCTCTTATTTGCCTTTTGTTGGAATATATTGGTTGGTGGAAGCAAATCTGTGTGATAGAAGATTTATTAGGAATATGCTGTGAATTTTTGTGGTCTATAGAGGTACTAAAGAAATGTATTCTTCCAGGCTCTTCTATGTGCCATGATAGGTGGCATGTGAATAATAGCACGTTAGTTACGTATTAATTTTTTGTTTGTTTATTTTTTACTTTTTTACTTACTAGACTGGGAAGCTTCTGGGCATTAGCTTCTGGAGTTTATTGACTTTGTCTTCTCAATGCTAAGTAAAATGATGGATATTTGATAAACAAATTAATTACATAAATTCATTTGACTTAATAGTTTTCTAATTAGGTTAATTTTGATGTGGAACACAGCCCCACTGAATCTCTCTATCTGCAGTCGCTCTCCAGGGAGCACTGGAATTCTTTTCTTTATACTTTGATATGATTAGTAGCTCATCACAGTAAAAAGGTTTGTATACAGTTAAGACTTTATTTTGCTTTTTTTTTCTGGGTACTAAACCATTTATAACTATAATAAAATTAATGGTAATTTTCTCTAAATAACAAATTTAACAGAAATATTACTTCAAATAACCTGAAATGATTATTTTGTCAGTAATCAAAATTGTTGTTTTCTGAATTTCAGTATTGCTTTGAATCTTTGCTTTATGGTATAGCTTTAATCTGATAATAATCTGATTAAAGGATATGTCAAAGTATATTTCATCAGAGTAAAACTTTTAGGTTGCTTTACCTATGTAAGTGATTGCTATTATTTCTTGGTGTACTTTTTTCTTGAAAATAACAACAAAAAGTCATGCTGTACTATTTTCCATCTACTGGGGATGTATTAGAAATGTTCTCTTAAAAATTAGCAAAACATGTTTTTCTGATCCAGGAAAGTTTTATCCATTTCAAAGGATTCATGCTCAGGAGTAATATTTGTATCTGTAGTAGCATCTTGTGGGGCTCTTTTTTGGAAGCATTCTAATGTTAGAACACACATTCAATCAATATTGATAAGAATCAGATGAGAAACTGTGAACACCTGGAATAGTACTAGTGGTTAATAAGGTGAGAAATACAGCTTTCGCTGTGACTATAATAGAAGTTATTGTTACATGAAACTAGTTTCAAACAGAAAAATGTAGAGGTTGGGGAATTTATCCAACTATAACACTTTTGCAATAGGTAGTGGAGATTGCTTATCTGGCTGAGGAAAGTGAATGCCATTGAAATAAGTTTTAATTACCATGAAGAATGAATATATCCCCAATCTTTGCAAGCAGTTTTTGCTGTAGGGTAAGTTGTCAGAGACAGAATAGTGAAAAAAGCAGACAAAGGGATTCAATGGTACGTTGCATAGATAGTTATATGTGAGAACAGCAAAGACCAGGTCCTGTATAGATTTATGATGAAGAAAATCACAAAACCTACTTTTTTTCAATAAAAAAAGTTTTCTAGAGAAAGGGGCTTTAAAGCAGAGCTCTGAAGGATGAGTCAAAGTGAAGACAGAAAGGGGAGGGGTATGGACAAGATGAAGAAAAACTAACTTGAGCAAAGCTCAGAATACAGAGTGAGCTTAACATAGTGAGATGGGTGAAGTTATGATTTGAAATGTGAAATTGTCACTTTCATAAGTTTAAAAATTCAACATTAACAATTTTATGTAATTTAAGATAATTAATTAGTAGTTTTGCAGCAGAAATGAGATCAAATGGCAAGAGCTTTGACAGAAGAGATTAGAAAGCACCAAATACACAGTCCAGGAAGCCATGTGTCCAGTGGTACCACTATTAATATAGAAACAAAGATTTTTTATATTAGTAGGTTTTTACAGAATTGATGTATTTTTTCACTGTATAATATTTATTCTTTGTCTTATTTTACTAAGTCCACTCTTCATAAAGAAATTTCTGCAATGAAATTATGTGAGTATTTTATGTCTGCTTCTGTATGGGACCTAAGTACAGATAATTGTGTGTGTGTGCATGTGTGTGTGTGTGTGTGTGTGTGTGTGTGTGTGTTTGGACGAGAGGGCAGTGTGGCATTGCTTTCATTTTATACATTTTTATAGTGAAGGTGAAAAGAAGGCGACTTAGTTCTCTTGATTGGTAATCTATCTGGATTTCTTGCCTAGACCATGGGTCACTGGGTTACTGAAAATCTGCCACTGACCTTGTACTAACACAACTCAGTAATAGTGCTTCATATATGTGGGAAAAAATGACATATAATATTTATCTTATTACAGTAACACTTGAATAATTTTGTACTATTGAATAAAAATGGCTTTCCTCTCTTAAGTTCTTATTTTCTTTGGTCCATAATCATTTCCAGAGAAGATTTATAAGAAAAGAAAAACTGTTCTTTAATGAGTGAAGGGATCTGAAGATAGCTTAGAAAAATCAGTGCCACAATTAAATGAACATTCTGTGGGATTGAAATACAAATGTGACACTGAGAAGAAAGTTGAAAGAATGTCATCAACCAAACTTTCAATAACATTTTAATAAATATGGTTAATTCTAAGCAACTAAAGTCAGCAAAATGATTAAACTGTAGTCTAGCTCTCTCTCGTTGATTTTTGATATTAGTTTTCCTGGGTATAATTGAGAAATAGCTTCATTCTATTTATATTTCTCTTAAAATGTTGATTTTTGGCAATTACTTTACATCAAACTAAATAGGGAAGCATTTAAGATGCATTATTCTTTGAAAATAATTCTGCCTAATGATTATGCATCACTTCAATAGGTAGCAGCATCTTATGACACATGTCAACCCTATCTAATAAGCAGTATGAAGGCTAGATTTGAAATCTGGAAGAAATAAATCCAGAAATCAATGACTTCTGCTGGCTGCAGTAAACTGTATAGTCCTCCATGCTTGAAAATTTCATGTTTTATGCAGAAGAAAAACATTAGGAGACTATACATGGCTTTCTAGCCATTTGCAATCAGTGTAACAAAAGAAATATAAGCATATGAGAAATGAGATCACCTATTATAGGTTAGAGACTTTGGGAGCTGTGTGCATCAGAATATGAAAATGGGGAAAGACCCATTTTCACCACTAGGGATTTTGTGGGCTTATGTAGCTCATGATTGTATTTGTTTCTATTAAATCTAGTGCAATAAAATATCAGGGAAGAAGAATTATATAGATCAGGATGTTCTTTGGTAAAACTGGAAATAAGAGGTAATAATAAATTTTTCTTCTCCCTTTTCTGTACCCTGGGACCTTGATTTATCCTTTAAGCTATGGTACTATTCTTGGTTTTATTCTAGCATACATTGACAATGGAATCTTCCTGAAGCACACTGACAGAAAATTAAGATATTTTCTCTCTGATAGGAACTTGGGGTTCAATCCCTTCCAGAGTGTTTGCATTAGTATAGAGGATTTCTATAAAGTGCTCAGAACTTCAAAGACCAATGAGAGTGGTATAAAAAATAATCCAGATTAAACTGAATTTTGTTTCCAGTTATAACATTTTCACATTGCATATCACTGGTCAAATGTATTTAGCCTCTTTAAGACTTAGCATCTTCATCTGGAACAGCTGGATGACCTTTCTATCAGAGTTAATCTAAAGATTAAATGAGATAACTTGTAAGGAAAATTCTGGTATGGTGCCCAGCATATATTCAGCACTCAGAATGCGACTCTCCTTTCCATTATCTCATTAAAAGATGAGTTAATGTATGACAGTATTAACCATCAGACACAGGATGAAACCCCACCTAGAATCCATTCATATTAGACAATGTGAGCCAATAGTTTTCAAATACAAGCATGATGTCAGCATAATTAGAAAAAATAGATCTTCAATAAGTTCTTCACTACCGAATGGCGATCTGCCTTACCTCTTTTAGAACATGTTTCAGAATTAGGGAGGTGCAAGTTGTAACTGTCTCAAAACTCATAAAATGCTGCATCACCTTATAGTATAGAAATCTCATAGAAACACCATCAGTCTTGTGTACAAATAACTTTCTACAGTCAGGTCTAATAAATAAAAAAAAATGCCTGGAAATCCGCTTTAAAAAGAAAATATTCAGAACCACTTTCAGGGACTGAGGAGAGACTCTAGTAACATTTTAAGATGGAATTGTTAAGGTAGAACTCATTTCAAAGTTATGTAACAATTTGGTATTTATCACAGACTATCAAAGGATGATGTTCCTTGAAGTTTTTCAAGTTGTTTTTTAATTCTGTAGCAACTTTCTAGGTAATAATTTTCTACTCTCTCATCTCCCACTCCAGTTTTGCGTTCGTTTTTTGAAAATTGAGAAAATATGATGATTTGTTTATATTTACATAGAGGCATATACCTAGAATGTCATTTATTGTCTAGGGATGTGGTTATATTTCTGCATTTTATTTTCATAAGCAGGTTTTTTTTCTTTTGTGACTTCGCCTTCAATTCACGTTCAGGAACAATCAAGATTAACACCTTAAATAATAAAGAGAAACAGTGCATTGGACTAGGCAAGAGTCTTGAGTACTGCTATTCATTCCAATTTATCTAGTTTTATGGATGATTGAAGCATCTGAAGATCTTAAAGAAAGATGATTAGTGAATTATTAGTCAATTGCTAAGAAATGTTTGGAGAACAATTATACTGACAGTAATACCATGATAACAGTACAGATATATGATTACTGCAATTGAACTCTTCTACTTAGAATTTTAATATTTACAAAAGGTGGGGAAATGCAGCTTTCTGGGTTTTGCAAAGAGCCTATAAACACTCTAATTACTAACATGAGAGGAAATAGAACAATTACTTCCCCTCTTGCCAATTTTTTTTATGTAATCAAAAAGAAAATGATGAAATTAATGACAGACTTTAATGAATACCCTGGAATCTTTTAAAATATAATAAAAATGAGAATTAAAATGCCATAATATCTAACTTACAATAATTGTATAGCTAGGGTTAGGAAAAGGATTACGAAAAATTGACTACAGTTTGATTTTAAACTCCTTTCTGTAAAGCATTGATTGGAATAATTGATGAAACCACCATTGACAATGGAAGTTTGAGAAGATGTGAATTACTTTCATTGCAGTAGATTCAGACTCTGTAATCTATAAATGAACTTGTTTTGCTGTTTCTTAATTTTATAAACTAAACATTCAATTCTAAAGTATATAAATTATTTGTACCAGAATTAAATTTCAACTTACATTTGATAGCTGAGGCATGATGAATGTTTTGTTATATAGTTATATTGATGATATGAAATTCTCAAGCTACAGGGAAGAATACATGCCAGCAGTTTTCAGCTTATCTTAAAAACCATTCACATTCTAAAAATCAATATTGGTTCTTCTTCAGAATAGTTATTCATTTAAATAAATTGTGCAGCTATCTTAGGAAACTGGTGACTTGTAACACTAGAACTTTGGGTCAATAATCAATAATAACAATAAGTTAGTATGAATTACTCTTCAACAGTTTACATTTTTCTCCCAAATTTCAGTCATTTTAATCTATGGAATTGGGGTCTATTTATTGTTTTGCCTTAATGTTCAAGGCACTTTTCCAGTGTGACCTGACCAAGCCTATAGCTTAGTCTGAGAAGATACAAATGGAGACAAATACAAAAGCTCGTTGCCAATTTCTGCATGAGCACACAGAGCTACAAAAGACTGATGTACATTCCTCACAAACATAAGAACTGTCCTGGAAGGTAATGGCTAGATTGTAATCTTCTTTAGAGACTTGATGCCTACAAAGTTCCTACACTATTAAGTTGTTTTCTGAGTAATCTAATGTGTAAAAATAATTTAGAGCCAACAACACAAAATCAACCTTTCTTCTCTTGCATTGTCTCTTTGAACCTTTGCAAATTGGCATCTTCATCTTTGTTTGAGCATTGATTTAATCTTCTGAGACCTAGGATCAAACGAAAGTTAGAATAGTAGGTCGACATAACTTTGACATATTAATGACAGATAACATCTAAGAATTTTATTCACCTAAATAATTTTATATATATACACATATATGTATATATGTATATATGCATGTATATACATTATACATAGGGAAATCACAATTTACTCTTTAATATTTAATCTTTAATATTCCAAAGTACAGTCAACCTTTAGTATTAGCGAATTACATATTTGGGAATTATTTGCTAAATAGTAGCTGCATTTGCCAAATCAATTCTCCTAACAGTTTCAAAGACCTTCAGTGATATCTGCAGAATGGTGAAAATGTGAGTCATTCTATGCTAAAATTACCAGCTGAGGTTATACAATGCTATGTCTTGTTTCTTGTTTCAGCTCAAATATGGGAACAGAGGTCCTTTTCAGGGCCTGTTTAGTGCCATATCTTTCACACTTTTGTCAATTTTGTTGTTTAATATGATTCACAACCAGAGTGCTGATTTCCTTCTTAAGTTCCTAAATTCAAGAAGATTGTGATGTGACATACATAAAAAGAAATGTATGTTAGAAAATCTTCACTTAAGCATGAATTATAATATTGTTTCCTCTTAGTTCAGTGTTAATGAATACATAATATACATTAAATAGGTGTCTTTAAACAGAAATACACATACAAAACTGTTGACTATTCACTCGTTGAAAATGTTGTATTTAGAGACACACAGACTCTTAATTCTGTCTTTTCTCTAGGAACAATGATTCAATATTTGCTAATTCAGTGTTTGTGGCAAGTTTATGGAATACATCTATCACAAATAATGACTATCAACTGTGACTGGTGCTGTTATCTCAATTTTACACAAGAGGAAACAGAATCAAATCAGATTAGCAGTGGCTGGCAAAAGATCATGTTAGAAGAAGTTGTACAACTAGGACTTCCAAAATATTGTTCCTTTAACAATAGCAGACATCTTTATGTGTGAATGTATGCGTATGAGGAGGAGACACAGGCATGGCAATTTTTTTAAGGTAAAAGAGGAAAGAAAACATCATATAAAACTAATGAAAAGGTATCTTAATAAGTTTGTATTATTTGAGTAAATTTGAGTCAATATTTTTGGAGCATTTATATTGTTTTGTAAATGAATGTTAATTACTATTTGAAATTAATAATTTCTTAGAAAGCAGATGTCTCTTAAATGTCTAGATAATCACAGTTAGATTTTCGATAAGCTATCATTGACATTTTATTGTGAGATTTCTTTGGAAATAAGAAATAAGCTGCAAATACACCTGTGTCCATGCGTGTGTATGCATGTGCGTGTGTGTGTGTGTCTGTGTGTATGATTAATCTATAATTCTTTCAGTGAAATTTGTCTCCATAGATTCATTTTCTCACACAGAAGACGATGGATCAACACATCTGCCTATGGGTGGGAGAAGTTTTTTTGAGACAAGTGCTTCAGGGTCAGATGACTTTAAAAAGACATACTTTCCTGCCAGCTTACTTGGTAGGGTCAAGTCTTTTTTGGTGCTGTAGAAACTTAGAATGTAATTAAGCTATGAACTGTTTGACTCTACTTGCTTGCCTGTATCTATTAGGTCTATGTTGTTAGAGAATATGCCTCATGGCAGATGGTATATAAAAGCTTTCTGGTGGCAGTAACTTGAACAACTCCCATCCTTTCATTTTACTGTATTTATTTTTATTTTAATAAGGCAATGGTCTCTGGAAAATAAAGACACATAAACAGCTAAAGAGTGTATTTTAATTTAATATTGTTTATTAAAAATCTGCATTATAGCAAACATACATTATGTGAAACATACTCGAGCATTCTCATATTCCTAGAAAGCTTAAATACAAACAGAAAGGTTTCTTATAGAATATTGGTACAAATTGGAATGACTTTGTTAGAGATGGATTAATTATATAACTGGTCATAATAACCCTTGTGAGAAAGACTTTAGAAGTGATAGCCTAAACAAGTTACTTAAGATCTCTGATCCTTAGTTATCCTTATCTATAAAAAGAGATGAATTTTGTCTACCTTTCATGCTGTTGTGAAGTATAAAGTGCTTAGCACATAAAATGTTTAACATGGGGAATTGACTCATAATTGCTTAATGCAGCTTTGTTATTATATTGCTGATTAACAAGTTATTATCAGGGGAGTAAATATGAACAGTGTGGAGAACCAGCAGTTTAGCTCAGCTTCTCTATTTACCAGGGAGAACACTTAGTGCTTATTGGAGTTTTGGAAATGAGGAGCAAGAATCTTTCATATGCCTGGCATTAAGATACAACAATGAAGAGCATTATTTACTTTATTTATAAAATTTCTAGCCTAGTGCCACTCTTGATTGACTTGCTTCTGGGCATCGCAGAAAAATAAAATAATTTTATTTAAAATGAATGCCACAGAATGACGGTAACAATTGGAAATTGTTACATTATTGGCTCTGAGGTGCCATTTAAAATTCTTTCTTGCTATGTACTATATATTTTCCAATCAGAATTTCATTCAATCCGGATGAATTGTTCATTTCTCCTAGGTAAGGATACCCATGGGAAAACTTCTGACCTCAACAGTGTGCAGACAGAAAACTCAGTTGTCTGTTGTGGCCCCAATCAAGACTAGACATCAAAAATCTCTTAGGTATATTCGAAGATGATATTGGAAATAAGTAAGAAAGGTATGTGAGTTTTTCTATATTCATTTGCAATGTTTTATTGAGTTGTTGAAAAGTTAAGGGGCTATCTTGCTAAAAGGGTGTAAACAATGTCTAGTGAAAGTATTTTTATAAGTAATCCTAGGCACTGCATTTGTAAGGGAAGAATAAAAACCAAAAAATCCCCACTAACTGTGAGCTCAGGTTTAATCTCTTGCCCCACTTTTCTATGTGATTTTCACAGTATTTTTGAAAATTTCAAGCTTATTAATCACATCCGAATTCTCTATTTTTGTTAAACAATTTTGCTTCAACATTTATCCATTTATTAAGCTTATTTCCTTCATCTCTCTGATTTCTTTCCAATTATTATTTTCCTTACCTACAGAGTAGTCATTAAAATTAATTAAATGAAGAACATGTATATTATGTTTTAATTTTTATTTAATTTTTAAATAGTTGCATTATGTCTTTATTTACATTTCTATATGCATTTTAGCATGTTGAAATGTCTGTCAATATTTCATCCTCACCCACTACCAGAGTGCTTATGCCCTTTACCTCCACATTGTCTTTCCTTCCTTCTTTATCCCTCCAACACCTCTGCTAGGCACAATCTTGCTCTGTGAATTTTGTTGAGATTTATATACTGATTTATTTTGTTTCTTTGTATTCCACATATGAGGGAAACTGTTCTGTACTTCGCTTGTTCTTTCTGTCTTAGTTTGCTTAGCATCATCACCCCTCATTTCATGCAGTTGTTGGAAAAGGTACAATTTCATCTTTTTAATTTTTTTTTAACAGCTGCATAGCTGCATAGAATTCCATTCAGTATGTATACTTAGATTCAGTATGTATACTTAGATGTATATTTAGATTGGGTTCACATCTTGGCCATTGTGAATTGTGCTTCTAGGAAGACAGGAGTATAGGTATTTTTTTAATTAGAGGTTTTTGCTTCATTTTTTTTATTTTCTGAATATGTGCCTAGAATTGTTGGATTTAATGGTAGATCCACCTCCCAATTCCCACCCACTCCTTTTTTTTTTTTTTTAATTTCCATACTGTTTTCCAAAGTGGTTGCACTAATTTACATTCACCGAGAGAGTGCAGCAGGGTTTGTTTCCACCATAACCCTTGCAAACACTTGCTGTTTCTAGTCTTTTTGTATAGACCAGTGTTATCTCATTATGTTTTTTATTTGCATTTCTCTGATTGAGGAATGATGCATAGCATTTTTTTTTTTCTGGTGTATGTATACCTTCTGTGTGTCTTCTCTAGAAAAGTGTTTATTCAGCTCTTCTGTCTATTATTTGGGTGGATTGTTTGCTTTTCTATTACTGAGGTGTGTGAGGTCTTTATGTGTTTTTTGTGTTAAGTTCTTATTTGATGCATGTTTATGTTCTGTGAATATCTTCTTTCAATCAGTAGGTTGCCTTTTTGTTTTAGGTGTGGGTTCTTTCTCTGTACTGAAAGTTTTTGGTTGAATATAGTGTCAAATGCTCGTTTTCACTTTCATTTATTTTGCCATAGATGTCTCTTTCCCAAAGACATCTCTGAGGTTGATATCCTGGAACATTTTCCTACATTGTATTTTATATATTTTATGGTTTTGGGTCTTATGTCCAAGTTTTTGATTCTTTTAAGTTTTTTATTATTGTTCCTAATGAGTAATTTAGTTTCAACTTTCTTGCATGGGACTCTCCAAATTTTTGAGCACCATTTGTTGAATGGGCTTTCCTTCCTCTTATTGTATACTCATGGCTCCTTTATCATAGATAGATTGCCCACATAGGTGTGTTTTTATTTCTAAGCTCTCAATTTTATTTCACTGATCTCTGTGTCTGTTTTTGTTCCACAACCATACTCCTCTGATAATTGCTTTCTAGCATATTTTGAAGTCAGAAATTTTTATTCCTTCTTTTTTTTCTCTAAAGATAGCTTTGGATATTCCAGGCCTTTTGTGGTTCTGTACAAGCTTCAGTATTGTTTATTCAATTTTCTTGAAAAGTGTTCCCGGAATGTTGATGGGAATTACGTTATGTGTGTATATTACTTTGTTTAGGATGGTCATTTTAACTGTGTTGTGTTTCCATTTCTTAGTTTCCATTTCTTCTATTCACTTTTTTAATGACTTACAGTTTTCAATATAGAGGTCTTTCACCTCCTTTTTAAAGTTTATTCTTAAATATTTTCATTTTTAGTGCTATTGTGAATGGGATTTCATTCTTACCTTCTTTTTCTTCTAGTTCATTGTTTACATATAAGAATGTTACTGATTTTTGTATTGATTTTATATTCTGTCACTTTGCTGTATTCCCTTAACTGTTTCTAACAGTTTTTCAATGGAGTCTTTAGGATTTTCTGATTATAATATCATTTCATCTTCAAATATGATAGCTTTATTTGTTCTTTTCTAATTCGGATTTCATTAATGTTCTTCAATGACCTTATTGTTCTAGCCAAGACTTTAAAATATGCTAATACTATTGGAAAGAGATAGCATACTTGGCTTGTTCTATATCTTAAGAAAACGCTCAGAATTTTTCACCATTAAGTATGATGTTGGTTATGGTTTTGCAATACGTGACTTTCATGTTGAAGAATGTACTTCATATTCTTATTTTGCAAATGTTTTATCATGAATGGATGTTGACTCTTGTCAACTGCATCTATTGATATGTTAATATGATTCTTGCTTTCCCCTTTATTGATGTGTTATATTGTATTGCTTGCTTTTTATGCATATGTTGAACTATTCTTGCTCCTCTGTAATAAATCTAACTTAGTCATAATGCTTAAATTTTTTTTAATGTGCTGCTGAATCAAATTAGAAAAGATTTTTGCGAGAATTTCGGCATCTCTATTTATCAGTGATATCAGTCTGTAATTTTAATTTTTTGGTGCTTAGCTTATGTGATTTTGGTCCCAACTGGGACCACCACTGGAGTGTGCAGTGATGGTTATAAGGTAGTGGGGAAGGGACCAACATTGTACTTTTAAAATATCTCTGAGAATGTAGTTGACTGTTGGTTACCGTTCCTCATTTTCTTTTCTTCCTTCTGTTTGTAAAGTCAAGATAAACTTCTTTTAGCTTGTCTCTAAGTTAGAACTTGCTTCCTCATCTTGTTCTAGACAGTGAGATAGAAGCAAAACTCTTCCAGAAAGTTTCTGGCAAAGATTCTTTTTTCCCAATAAGATTGTCTGATAGTTGCTTGTTAAAAATAGCTATTTTCTTCTTCCTCCCTTCTTGAACAGCTGTCACTTTCATAGCCATAATACAACAAGAAAATTCATAATGAAAAAGGTGGAAGTACAAGGTATTTGATAACATTATTCTGCAGACTAAATCAAGAGACTACCTACCACCATACTTCTTATTGAATACTCAGTAGTTATATTTATGGCTTAAGTTGGGTTTCCTATTACTTATAATCTCTGTATCTTAAGTTAAAATAAGTTTTGAATCAAAAGGAAAGAATATATATATATATATATATATATAATGTGATTATCAATACATGCTATCTCATTGGACAGAGACTTGTATTGCACAAATTTTGACTTTTAGTGAGGAACTCGATAAAGTTAGTAAAAACTTAAAGGCTAAGTATAGATAATATTAGAAGTTTATAAGTAAGTTTGTATATATGAGGAAGAAAGAGAGAGGAGTATAACCCAATGATCTTCCTTTTAGAGAACTAAATTATATTCTGTGGCGACTGTGATGTTAGTGCATGTCTATCAGCACCTAGAATATATCATTTTAATACTACCATTTACACAGCTAATAAGGCGTATACTCAATAATATATATTGTGTCAAGGAATTGGAGACACAGTGAAATTCACTGACTCTAAATTGACTTGCTACCTGACCTGAGGCAAGACACTCAATCGCCTTGTCTCAGTCTTCCCCATCTGTGAGGAGAGAATGATAATTCTTGCACAAAATTTTCCTTCAGAGAGTTATTGAAAGGATTATTAAAAGAACATTTTGAGCCTATTAGAGAAAAAGCACTTTATAAAAGTAGAAATTTTAGTTATTTTCCCAGGAATGGAGAAAAAAAGATATATTTCATGACTGCCTATTGCCTTCTGCACTCTATAATGGCATCTCCGAAAAGAGCACTCTGGGAATAGAGCTGGTTACAGGCCTGCTCTCTGGTCACGATTTCTTTTACAGTGCAGAAAAGAAGAGTATAACATTCTGCATTGACGGAGCAGGTAAGACAGAGTTACCATTTTAGACTTTGCCATGAATAAGCAGGAAAGAGAATTTAATAGAAGTCAGCATGCATAAAAGAAAGAGATGTCCTGGCAATTTAATATGAACACATCCATCCCTTTTAAAATGGTTAGATTCTAAATGAATAAAGTTCTTTAATGAGAATTTTCCCAAAAGAACTGTGTGGTACCACCTGGAGGATTATGGTTTTGGACTCTCTTTATTTCCTCTAACAGAATTCTATTGCTGTCCCAATATATTATTGTTTTCATTACCAACATATTGCCTTTACATTGCTACTGGTTTGATTCTTTTAAGTCAAAATTATTTTTATTATTTCCTTGTTCAGTAACTTTTAGTATTTCATTATTGCTTACGATTTTTTGACATTTTTTTTTTACAATTTTATTCTTATCTACCCTAAGTACTCAATATCCTCTACAATATAATCTGCTTTTACCATTTCTTATATATAAATTTTCCTCTACCTGAATAGTTGCCCTTTCTCTAGTACCTAATATTACTCTCCACCCCCAACCAATACCTTTTTTCCCCCCATAACTTAAAGGGAACTAAAGCCTAAGGTCACATAAAGACAAGTTAAATGCTCCCTCATAAAAGTTTTTTCTAGTCCCCTTAATATAAGAAATGTCCTTAGGATTTAATTTTTGTCGCATGATACTTGTGTCTTTTCATCTTATATTTCAGTCACTTGGACATTACTTTATTTCACAGTTTTAAATTTCATCCTCATGAAAGAAAGCGGTTGTGTTCCGGTGACCTATTCTAACACTTAACATAAGTTGCACTGATCACTACAGGCACTAAATTAAAATAAAGTGTTATGCTAAATTATACACTAAAGCCAATACTATTTACTCTATTATGATAGCAGAAATAATGCATTGAACTGAAACTAACAATAAGGTATCCCTTTACAATCTGATTAATTTAAAACCAACTACAGTAGAGCCATGGGGTAGGGAGTGAGGGTGCATAAAGAAGAGTGAAACTTATGTGCATATCTTCATTCGATCTCTAAGTCACACACTTACACAAAGCCTTATAGTTATGGTCTGGAAGCCATTCACAGTGAGTAGACATTTAATATAATTTATAGTATTAAAATAAATAGGGGGTGGGGGAATGGGGTAAATGGTAACCTTAGAATGTATTACCATAAATAGATATAGTAACCTAGGTTTTAATTCAATGACTATAAAGCTCATAACATTCTGGTAAGTGAAAATATTTACTACATGAATTAAACTAAAACTTGATCATCTAATACACACTGAATTTTTCCAAAATTCCAGGTTTTGTTCTAAGTAAAATCATGTATTATATCTTTTAATCTCCCCACTTCCCCAACATCCACATGAAGCAGGTATAACATCTCTTTATTTTACAGAAAAGGAAACTAAGTCTAAGAAACTTGCCTTATGTTACACAACTGCTAAGTGGGAGGGCCAGGATTCCTTCAGGTCAGTCTTGCTCCAAAGTTTATACTCCTGTATTTTACTTCATTTTTCTAAACCATCTGAACTTCACTGCAGGTTTTCCACAATTTTTCAATTTTAGAAATGTCCAGATTGAAATATAAGAGGCATACTCATGCTTCTGCCTGATTAGACAAAGAGAATACTTTTTCAGTTCAGATGACACTCGTATTCTCTCTGCAACCTGGGCATACCAAGCATTTGTCTGTTGTACATCTCAACTCTATCACTTTCTTTTTGCCTACATCTTCCAGGTGTCCACCATAAACATTAGCAATTAAGAACAATAAAGCTAGAGTTAGCAGCTTAAGCTCAGGCAGAAGGAACTGATTTGGGATCCTCTGCTAATCATTTGTGTATGATAGACAAATAAGCGGGCAGAGGGAAAGTCCACTATCACAGCCAGGATGATGGATTCTAAAATATGACCTCATCAGTCCATTATGAGGATGCCAAATGTGGTCAAGGACTTACTTACAAAGTCCGGAAGTATAAACTTTGTAGAGAAACAAAAGTATATTATCAAAAAGTGACTTGAAATCAAAGATACTTAAAAAGAAATCAGTTCGCTTCAGCCAGGATGACATCACTACATAATCAGGGAAAGCGATTTGTTTTCTAGAATAAGAACAAACCCCTCAAATTGACTTCTAGTATCTTTTTTAAAAGAGATAAATTGGAGCAGGGAGCTGCTATGCTAATATTCAGCCAGATAAGAAGTGTGTTTGCTTCATGACAGACCCTTGAAATGGGGTTTGTTAAAATGAATGCACTGCATTCACAAGAACAGCAGTGCTGTTGGGTGCTGCTGGCAATAAATCCAGCAATTTGATTTTGATTTGGATGTTTATCATCGCTCCATTTCTGTGCACAGCAATGCAAAGTGGGAGGGGCGATGGCTGTAGTTCAGCTTGTGGGCTGTGGGTGTCAATCCATTACCACAGAATGAAGATGCCGTGGTGTGTTTCTATTCAAGCATTTAATACATTAGTCTGTAATTTTTGTCTTGGAGGTAATGAGGCCTGACAGCTTTGGCTGGTGCATGATAACAATCCCACACTGGTATCTTTGAAATTCTTTGTTGCCAAATTCATAAAAGAAGAAACGACTTTTGCAAAATGACAGTAAACATGCTTTATTTTATAAGACATTGTGGTTAACAACCTGAGACAATGAAGTGTTTTTGAGCTATAGCTAAACTAATTTGAGCTATATTAAAAGTGCTGATGTAGATGCAAAGCAACTGTTTTTTTGTTTGTTCCTTATGTTATTGCTGCAGAGAGAGGAGCCTTAGGAAAACCCATGTAAGGTCTGATTTTCAAAGATTGATGATGATGATGATAATGATGATGATGATGATGATTCCATTCAACAGTTTTCCATAGAGTCTCATACTGAAAAATAAATATACGTTCAACAGGATGATTCTTAGAAAGAATGGGATGGCTCACCAGTATTGTCACTTCAGTACATTGATCAGCTGCCATGACAGGAAAGACAAGAACTGCTGCTAACACCTCACTGGAGTGAGTATCCTAGGTTTTCAGTGAGAATAAAGTGCAAAGGGGCTTTCATACAGCTAGGAAGTCTTTAAAAATGTTATTGTTAACACCATGCTGACAATTAACTGATTCTTAAGCATAAATAATGGAATAAGCCCACTGTAGGAATCATTTTTTGCTGAAATTAGCTAACAATCCAAGGCTCAGAGGGAGTTGTTGACATTTGAAGTGTGGACCATTGCCAGATTCACAGAGAAGTGCTTTTGCTAGGTAAACTCCCCTTAAGTACTCTTGCACTCTGTCAACCAGGACATTAGAGAAAGAAACCCACTGTTCTGAAACAAAACTGTGTTTCTGTTTTGTTTTTTTTTTTAGAAATTGCTTAAACCTGAATGCAAAGTTCCAAAAAAGAATACCAGAATAGAAACAATGAATAGAGTCAAGTCTGAGAGCAATGACATTACCAGCTTAAAAAAAAAAGTTCCTTTGTGCCTTCTGTTTGGAATAAAGACAACCTGTAGACATTTGATAAATTGGAGTATGAGGAACAAAAATGTATTGCTTTGAGTATCTATATTTATTGGTAAACATGTTTTATTTCACAGTAATTGCATAAATTTACCATTTCTAAGAGTTCTTTTTTAAGAGATAAGGATTCATAACTTAAAAAGTTCAAGTTGGTTTGAACAATGGTTAAAAACAGAATTTCAAGGAATATAATTGCTTCTTAAAAGATAATTAGGAACGTACTCTTGTAACTCATGTGGTTGAAATGGCTGGGTTGTGAACCAAGGTTTATGACTTGGGTGAAAAAACAAAATAAATAAAAATGCTTCTAAAAAGCTTTTTCCTTTTCTTTCTACCTGTCTTTCTTCCTTCCTTCCTCTCTTAAAAAAAATAACTAACTGTGTTTCTGAAAGCAAGTTTGTTTATAGTACGCAATGGGGGTCTTTGGAAAGAAAAATGGAGACTCAAATTGATCTGGTAAGCAAAAGACCATGTAACTAGTGAGAATATTTGTCTAACAGAAAAATATACTTCAAAACATTGATGTCTTTTTACTTATTTGAATTTCATTTTGCTACAGACAAATATGATTATTAGATTATTAGATCGTCTCTTTCACAACTATAAACATTTTAGATGGCATTTGATGTGCCAGTTCAGAAATACCCTAAAATGTTTCTAGGAGATATAAAAATATATCATACGAGTAAGAGCTGATGCTCAAGAATTATGACAGGTAGCAGTTGACCAAACATTTTCATTGTGTGCTTTTTTGTCTAACATCTTAGCCTTCGGGAATCCACCTCCAAGGCTATAATGTCACATTCTGTGAGATTTTAGACAAACTTACTTTTGCCTTATTTTTCTTATGTTAAATAAAGACAAGTGTGCTTTAGTAACCTTTTTTCTCTTAACAATGTTCACTGTATCCTAAATTGTTCACCTTGAAGAAATGTATACATTTGCCTAAATGCTGTTCTCATAATTCAGTTTATTTTATGGATCATATTTGGGGACAACTAGAAAGAAGATGCTGAGACCTACTTTCAGTCTCTTGAGACACTACTTTGACTCAAATGCTATAGCTCTCTTCCAGTGTTATATAGGCAGAATTCCAAGAAAGCCAAAGAATATCTAATAGGAGACATACACAGTCAGACTTGCAAGAGACTGGGGACAGGTTTTCATGTTGATTTAGGCTGAGGAAGATTAATGCCATGCCTTATCAACACAAAGACACAGAGAAAGGCATTCTTTGAGTTGTATCTTTTTCTGCACACTAGTAAAAGCTTGTAAAGTTGTATTAAAAAGGTTAACATAATTTTCTATACTTTTATTTTATATCAGGGCTTATATCATGAAAGACATTGAGGAAATGCTATGCTGACAGAAAATAATTATTAATGTGCTGAGGGGGTTGATAATTTATTTGAGGTTTGAAGAAGCTGAAATTATTTGGCCTGAAGAAGTCTTAATAGCTATCCTTTGATAAAGTTTTACATCTATATTTATTTATTTTATCCTGTTAGATAATAGAGGTTTCTGTCTCAGAGATAGGCTTTTAATTATTCACCGTTTTTAATTACTTCCCTATTGCTCAGCCCCGGATGCGGTAACATATGGAGGAAAGACATGCATACTGTGGGGAGAAGAACTCAGTTTTATGAATCTCAGAGTTTTTTAAGGGCTGTATAGCACAGCTGGTCCCACTCACCTCTGGGAAGAAAGCGAGAGACTCTGGGAAATAGAGAGGTATGGATATGAAACAAAGCTTTTCTCTGATGTGTTAACTATGTGAGTAATCTTTGGGGTGAAAAGGTAAAGATCCCTGAGTCTATTGCCTTTTGGAACATAAGTGAATGGCTCCAACAGAGACATCTCTGTTTTAAATTTTCATGATTGCTATTAATACGTATTTCAACCTAAGTTGCCATTAATATTTGCTCAAAACCCCTGACTATGCCAAAACATAAAAAATATTGATGTAGTATTGCTGCCTGACAAGTTTAAGAGTGTGAAGAACATTCATATTAAAAAGAGACATTGGTTTGTTTCATATGTGTTCAAATAATAGAAAAGGGGAAAATGAATAGACATCATCATGGAAAGTTCCAGTTAATTTAAAAACTAAGATCCATTTAACAATAGAACTGATTTCCTCATGAATTTGTAAATTCCTTATCCTTGGAGATTTACAAATATACTCTATGTTGGGAAAATAATTGTTGCAATGGACAATGGGCTAGGTTAATTTAATTACTAAGAATCAATGATGTATTTCAGAGTTGCAGGCACTTTAGTTGCAAAAAGACTAAAATTTTATATAATATGAACTGAGAAATGTGTTTATATTGCTTGACTCTGGGTCAGCAGAATCATAGTGTAATGTTATCTTGGCTCCTTCAGGCTCACTTTTCACATATGGATGTTTTTAGCAGAATGAATTAGGAACAACATATATAATAAAGGTTTATCCAGATATAGCTCTGACAAATCTGAAAATGACTGAGATAATTTGACTAAGCAGTAATCTCCTAAGGACAGTTACATGTCTCTTGCTCATGGTGGTCTTCGTTACACTTCACAGGACACCAAATCATAGAACCACTGAATAATATCATGATAAAAATCAATCAATGGCTGGATAGGTGATAGGTATTAAAGCTTCTGTAGCTCCTTTGGAAAGTTTTTAAAATGAATTTTGATGTTCTCAGAAAACTTGAAAGAGAAAGCATACTGTTAATTAGCGAGGTAGCCATTAGAACATTTTTATGTCTCTGTTTGATTAAGTTGTAAAAGAAGCCTTTGTCTTGATCTGCATTTTTGAATTTTTTTATAGAGTGGATTATCATGTAATACTTGTATAGTTAAGAATAAAAAAGTAATTATTGGTTTAAAGGAGATCAGCAGTGGATTAGCATCAGATATTTGTAGATAATGGTACCAGTTTGCCAAGCAGAACATGTTTGTAGCAACAGAAGGAATCCCTTTCCAGGTTAGTAAGCTGCCTTGAAATATAGGGTTTCAGTAAAAATTGTATGTAGTTTTTACACTGGAAAGGTCTCTTGTTTTACTAGAGAACATAATCTAAGATCTTTCTTTAAATGTAAGGCTATAGCTTTTAAGGTCATTTTATGAAAAAATAATATAGTTCTTGGTTTTAAGCCAAGATGGTTTTAATATTGGTATGATCTGGTGGAGCAGTGGTTAGGTCAATCACCTCCAAAAGACTCAGGCCACATATCCTTGGGTTCGAGTCCTGGCTTGGGGACAGAGAGACAACAGCCGATGTGAACAACTAAAATGGAAGTACAATAAAATGCTTCTTCCTCCTCGTTCTTCCTGCCTGTGGCCTGCTCACTTTCATTCCTGCCTGTAACTTTCCTTTAAAAAAATAAAAAATACTAATGACTAGAATTTTACAGAATATTAATTAAGATATAAAATCTGTCAAGGGTAAGTATATTTTTGGGAAAAATGGGAGAGAAAACTTGAAATCATACTTATCCAGAAACCTTGAACATATGATAATTTCACTTGCATTGTTTTGAATTGAGAAATTGAGATCATTTTTATCCCAAACCTGCACATCTTAGGAATAATATGGATGGTTCTATTTTCCAATCTTACTTTCCCCATTATACATCCTTTTTCATTTCTTCCTCCTTCTCTTCTGTTTTCCTTCCTCTCACTCTTCCTTTTTTCTTCCTTGCTTTTTTTCTGTTTGCATTTTTATTTTATATATTTGTATTTGTTCCCAGTATCTTAGTATATCCTAGAGACAGGCAGTGAGAGGTCAAACATGGATCCTTTAATTACACAGTGTGCAATTTACAGGAGAGGGTAGATTCTTAAACAAGTAAGGAGTGTATCCTTAAACAAGTAAGGATGTATGAAGAAAAATGTCTTCCCCCAAAGAATGCTAGTGTGCTTCCATAGTCAACTCCTTATAGAGCCCATTGATCTTATCCACAAATGTTTTTGAGCAACAATTAGAAGTTTGTCACTTAGCTAATGATGATCCGTCTCTTTTCTCATTGTTCTGTAGCCCCGTCTCGTTCTCAGACTCCCCTCTTTGTAGAACATACTCTCATTTCCCTGCCTTAAATAATATCAAATTCTGCTTTGAAAGGCTCATTGAAATTTTTATTTTATTTTATTTTTTTGATTTTGCTTTGGAGCCCAGTTTTATTCTCCCATACTCTGGCATGTCAAGAAGCAGAAATGATGTTAGTATATTTATTCATTCATTTTTAATTCAGTTATTTAACAAGCAGCTATTCAGCAAACATCTGAAGAGTGTGTGCTCTTTATCAGAAACTTAATTAGGCTTTGCTTTTGATGTTCTCTTGACTCCTGTTATCACTTTTATATTCTTCTGCTTTCGGGCACCTCAATATATGATGCAACACCTCTCTGACATTAGTATGTGTTTCTAGTACAACCTCTCACATCTTGAGGATAATGTAAGCATCCATATAGGTAATTTATACTCTCCCTCTGTACAGAGATTGTTCTTTATTTCTCATTCCCGATAAATATCACTTGATTCATATTTTCTAAAAAGAGCAAAATTAACTGAGTACAAAACTAACTGTGTACTGGTGTTAAATAGATTTATTTTTTCAAAGCTTTATTTATATTTAAGAATGTATTGTCTTAATGGTAAATATTAGACTTTTATGTTTTACAATACATTATCTATTAAACTATCTTTATCTTTTTAAGTGACTGGAAAAATACAACACTTTAGTCTATTTATAATATCTGTGACTTTCCCAAAATGTTTGAACAACTCTTTCAAGTAAAATATGATTCAGTTTTATGGATATTTTATGGGACAGTTTTAGTACTTTATTATTATCAATAAAGAAAATAAAACTTGATTAAAAACAGTGTATGTATCCATAAAACTCTCAAACCCCCAATTGGTTAGTTACAAAGTTACAATTAATAGTTTATTCAAATTCTTAATGTGATGTGCTATCAAATTGCTCTTAACTATAATTTATTACTTTTAATAAGATTTTGATGATTTATTTTAGAAATAACTTACTGGAAAATTTTAGTGGTTGTGTTAAAATTTGATTACATGATACATCATTCAATTAATTAACTTGAGAAAGATGGCATCTCTTCTATTATAGAAGCTGTTCCTTTTGAAAGCAATGAAATTCAGTTTATAGCTAAATTAATTTCATACCATATTTTCTTGAAATCAGCACAGCATATTTCTAATGACAGAAATGTTTAAACTACCTGATATTAACAGGTTTAAATATATCTTTGTTATCACTTTAATATATAATAAATTCTGCCTGACTAATAAGAAGTTGATGATATCTTGGTCATTGCAGACACTGGACAAAAATATGACGCATTGCTCTCATATACTGTGAAAATAAAAACATCATTTCTGTGTGCAAATACCTGGAATAGTTCAGTAATTCATTGGAAATTTATTAGCATGTGACAGTTATTTATCAAGATGGCTCATATATTACTGATTTTTTAAGAATAGATTCACTGAAGAAGAACCATAGAAAACTTATTTTGGAGACACTCATATCCATTACTTTTATATCTTGAGATGAAATGTAACTGGAAACTCAAGTTACACATGAATTTGAGATTATTTGTTAGAATAAGTTATAACTTTGAGTATTTAATAATTTGTCTATGTCTTGGTACTTACACTTCTTTGACTTGCATCAATATAGCTTAGAAGAGAGGTTAAAGAGAGTTTTAAAATTAAAAAATAATTTTTAAAAATCTCAGTTGTAAACAGACATGTAAAATAAATATCATCTGTTTAATTATTTCTCTATAAATAAATTTCTCTGTCTTGCATTCCTGGAATAAACTTTATTTAGTCATGTAGTGTTGCTCTTACTAGGTATTGATGAGTTATATTTACTAAAGACTTGTTTGGAATTTTCGTGAATATGTCTCTAAGAGAGACTAGTTTATAATAATACTATCTTAGATGCTCAAGAGTTTTTGGAATCAAGATTATACCAATCCTTCTGAAATGGGAAATGTTTTTCTTCTCTTTCTTTTTTTTATTATGCTAAATTGGTTAGAGATAAAGAAATGGAAACAAATTGGTTACAGATAAAGCTATTTGAACCTGGAATTATATTTTTGGAAATTTTTTAAATAATCAATTGAACTAAATAACTGCATATTTTTAAATAGTTGTACATTTTATTTTATATTTTATCTTTGAACAGTTTGGTTGTGCAAAAGGAATTTGTTGATTTCATCCAATTTTTTGAACATCTGTTTAAAATGTCTGTTTAAAATGTCTGTTTAAAACACAAACGTTGTGTTCTTTATATTGGTAATGTATTATTTAATTATTTTTTTCTTGATCTACCTTAGTGGTAGCTTATAAAATGTATGACTCTCTTAGAGACTCAATTATGTTTAAATGATTTTGTTTTAATTTACACTTATAACTTCACTGATTTCTGTTTTTGCTTTATTTTGTTCTTCTATTTGTTAAGATTTTATTTGGTGTTCTATTCTAATCTCTTGGAATAGATGCTTAGACTTTGACTTTTTTTGACTTTTTCTCTTTCCTTATATATGTACTTCAATTTATAAATTTTCTTTTTCTCTTTTTGACTTTTTCTCTTTCCTTATATATGTACTTCAATTTATAAATTTTCCCATGAGCAGTTTTGACTGCAACTCACAATTCTTAATTTGTTTTATGCTTATTATCTTTTAAGCTAAATTATTTAAAAATTTGGTCCCATTTTCCACTTGAAAATAATTTTAATTCATTTTTGTTCTCTTTTTAAATGTCTTCATTGATTTAAAAAATGTTAGTGAAGTATGATTTTTAAGATATGTTTTTCTGCTTGAACAAAATGATTGCTACAAATGTCTATATGATTTTCTAAATGATATGCTAATGAGTGCTTTTATTATCAGGTTCCAAAAATATTAAGCATATTTTACACAGTATGAACTATTTGATATTTTCGACTTGCTAGTAAAATTTTCCTCATATTGGAAAGTTTAATTGTGTTTTTTTTTTTCTTCTATAGTACTCTGTATTGTTTTGGAAAATACATTCATGGAATGCTATAAGACAATGATATAAGTACAAATAAAACTTTCATATATATGCATTTTTAACAAGATTTTTGAATGTTTTAATATATATTGTATTAGTCTGCTAAGGCTGCCACACAAAAATATCATAGACTATATAGCTTAAACAACATAAATTAATTTTCTTCAGTTCTGGATGTTGGGAATCCAAGACCAATGTGACTTTAGGATTGATTTCTAATAAATCCTTTCTTCTTGTCTTGCAATTGGTGTCCTTCTCCCCATGTCCTTAATCTAGCTTTTCTACTCAGTGTGGGAGCTACTGGTATCTATTCCTCTTATAATAAGGACATCTATTAGAGAGTCTTAAACAGTAGGATTATCTTCCTAAAGGCTCTATCTCTAAAAAAGTCATATTGAAGAGTTATAGTTCAACTTAAAATTTTCAGGGAAATAATTGGTTCTATATCTTATATTTTCTAGTGTTCACATCACTATAGAGTGCCATACCATATATACACATGTATAAATACACATACTAATGCACTGCATTTAAAAAATATTTATAAAATATATAGTTTATCTACTTATTATATTAGAGAAGGTGGCTAATATAAAAGCATACAAATTAGCCAAGAATATTCACTGCTTTTTATTACTGAAATCATAATATTAAAAAAATTCTGTTAAACAGTAACTTGAATTTAGGTTTCCTTCTTATTTTTGGTTTTATGCAGAAAGAATGTACAGATTAAAATATTCAATAATGTGATACGCACTTGGAGCATATATATAAATAATAACCTTGATTTCAGAGGGGACTAAAATTACTAAATTCAGACTGTGCCTTGACAAACTTTGCTGGTCACTAAAGGACTTTTCTAATTCCAATTATTTAGAAACATCCTTTGCTTTGCTTCAATCAGGATCCTCTGGGTGATAGCCAAGTAGTGAACTACAGAAATACCTGCTTTGCAGGTAATAAAGATACATATCTATATCTTCCTTGAACTCGAAGAGAATGAAAAAAGAAAATATTTCTCAAAAGCGTTTCCAGTCTAAGGCAAATATTCAACTTTTTGTATTTAAACTGGAAATTTAATTTGAGTTGTGTTAGGTCAGGTGTGCCCCAGATGCCTAGGAGAACCAAATGCCAATCCCGTCTAGTGGGAAACAATTTATGGTAAGACCTCAGAAACACAAGACAAATAAAGAAGCAAAGATATGATAACAAATAGAAAATAACAGGACATGAAAATAAATCACTATACAAAAACTTCTGCTGTAACAGCAAACATAATATGAGCTGCTTCAATAGAGGATATCAAATATGATTCATAAAATATGTTTGGCATAAAATATATTATTGCAGGTAACTTAGGAACAAGGAAGTATAAAATTTGATGAGACAATTTAAAGAAAAAAATAACCCAAACATCTATAATAAAATAGAGCATTTTTTGTTTCTCTGGTGACTTAAAGGATAAGCTTATCATATGTAGCCCACTACATCCTAAGAACTCAGGTTTGAGACTTGGAGTGAGGTGGAACAACCAAGATGAACAACTAAATTAAATAAATAAATATCTTCCTTCTCTCTCTTCCTGCCTGCCTGCCTGTACTCACCTTTATTCCTGCCTGTAACTTTCTTTAAAAAGATAATAAAATATATCTTCATAATTAAACTTGGAAAGTTAATGATTTTTTAAAGTTTAGAATATACTGATAAAATATTATTGGTAGTTTAAAAGTAATCTGAAGAAAATATTCACAATTACAGTAATCAACAAAAGTAAAATGTTAAATATTTATAGTGATAATGGTTACATTGAGAAGATCTAAAATACATCTCTTCAAGATCTGTGAAATAGGGAATGGAGGAAGTGCAATATTAAAAGGCAAAATACATTTTCCAGAATTGATAAAAAACATTTTTCAAGAAATTTAACCTATTTCACATCAGTAAAGAGATTGTTGAAAGTGAAAAGAGAAGGAAAAAGAGGTTACTTAGAAAGAAATAGTTTGATAAGTGATTTCTCAGTAGTAATAATGGAAGACAGAAAGCAGTGATAAAACATTCTCAGTAATGCAATTTAATATTCTACATTGACAATTTATCTTTCAAGAATTAAGTTAAGCTAAAGATGTTCTTAAAATAAAATTGAGTGTATTTGTAATCAATAAACTCTCATTAAGATATTTCCAAAGAATGTATTTTAAGAGGAAAGAAAAATACAATACCATTGGTAATACCATACCATAATAATTGTTTTGTTGCATTTATGTTCTAAGAAGTCACCACATATTGAATTAGGAAATGCAGGTTCAATTTTTCCAGGGGAAATGCAGAGGTATTTTCTTGTTAGTTGTGGTCATATACTTGCCAACCAATCAATATATAATTTTTCCTTTTCTTTTTAAAGACCTCCCATTTAATATATATTGTTTGTAAATTAACATTCTATTCATGGTCAACAGAATTACAACCTATGCCTGAACAAAGCTTATCTAACACAAATTTTTATTAGAAGACATATCATAGTCTCTTTGTGCTAAGAAATACTGTACTGAACCTCAGCATTGGGGACTTTTTAAACAGTGAAATTATCAACAAAAAATCAAATAGCACACCACTGAGAAGACTGTAATAAAGACATGTCTTTACAGAGTGTAATCTAAAGCAGTGTTAAAAAATAACCAAGAATAATACAAAAACATAAAGTGCAATAAGGTGATAGGAATCTAAATGTATCAGTAATTAAAATAAATTTATTTATGCTTTCTAGTTAAAGGCAATCAGATCTACATGGATTTATAAAATCCCGTTGATTTCTACTTTGGGGACACCGCAAAACTTTGAGTAATCTTTTTTACAAAGAGGAGGCAAATCTACTTTGATGAAAACTGATATACTAATATCTGATAAGATTATATTGAAGATAAAAAAGTATTGCTAGTGGTAACATGTCTAATATATATATATATATTTATCTATACATATATTAATTAAAAGGTCACATTACCAAGAGACATAGACATTTTAAACTCATATGCAGCTAACAATATAGTTTTAAGATACACAAGACAAAAATAATCAGAAGTACAAGAATAAATTGAGAAATTAATGACTGTTATAAGAAACATTACTCTATCTTTTTAATAGTAAATAGAACAATGAATAAATGAAAGCAATGATGTTGGTAATTAGAACAAATAAATTAAATAGCTAGATCTAATAAATATAAATGGAAAAATATATTTGAAGGAATAGTTTTTTTCCAAATGCATGTAAATAATTCAAAATATAGATCATGAGCAAGTCTAGACTCTATTAAGCGTTTGCTATTATACATACCAAATCATCTACCAAAAAGAAGTTTACAAAGTTAACAAAATGAAACAAAATACAAATTGACACTTGGGTATCAAAAAACACCAGTGAAGGTCATAACTAGGAGTTATAGTCACTAACAAAACGATTTTGAATGCTAAAATACCAAAATATCAAAATCCTTAAACTCTAAAAATCTGAAAATCATAACTCAGAATATCAAAATCCTCAAAATGAAAAAAAGGTGAAAATTCAGGAAAAAAAGAAATATCTCCTGCTGAATTCGATCAGAATTCTGACTCCTCATGCCTAGTGTCTTGCTTGTCTTCTAAATAAGTCTTTCATTTGAGAATAAAAATATACTTTAAAATTTTTATTGTATCACAATGTGTTATAGATTTAAGGTATACATCAGTATAAATCGATATCTGTGTATAATGCATTCAGTTTCAAGAAGCTTAGTGACCTTCTGAATCAAAGACACTTGCTGATTTAGTAAACTCACTTAACATCACTGATACTTTCTTAAATACTGCAACTTAATATGAAATTACCTATAGTGATAGAAGGTCTTCAAAGAACACCATTTCATTCAAAATTTGGCTGGAATTTTTTTCCCTGTCAACTGAATAAGTAAATGATGTACAAAAAAGAACGTTAATCCAGGGCCTCCTGTATAGAGGTTTCTCAAGTGTTTCAAAAAGCATTAAATGGAGAGTTGGGATCTGACTGTCAAAGAAGAATGACTTCTTATATTCACCACTAAATCTAACAGAAAAATTGGCACATGCTTCACGTGAATAGTACTTTATACATTTTCCTTATTCATCTGTAAAAACCATATAAAATTCATGGCCCTGTTGGGTCTGAAAATTCTGGAACTTACTTGCTGGTTGATGTAATGACTGAAAAAGTACATTATATATATTTTTTGAAGATTCTGTGGACTTTGAAGAAGAAAATGGAATTCAACAGACTCCCTAAACAATACTACAAATTTGGAATTGAATGCTATCAAGACTTCAATAGGTGGATATCAAAGTTTTTGTTTTTGTTTTTTTTCCATTTTGATGAGAGTGTTTGGTGAAAAATTCAGATAAATGATTGTTAGGAATACTTCAATGAAGAAAACTTCAGTTGAAAGAGGTATCTTTTGTCTGCATTAACATCCTTCCAGTTCATGAAATCAGCAGCTTTTAACAAAATAAATTCACATTTGTCTAAAGAAGCCAGAGAAGCTATTCACCATTTTAAAATTAGTTATGTGAGTGATGAAATAAAAAGACAAATAAGCCCTGGTGTTGCTGTCTGATCACCATTATTGTTTTTGCAAAGTAGTAGCCTACATGCATGTGGAATATATTTCTACATTCCCAAAACATTATAGGAGAATGACACCAAAGATAAAAAATTTTAATAGGGAAGCTTATGTTAGTGTATATTGAATCAGAGAAGAATTTCAAATAAAGCAGCAAAATAGAAAATTAATGCAGAATTATTTTCAAGAGAGTGATGTCATAAAATAAAAATAAAAGAGGAGCTATCATTTACTATGAAAGACTTTAAAATAGTTAATAAGTCTGAAAGTTAACCAGTTCTTACAGACTTCACTAAAATATTGCCTAAAATGTATACTTGTAATCCATCAATCCTAATCAATAACCCATCATTTTGTATATTTCTCTGTCTCTTTGTTCTGTTTGGTATACTGTGTTTGTTTCTATTGATCTGACTTCTTTGAAGTATAAATATTGACTGCATTTGACCTGTAGACTGTATCTTGCTAATCTCTGATTTAGAGAAATACACATGCATAAATTATATATAAACATCTGTTATATACATGTATTTAATGTATATAGGTATATATCTATATTCCTCATTTTTATACTTGAAAAGGACAATGACAAAATTATTGAGCTCAGCATTTAACTTTAAAATTAATGAAGGAATAAATTAAAGAAGATAGAATAAAATTTTTTGCAAATAAGATTAAATTAAATTGAAAATACATTCAATAATAAGATCAGTACAGCCAAAGGATAGTCCTTTGAATTGACTAATAAAATTGGATTAGTGCATGTCTTTTTAATTTCATCAAAGTGCCAAAGTAAGAAATGACAGTTAAAAAGAATCTATTTATCAGATAGAAGCATATACTGATGTGCATTTGAACTTGGATGAGTTGTAATTGCTGAATAGACTATAATCTGGGAATCGGGGAACATCATTATGACTGAAATGTCAGAAAGAATGCACATGATCTGATTGCTGTTGTAATAGCATCTGAAGTGCTCTAATATAGTTTGGCAATATAATAATCATGATACAAAGATTACTGTTTTAATATTAAAAAAAAAAGTTAGGAATCAGTTGCCAAGATTCCTTGGTAAACAAGTTCAAGTTGACTGAAAAAATTTTTTTTTCAGTACAATAAATGATCAGCAGATAGATACTGCTATTTTTTTAAAGGAAAGGTATAGACAGGAAAGTGAGTAGGCAGGCAATCAGGGAGAAAGAGGAAGAATAAACATTTATTTATTTAATTTGGTTGTTCATCTTGGTTGCTATCTCTGGGTCCCTGGTCTTGAACCCAGGTCCTTGGAATTATATGCACTACATCCAGTGGCCTTTTCTGCTAGATCAAGACAGATACCTGCCCTTTTACTATGTGACTTTGCATGTGGTGGAGAAATATTCGACATGGTTCCTGACCTCATGAACTTACAGCCATAAAATGTATTAATATAAGTTTAAACATAGTTATAAGAGGCATGCCCTGGTGGAGCAATGGTTAAGTCAATTGCTTCTGAAGGATGCAAGTCACATGCCCATTGTTTCAAGTACTGAGTCTGGAGGGAAACAATCAGTGTAGACAATAAAATGGAAATAGAATAATATTGTTTCTTCCTCCTCTCACTTCCTGCCTTCCTGCCTACTTGCCTTCATTCCTACCTGCATCTTTCATTTAATATATATAACTTATGTGTGTATTATATATAGTCATAAGAAATGAAAAGTATTATGAAGGAAAATTCAGGGTATTATGAGAAAGAAAAATAGAGAACCAATATCTTTCTTTTGCAAGAGATATTTAGGTAGAAAACCTTAATGTTAATAGCTTTAACAAGGTTAACGTTAAAGGATGAAGGAGGACAGAGGTCTTGTAAGAAGTAGCAACTATGGAGGCTTCTATTATGGAATGATGGAGGCTAGTGTGTAAATTATACTATACAAGGAGAAGCAGAACATATGTGAATGAGATTTGATAAACAAGGGATATATCACATGGATATTGAAGAACTTGACATAGAGATTAGATTATATTCTTAGTGATATGAGAAATAGGGAATGTTTTTAGCATGAAAAATCAGACTAGGACTGGATGGAGAAAGACTTGCAGGGAAGTATATAGAATAATAGAGGCTAACTGAAAGCTCCAAAGATCGGGTAAGAAATGATGGTGATTTAGTATAGGAATGCAATAGTGGAGAGAGTAAGATATGGATGTATTTATGACATAATCTGGAGATAGAACTGAGAGTTTTGTGGATTTGTTGTAGGAAGGTGAAGGAACTCTTATTTAATGGCTTTTGTTTCTCACAGTCATGAGATCAGCGGTGGAAAGCAGCAAGGACTGTGGTTTTCAAAACTTGGCTGCATGTTAGAATCATCCCAAAAGTTTAAAAACATACCCAAATTCCTAATCCCCAGACACTGGTTTAATTGATTTAAATTAGGGCAGAGGCAACTTCAAAATTTTCCAAATAAGCTGCTTGGAGCTAGAGTAGCCACTCACATGGAGCAAAAGTGGAATTTGAAGTGCATATGAAGTCAGCAGTCACAAATTTAAAGTGACAAAGCTCTTCAGTTTTAAGACTCAGACACTAAAAACGCAAATAGTTGAGAGTTTATTCAGAGATTTTGTCAAGAAAATGTGATGAAAAGAGAGAGGGTCAAATGAACTTTATGTAAGTGTATTTTAATTACTTCAAGAGTTTCTTTTAAAAGGTGAGACAGCACGTGTCATCCATTATGGTGATTATGAATCACGGAATCTAAGTTGGATGAGGAGGGAAGACAAAGAACTGATGGCCCATGGAAACTGGTGAAGCATGAAATAATTAAACAAGGAATAGAGATAGGATTTGAGGGAAAAGGGACAAATTTGCTCTAAGAAGGACTTAGAGAAGAAAAGGAGATGCCTCTCTACTTTTCTGAGATAACAGAGCAGTTATTTTGGCTGAAACAAAGTAAGTACCCTCAGGGATCTATGCATCAATTAAAATAGAAACCTGAAAAGAACATTTGAGGATAAATATTATTTTGCCATATATTTATATGGTGTTATTATTTATTTTAAAGGAAATGTGCAGGCAGGAATGAAGGCGAGCTGAAGCAGGCATGAAGAGAGATGAGGAAGAGGCATTTTATTTATTTTTGGTTGCCCCTTTTGGCTTGGGACAGAAACCCGTGGCCTTGAGATGTATGTGGACTATGCCCAACTGATACTCCACCAGTACAACCGCCATCATTATTATTATTCTGAGGTGCCTCAAAGCAAAATTCATGTAAGGCATCAAAACATACTTACCACAAATACTTAAACTATTTCATTCACTGGGGTAACAGTCCCAAATTGATGATAGCTAATAATGTATAAGACTGAAAAGTGGAATGAATTCTATTTCAATTCTTTGTAATTAAAGTGTGTTTTGGTTGTAGGACAACATCAGTAACCTTACAGGAACTTGTTATTTATCTAATTTTGTATAGTGTAGTAGGTGAAAAAAAAAAAAAAAGAATCAATGATTCTACTATTGCTTGGGTTCGAATTACAGTTCTGCTACTTAAAAGGTGTGCTGTTACCTTAGGGATTTTATTTCACCTTCTGTACTTCACTTTCTTCTCTGTAAAGAATGGTCACCTTTGCACCTACCTCATAGGGTGCTATATAAATCACTGAACACACAGTAAGAACTATCACATGTACATATATACATTTGTAGGCAATGAAAAATCTTAACTCATATTCTTTAAAAAAATTAGATGACATCAGAACCTTATTTTAAAACCTTGAACATCTTTCTATTACCTTTGAAATTAAATCAGACTCCTTCTTGTGACCTGGCTCCTTCTGACTTCTTTCATTTCATCTCTATACCATGGCCCCCATCACCATCCCAGAAGGTTAATGCTCCATTCTCTATCAGTCTTTGGCATTTGCAAAGATTTATGTTCCATAGAACTAACACTCCTTCTTGGGATTCATTTGTGTTCATAACATCCCTGGTGCATTCAATTCAGCTTCACTTGCCCTTTTTTTAATGTTCCACATTTGAAAATAAGAAGAAACACCCCTTGGCCCCACATAAAGAATCACAGCTTGAAGCAAGAAGTTCTCAAAAGAAGAATAAAACACTTCAGTAATTAAAAGTTAATCAGCATTTTAATTACTGAGCTTTAAGCTTTTCTTTTAAAAGGAGAGGCAGCACATCCATGCTGACAAACGAAGTCTGAGTCTGATGTTGCTCGAAATGTCAATTATAAACCTTTGAAAGGGAAATCAGAAGCAATGCAGTAATAACATAGTAAGAGGGGAAGAACTCCCTGTGAACAGGCTGCCCTTATCTGATGACTTGTGCTTATATGTGAGGCTCACGGGTACTGGAATCTCCAGGAAAAGGAGCAGGTTTTCACAGGGTGCTTTGGAAGAGCTGTGGATAGAATGCATCAGGGTTTTTCCTCTGCCAACAGAGCCTTTTGTTCCTGGCATGCTAGGAAGCTAAGCTGGCTGCAAAGGAAAAGTGACATGAGCTTGTGGAAATGTAGGCTTTGATTAAATCATTATTCTAAATAAAGCTGCTTTTACTCCTTCAAAATCCCGAGTTGAAGTTCAGAGTGGGGAGGAACCCAAGTATTTCCCTCTTCCCTTGGCTCCCTCAAATAATGACTTGTTTAAAACACCCATTTTTTTATGTGAAGTTTGACAGTTCTCCAACAGGCAGTTTGTTTCTTGTCAGTTTCCCATCTCTTTTTTTGCAGTCTGAACCATTTCATTGTGAGCTCTGCTCTGCAAGTAAGCCCTGACTTGAAAATTCTTCAGGGTCATAGAGGCCTAAGTATTTTTAGTGTTAATGACAAAGATTTTGAAATGAAAAATAATCTGCTTCCTTTTCTCAGGCAGTGGAAATATCCTAGGGCTGTTCATTATTTTGTGCTTTGTTGATCAATTTTTCATACATAGCCGTTTAGCCAACTTGTTCATCCATTTCCCTTCAGGAAGCTTTGTCAAGCCCCTTCATTTACATACTGTAATATTATTGGCTGTCATTCCATTTACACTAATCTTTTTTGTAACCTCAAAAAAACATTTGACAGGGCCGAAGCATCTTCAGAAAACAGAAACACATAAATGTAGGCTGCCTTTTATTTGTTCTCAAAGATCAGATTTCTGTACAGTGGTCTGTAAACCTCTCATGTGATCTAATACAACCCAGGTTAAAAACACAGTTAATAATTAATTTAATTACCTTAAAGATTTTAAAGACATGGGGCTGAGGGGATAGAGAAGATAAATAGTAAGACATACTATATTAGAAAGGTTTTATAAATGTGGAAACTTGAAGAAATTTTTAGCAATTACTTGCAAATCAATTTATTTTGCAGATGAAGAGATTAGGTTAATTCAGCCAATTCATGCTGGAAATGGAACAATGTCTATGGTCTTCTAATTCTCAGGTCATTATACTTGTTTTTTTCCACTGCTGATCAGGAATTGCTTCAAAGAAACTCCAGCGGCTGTAACTGTTGTATGTGACTCCTATCAATTAAAATAATTCAAATAGCAAATCAATTTCTTCTATTGTTATGTTTTGATAACACCTTGAGTAGTCAGTTATAAAAATTCTACATTTTGACTGTTTATTTATGCATCTATCTTCCTATTAGATTGGAACCAATGATGGAACCTATCTCGGTCTTTTCAATATTCCCAAGGTTTGTACAGTTTCTGGCAGGAAGCAGATGTAAAATAAATATTTATTGAATGAATACAAATCTTGTTTTTAAAATAATAATGTTATTATTATTTCTTTTGTTTTAAAGTCATACTCATTTTAAGATATTGAAATTACTGCTCAGTCTATGGGAATTACACATTGCACCCACCACCAGAGTTCCAGGGTCCTTTACCCTCACCTATTCCCTCTCTCCTTCCCTCCCCTGTCCCATCCTCCCTGGCAGCCCTCATCTTGGCTCCGGTGAATTTTATTGGGGTCTATCTTTTATTTGTTTCATTTAATTATATTCCACGTATTTCTCTTTCTACACTCTGACTTCTTTTAACATTACCCTCCCCAGTTCCATCCAGTTGGTGTAAAGGACACAGTTTCATTTTTCTTAGTAGCTGTGTAGAATTCTGTTGTGGATATAAAAGAGCTTCTTTAGAATGGATACAAATCATATTTACCTATGTTGTTAGAAAAAAAGAAAAAAAAAACAAACGAAGCTCAGTCTCTAACTTTGGTAGATATTTCAGAGTTTCTAGCAATTACTATTTTGTATTCTCTTGACTGACGTTGTAGCAAAACCTTTCACTTAAACAGCTCTTTCTTATGTAAGTGAAATGATAGAATAGGAAAAGAAGTTTCTCTAAAATAACCATTCCAGATCTCAATATCCAAAAGCAAAACAATACACAAGAATTTATACATTATTAATTGATTGTACTTTGTGTTTATAGAGCATGTCTTATCTCAGGAACTCCCTGAATTTTTTGAGAATCAAGTCCTTTGTTTTGATAGCACTTTGGAGGTGAATAGGAGGTAGTATTATTTTGCTGATAAAAAAATTGAGGCTCAATGGGATTGAATTATTTGCTTGGTGTCAGAGAGGGCTCATTCTGTATTTGTTATTTACTTAGAAACTGGTTCTGAGAAACATCGCTACTCTACTGTATTGAAACTATTAGGTAACCATAGGTCCGAATTTTGACCCTGTGATTTCCTGTTTACAGGGCAAGTTTGTATGCTAGTTATGGGCTAGGTTGGACATTTCGTCTGCTACATCTTAATGAAGGCTTCAGCTAGCAGAGGGATAGAAACAAGAACAATTTTGTTTTTCTGATGCTGGTTCTTTTCATCTTTATCCTCTCTCCCAACAGCTACTCTAAATTCCTTTATTTTTTTTAAGTTCTTGTATACATGTAGAATCTTCCAGATAAAATTTGAGCTTTAAAAGTATTGTCTAAAGCCACTTTCTAAATGATTTTTTTGTGTTTGCTATTGCAATGAGGACTATTTTTGACTTTTAAACATTTCACTGTTAAAGCAGGTATTATTGATAGCAGAACAATTCTCACATGACACTCCAATTATCTTATATTCACCCAGTGATATGTTAAAATTTAGCTGATTTTTATTCAAAGCCTATTGAATCATTGTTTTGTGTAAGTACAATGTCCTCAATTATGGCAGTGAGGTCATTTTACCTGGCTTTACACTAGACAGTGTTGCAATAAACTCTCACTTGATCCTCACAGCAGTCGTGGGAAATGGGCATCGTAATTTCTATTTATATATGAAGAAAGTAAGGCTCAAAGTCTTTGTCAACCTTTCATAGAAATCTAGCATTGTGACTAGCATTTGAACTCTGTGTTGTAGATATTGATTTTCAATATCAAATCATCATCATCGTCATCAACATCATCATCATTACTATAATAAAAACAATCTTTTGGATAGTTATTAAGTCTTTCATATGTTCTAAGCACTTTGCTGAACATTTTCCATTAGTCTTCATCCACCTTTAAAACTAAATAGACGATATTAAGTGCTAGTGATATGTCTGGCACAGTACTTGGCACTTTGCATATATACTTGTATTTCATCTCAACACAACCCCAGGTAACTTACTTGAAGTCACATAGTTAGGTAGTAGTAGATGACTTTCACATTTTTCTAAGAAATCTTGACCTAATGATTAGTACATTAGGAAATATGATAAATATTCCCTATGAATTTCTCCTGAGGGGGAGAAATAGGTATAGCCCTTGAGCAGTATTAAGTTTTAGCCACTAAAATAGTTTTGAAAAGAGTATAGAAGGGAACAATACTCTATCATTATTTTACTTTCCAGGCTTGGAATCATTATAATAAAATAAAGAAAATTATTTCATTTTTAATTTGGCAATAATAAAGTAATTAAAAATAAATTTAGCTAACGTAGTATAATATATGTGCACCAATAATACACAACATTGCTGAAGAAAATTAAAGACCTAAATAAATGAAAAGACATTTGTGTTCATGGATTGGAAGACAATATTGTTAAGATGTCAATAATTCATATAGTATACTAAACTGTGGTCCCCTCAAGTGTTATGTTCACTTCTTAATCTTTGAAAACCCTGAAAGTTAACTTATTTGGGTAGGGGTCTTTGAAAATGTTAATTGAGTTAGGATTCTTGAAATGAAATCACGGACTATCCTGGTTGACCCCAAAATCCAATGACCAGTATCCTTATAAGAGTGAAATAGAGGGAGACTTGATACAGACAGAAGGGGAAGCAATATGACCATAATAGGCCATTATTGAATCACAGTCAAGGGGACACCAACAGCCACTAGAAACTGGAGAAACAAAGAACAGATCATCCCTAGAACCTCAAGAAGTAGTGTGACCCTGCAATGTTTCCTTCTAGAACTGAAAGCTTAAGAACTTTCAGAGAATACTTTTTTACACCATGAAATCACCAAGTTTCTGGCTATTTATTATGCGAAATACAGGACCTGTATACACTCCACAAATTTATTTGCAATTTCAATATGCTCCTTATCAAAATCCTAATTGGATTTTTGGAAGAAATTGAAAAGCTAATTCTAAAACTCATATGCAAATGCAAAGATCCCTATAAAACAAAGATAAATAAATAAATAAAAATCTTGATAAAAAGAACAAAATTGGAGTACTTGGACTTCTTGACTTCATATTTAACAAAATGTATAATATTCCAACACACACTCTAACATAGAAACTAATAGAAAAGTAGGTACACAGATCAGTGGACCAGAAGTGGAAGCCCAGAAATAAACTTATATTTATGGTCACTTTATTTTAGGCATAAGTTCTAAAATTATTAAATTGGAACCAGTCTTTTAAAAAATGGTGTTATGAAAGCTGAATATGCATGTGAAAAAAATGAACTTGGATCTCTAACTTACATCATGTTCAAAAATTAATTCAAAAGGAATCATAGACCTTAATGTTAATGACTAACCACCTAAAATTCTTACAAGAAAAATAGTAATTTTTGGATTAATTCATGGCTTTTTAGCTATGACACCATAAACAAGTGACAAAGAAAAATTAAATTGGATTTTATCAAAATTAAAAGTTTGTTTGCTCTAAAGGACATAATCAAGAAAGAAAAACAACACCCAAAATAGGAAAAAAAAATATTTCTTTCTTTTTTAAAGGAAAGGTGTAAGCAAGAATGAAAGTGAATAAACAAGTAGACAGGATAGTGAGGAGGAAGAAACAGCTTTATTTTATTTTTATTTAGTTATTTGCATTGTTTGCTTATACCTGGCCTGGGATTTGAACCTAGAGACATATGGTTTGCTCCTCCCAAGGCAAGTGACCTAACTGCTCCACCAAGCATGCCAGGAGTAAATATTTCTAATATGCATATACAATAAGGCACTGCCATCCAGAGTACATAAAGAGCATTTATAGCTCAATAATAAAAAGAAAACTCAACTAAGACACGGACAAAGGATCTGAATATATTTCTCCAGAGAATATATACAAGGAGTCAACAAACACATAAAAGAATGAAAAACCTCATTAGTTAAAAACAAAATGAAAAACAGAACCACACTAAGATTTCACTTCATAATGCTTGCCATGCCTAGAAAAGAAAAGACAATGACAAATGTAAATAAAGACATGAAGAAATTGAAACTTATGTATAAAGTACAACTTATGCACATGGGACTATAAAATGGGGCAACCACTGGGGAAAAATAGTTTTGTAGTTCTTAGCAGAGTTATCATTTGAGAATTTCCATTCTAAGGTATATAGCCAATAAAATCCATTTATATAGGAACATTCATTGCAATTAATGTATAAGCAAAATGTGATAGATCTAGAGAATATAATTTGTATACAAAATGGATGGACCTTGAAAACATTATGCTAAGGGAAAGAAATCAGGCACAAAAGACCACTTATTTCATGGTTGTATTTACACGAAATATTTAGAACAGGAAAATCTATATAAACCAAAGTGGACTAGTGGTCTCCTTGGCTTAGAATAAGGACAAAGTTTGGCAAAAATCACAAGTGAATGCTAAGCTATATAGGATTTTAACTGGGGATTATTAATATTTTCTTAAATTATGGTGATAGTTGACAAGTCTCTGAATATATTAAAACGAGCTGTTCCTTTTAAACTGATGAATTGTATGGTAACCTGAGTTGTATAATGACTGAGTTGTCAAAAAGAATCAAGCAAATATAATCATAACTACAACCTAGTACTAGTTTCTTCTAAAAAAAGCACATATAGAAGATCATGTAACTTTTATTTTCCTGTGTTCTTTATAAGCATCAAGAAAAAGACTACTGTCTTAAATAAAGTTGGGTATAGAACTTTAAACTATATAGGTTTTTATCATAATTTAGTACTCTCTCTCTCTATATATAATGCCTTGTGTGTATTTGAATATGTTTTAAAGATTACATTAGGTAGTAACTAGATATGCAACATTTTGAATAGAGTTTTGCACTTCTCTGATGAAGAGATTGCATCTGTTGAGCAAAATATATCAGTAGGAAGAATAGAAAGGAGATACAGTCTCCCTGTGAATGGGGATGCTGCTAGGACTCTCTCTAGGCAATTTTTTGTCTGTGTGGCATATGTGTGACTGATGCTATATTGCCTGTAATCAACTGAGTTTGAAAGGTGAGCAGCCCTACCACTCTGTCATCTATGACTCTTGTTTTTCGTGACTGCCAAGGACACACATATTTGGATCCAGATCATAGACGGAAGTCCCCAGCAGCTGGAGCTCTCACATCTAGGGAAAGATTGATTTGTGGATCTTGCAGGGAGTGGATAAATGTTGTGACTCCCAATCATACAGGAGTCAATTTTCTATAGTCAGCTCCAATAGTTCAACAAAAAAAAACTGTCCCTCTTTTGCCTGATATTACTGAGTCTGAATTCATCTACACAACCTGCTTGCAGTCTCAATCTGTAGACCTCCTAAAACCCTGCCTTCTTGCCTTCTGCTTTCCCTTAATAAAAGGTAAAACTCTGCTTATAGAGTCTGTTGAGATCAGAGTGAGTTGGCACTGAGCGCTCAATTTCAAACTGAGCCTGTAAGGGAAGATTTGATTATTGACCTTGTCTTTAGCTGTCTTTAGTTACAGAGCCCTCTTTCAGCCTGATCAGCTATACTACCACAGTAAGTTTTGTGCCCAAGGTAATGTACTTGCTTTCTGATGCCCTGGTTTCACCCTATAAGGTAAGTATTGGGACTAACAAGCCAACATAGATCTTGACCTCCCTTTCATGTGAAGGGTGCTGAGGCCTTAGCCTACAGAGCAATAGAAAGCTCTCATACTGGGCAACATCCTAGGCCTACTTTTGCATTTTTTTAATCTTAACACTATTCTAGTATGTAAAGACTGGTAAATATATCTATTTAGCACATAGAAGTAAATAAAGAGTGTACCAAATAAAATACAGAGGTTGAAAGATATACCCAAAGATAGATAGATGGAAATCCTCAGGGAAAAATCCTAATGCAACAGAATTAAGTAAAATAAGTGAAGAATATTTCAGAGCAACAGTTTTAATAAAGCTGTCTGAAATCAGAACAATGATGGATGCACAAAATGAGAACAATGCACAGAAAAAATATGAAAAGTCCTAAGCAGAAATCAGAGCTGGAAAACTCAATAGTTGAACCAAAAATACAAAAAAGAGCCCAACAATAAATAAGAAAGAGTCGCAGAAAGAATCAATGATCTAGAAGATAGGGTGGTGAGAAGCACAAGAAATGAACAACAAAAGGAAAAAGAACTTAAATAAAACAAATTTCATATACGAGATATGAGGAATAACATCAAGATAGTGTTTACATCATAGGAATTCCAGCGGAGGAGAGAGAGAGAGAGAGAGAGAGAGAGAGAGAGAGAGAGAGAGAGAGAGAGAGAGAGAGAGAGAGAGAAAAGAGACAATCTCCTATTTGAAAAACAAACATGGCAAAGAACTTCCCTAACATGTGGTAAGACAGTAGAAAGTCAGAACAGGAAGTTCAAAGAGTTTCAAATAATATAAAGCTCAAAATGTACATGTCAATTCATACTGTAAATATAATGGCAAAAATTAAAGAAGAAAATAAAAATAAAATTAATGGGACTATATCAAACTAAAAAAAAAAACCTTTGCATATCAAAATAACTTATCATCAAAATAAAAACACATCCTCTGAATGAGAAAAATATTTGTATACCATGCATTAAATTGGGCTTAATATGTAAGTTATATAACAACTCGAACAGCTGAACAGAAAACAAATAACTCAATAAAAGGGAAGCTTTTGATAAACATTTCTCTAAAGAAGGAATATAGGTTGTCAATAGGCACATACAAATATGCACATATCACTTCTCATTAGGAAAATGATGATTGAAATCACAAGTAGACACCACCTCATAGCTGTGAGATGGGATTATGTCAAAAAGTCTATAAACAACATCTTTGATGAGGGTTTGGAGAAAAACCCTCATGTAATATTCATAAGAATGCAAATTGCTGCAGAAACTTTGAACAGTATGAAGTTTCCAAAAAAATAAAAATAGAAAAGCATGATCCACCAAATCCTTTTCTATGTGTCTATCTGAAGAACAAAAAAAATTTGAAAAGGTATACGCATCTCTATATTCATTGATACACTATGTACAACAGTCAAGAAATGGGGGGACAAAAACCTAAGTGCTCATCAACATGATTAGACAAAGAAGTTGTTGTATATGCACCGTTCACAATATTCACCTATAAAGAATGAAATATTTTCCTTTGTATCAACATAATGCGTCTTAAGGGGGTTCTGCTGGCAAAATTAGAAGGAAAAAGACAAATACAGGCTGATTTCACTTATATGTGGACTGTAAAAAAAGAAATAGAAAGAATAAAACAAAACCAAAATGTGGATTTTGACAACAGAACTGAGGTTACCAGAGGAGAAAGCTATGAAAAGGAGTGGGAATTGGGAGCAAAGAATAGAGGGAGTACATAACCAAGGAGAGCTACTGAAATTTTAATCATGAACATGGTATGGTATCATTTATTTGAAGAAGAGTGAACCTGTACATATATATGTATATATACATATATGTACATATATGTGTGTATGTATATACATATTTGTAAACAAATATTTCACAATTAAAAAGCAAATCATATCAAGATAATGTATAATGTTTGAAACTTTCCTGTGATCAAAAGTTACCAAGATTGATGTTCTCTGCTTTAGAACATAATCAACTCCCTGCCATCATTTACTGAAATCATATGCAGTCACACTCATGCTTAAATTTTGTCTTGTCTATTAAGTCCACTTTATCCATGTGTGCTCTTCATATTCCCTTCTACTTTCTCAGCAATTTTATGTTATCTTTTCTTAAATCTTGCTATCTTCAAATATATAAACAAAAATATTTTATGGATCATCTATCAATTATAAAGAAACCAATTTTTAAATCATTGAAAATAACTTAGAGAAAATAACTTAGTTTCTTAGAAGCATAAATATTTCACTAAAATCAAGGACATTAGAGATTAAACTAATTCTGAATTAAAAGTTTTATTTTTAATTTTGTAGTTTACCATTGAGTAGATAAATTCTATGAATTAGACCTGATGCTTTAAAAGCATTTTATTTTATTTAGTCCCCTGATACACTGTCCCACCTTGGGTCTGGAATCTGAGTCCTTAGAATGTATGTGCAGTTATCTGCCAGGACACTAGTGTGTGCCAAACATGTTTGTTTTCAATGTTGACTGGATTTATTATAGGGACAGTCTAGTTTTCATTGTAAAATGTTTATTGTAGCAACCTCAGTAGTTAAAGATACCAAATTGTTTTTTGTACATTTTGTACCCTTTGTTTCTGAGTTGCTGGATGGGGAGTTTATATTAGACACTTAGAAACAAGTAACCTTTTTTTACAAAAGGCCCTTACATGTTGTAAAAGAGTCTCATGCACTTGAAGGTTAGAGTATTTCAGATACGAATAATATCCTTCTATTTAAATATAATTCAGAGTATTTTTACAGAGAAATGGAGGTTCAGAAAACAATGTTCCATTTAAAAGCTTCCAATTTTCTATTAGAGAAATATGAAGTTATTTGTTTTATGATAAAGTAAATGATGGTTGGGTGGATAGATAGACAGATAGATAGATACAGATAAATATACCCGACTAAATGTGGCTACATGAATAAATATTTAGGCAGTGGAATTTTCCCTAAAGCAGCTTTACTCTTCAATAGCAGTTGGAATATTTCTTAATGTGAGAAAATGTAGCATCAGAAAAGGAATTGACCATCCGAGGTTCCATATATTCTTGGAATAGAAATGGAACCAAATTAGATAAGAAATATCATTAATCAGATTTATTGAAAAATAACTTTAAATGGAGGCTGTCCAGGACTAGGACTTATGATGATGTCAGCATATTGCCCACTCCCCGAAGAACTTTGATTGTATTGACAGTTTTGCTATAATTTAATTTGAATTGTCTCTGCTTGAGATTCAAGAAAAACTTCTAATGTGTTTAAGTGAACACTGAAAGAAGTCAGTGACAATCTATTTACACTAGCTTCACGCATTTGTCAGCTTTGAATAAATTCTTTCTCAGAAATGAGTAGCAATAGTCTCCTATGTGGAGCATACTCAAAGTTACTGCAAACATATGAACATAGATACAGCATTCAAGAGAGAAAAGGAGAGAATAATTTGAAAAAAATTACTACAGGAAATAAATTTGAATGAGTATTATGAAGTGATATGATAGTTGATTTAACGAAATAACAGACCTCAGTCTGCTATAAAAGGGAAAAATCTTGGAGGCTTGGAAGCTACAGAAAGAAAAAGACAAATAAACAAGAAAATATCAAAAGAATATAAAAATGAATCACTGAATCATTGCTTTAGATAAATGGCATACTCAAAATAGAGATGTGAAATGTGAGCTTATGAGCTCTTTGGAGAACCCTGGAAAAAAGCACATAGACCTTCAGCCTGAGAGAAAATGATTGATGAGTAGTGTCATCAGGAGAATATGATGAGTATGATTTTGAATACTGAGTTTGTGGTGTCTATGGAAAACTTGCTATTTATTTCCTATTCTGCAGGATAATACAATACTCATATTCTGTTAAAATAAATAAAAGTTTGACACTAGGAATAAGAAGTTGGAAGAATAGGTATATGGGATAGATAACAAAGGTAGGAATTTCAGCCCTGTATCTTCTTCTATATGACATATAATACTTGCTTGTTTAATTTTGTATTGCCTCCTGTAGACTGGAAGATTCATAAAGAAACTTATACTGGTATTCACCATTCCTGGGCCTCAAAAATGTAGTTAAAATTATTGCAGAGAAATGATGTGAACAAGATAAGATGGTAGGAGTTGCTAGCCTTCCTCCTACTCTGTCTCTCTCTCTCTCTTTCACACACACATACACACACACACACACACACACACACACACACACAAACCAAAAACCAAACCAAACTAAAAATAAAAGTTAACTACACAGCTATGAAATACCTCAGGGAGACCTATTCAAGAACTTACAGAAATAAAGTGAAGCAAATAAAGGAAAGATCAACTGAGACTATCACCTGGACTGAGATATATGTAGACAACTATGAACAAAGAAGAGTGATGGGGATGTCAGTAACACTCATACAGCAGATGCTACCATGATTCCAAATAACTTACTGTTCAGAGGACTCCAGCATCATTTACCACTGAGAATTCAATACCCTGTAACAGTCATAGACTTCCCACAGCCTCCACAGTGGAAAATGCCTTAGTGTTCATCTGCACAGATGCCAGTGAGTTGTTCTGAGTACAACAGCACCTTCCACCACTGAGGTAAACAACAGTCATCACTACCCCACCAAATGCACTTCAGATAGACACAGTATGGTGCTCTTTAATCCCAGAATGAATTGCTATTGTGCTTACTCATTATCACAAAAGCTAATTATGCCTCAAGATTCTGCGCAACCTTGAGTCAAAATTCTAACTATTCTGTGTACATCTTCACACCAGATCCAAATTCTGTGGCTGCTCTTCATATGTTCACATTATTTATTCAGAAAATTCAACTTAAAACTATATGAGGTATAATCTTATACATACAGGATACATTTCACTCTAGGATAGCTTAGTCAGTAGAAAAGAGATAATCGATTGCAAGAATGTACAGAAAAGCAGACTACTGGACATTCTTGGTGGGAATGTAGACTAGTTAACCACTATGCAGTTTCCCTAAAAATTAAAAATAGAACTACAATATAATCCAGTTTTTCTACATTTTTATTTGTATTTAAAGGAAATAAAGAAACTGAACATTATTCACAGTAGTCAAGATATTGAAACCATTTGAAAGATCTATCAGTTGATGAATGGATAGAATAATATGATATGATATTATATTTATAGACACACACACAAGCACAGACATATAATTATTAGCATTACAAATAAGGACATTCTTCCATTTCAAAAATATGGATGAAATTGTAGGTCATTATGCTAAATTAAATAGAGAAGACATGTATAAGCAAATACAACATATCAGTTATATGTGGAATCTTAAAAAATATCAAACTTATACAAACAGAATGTCTGTTGCAGAGGTTGGTGGGGGAAATGGAAGGTCAAACTGTACAAACTATAACTTATAGGATAAAAAAATTCTAAGGATTGAATATATAAATTAATGACTATATTTAATAAGAATATAGTGTATACTTCAAGTTGCTGAGAGCAAATTTTAAGTACTTTCATATAAAAATTAACACAGTATATTGAGGTAATTGAAGTTTTACTTAACTTGATTGCACTAATTATTTCTTAATGTGTACATAAATCACATCACTACATGTATACTTTAAATATATATTTATCAAATATACCTCAAGAAAGTTGGATAAAAAAGAATACATCCTTTTAAAACCTAAAAAGAAAAAAGCTAGTATGTGTCAAATAGAGGAAAGAAGAGAAGACAGTGGAGACTATGGAGAACCCATGACTTGGGTGGAAGACAGGAAGAGAATCTATTAAAAATGCATGAAAAGGAGGGCCAAAGCTATAGTTGGAAACAAGAAAGAAATGCTATTGCAGAAGCCACAGGTATAAAACATTTCAAGAATAAAAACAGGTTTATTAGAGTCAAATACTCCTGAGAGTTCAAAAGGGATGAGAATTTTAAAGAAGCCTTAGATTGACAAGAAAGAAACCACTGATATATTCCTAATGCTTAAAACCTGTGAGACGCAGAATGAAAACTGAATTGTTGCTTTTTGCAGAACAAAGGTTGCTTGTTGTTTTCTGGTAAGATCCATAAATATAAAGTAGGAGGAGAAAGAGGATAGAAATTCTCTCTAAAATATGACCCCTTGTGTCTCAAATATGGAGATAGCACAATTTGACACTTATTTATAATAATTTTGTGTTCTTGTACATTTTACATGGATTATTTTCTTGTGCCGTCATGAAGATATTCTATGGTAGGTATCTGAGATGAGAAAGCAAGCTCAGCTGATGAACAATTTGTGAATGTGAGGTAGAGAGGAGGCTAGACATTGGGGTTTCAGACTTCAATTCTGTTTCCGTTAAGGGATGAATCTCACTGCCAAATTCCCAGAAAATAACAGAAGCCAATGTGCCGCTTTTACTGTAACATGTAAAGAAAATGTTACAAAATGACAGCGTTGATTTATTGTATGAAGAAGAAATGAAACAGAAATCTAAATAGTGTTTATATCTATTGGAAGGAAAGGCTGCATTTTTTCCCCACTGTGGGAAGACAAGTCTACACATTCTAGATTTAGTTTTCTGGATCTTCTGCCTGCCTGATGACTTCTTCCCTCCTTCTCTGTAGACATATTCCATTCATAATATTATATTTTCAATTTGTAAGTCAGGAACTAAAAACGTGATGTAGTTAAGATAAATAGATGTACAATATGTAGAAAGATTATAAATTATTTATATTCTTATAAATATTCTTATATTCTTATTTATATTGCTGCTGACAAATGTCATTATAAGGTGTTTTGTCTAAAAAAATACTTAAAGTTACTTGAGTGACATAGAACTTTTATCATTAAAAATAGTCTTGCTATATCCTATTAATAAAATGTAACTTTTAACAAAATCAGCCTATAAGCTAATAAATAACAGATAAAACTGGAAGAAAATTGAGATACTTGATGTTTGAAACAGATAAATTATATTTCAAGAAATCTCAGAGTTATATGTACTGTTTCATCAAATAATTCAGTCCACACTATTTTTTGTCCTACAAGTAGACCATCATGAAGGTGCTTTGAGATGTTTTTTTGTTTGGTCCATTGATTTGTAGCTTCTATTGATAAGCTTGTCAATGAATTGATTAAATTGTATATTAGCAAAATTATTCATTTCTAAAGCTCTTGGCCCTTAACACATCCTTGAAGTGGTTTCACTTCAGAAAGAAAAATTGGAGAATGTTTAATATTTCCTCTAACAACCTGTTCTGTGAATAATTTAATAACACATTTGTTGTAATAGTTTTCCCCAGTCAACAGCTTTAAAAATATATATAGACATTAGTAAAGTGAGTATTGGTTTCTCAAAGTTATATAGTCAAATGTGTTCTGAAACAAACCTATAATTTGTGTAATAAAACAAAAATGACCAAAAGAAACAAAATTATCAATTAGACAGCATCATTTCTAGGCCCAACATAGTATTCAATTTTATCAAGATTATAAACTATAATTTGTGATTTAAAAGTTGTTTCTTGCTATTTTAAGAGGAAGAAATTCATGTGATTTTAAAATAAACTTATAAACATGTAAAACATCTCTGAAGATGAATTGAGAACTCTCTTAATAGTTCCCAACATCTCAGATTAAGATTAAGTTGGAAATTACACCCATTTTAATTCATTATTATTCTAGGGCTTTTATATAGCATTTCAAAATTCACTAAAGCTACTCATTTCTACAGTTGTAAAATTAAGACTTTAATCTAATGTTCTCAGTTCTTTGTTTTATGTTCTCTTTTTTTTTTGTAGGTAGAAAGGAGTCTATATTAAAAATCCAGACAGAGGTAGTGAATATAGAATCTCAGGGTTTCTTGAAATATGTACACACACACATAGGCACACACACATATGTACTTACATATAATTGTATATGTATATATGTGTATATATTTATATATATATATATAATTCAATGATCCTTTAGTAGTAACAGTTATATATTAGAGTTCAATTCAAGAGAAGAATCTAGAATTTTTGACAATGATCTAGCTAAGGAAATTGTGGAAGATGACCAAGCGAGGCAGAAATCTGTAGGGCAGGCAGTCCAAAGGGAATATGATGAACAAACAGGATAGAAAGTTCCCAAAGCATGTCCTGAAACAATGTCCATGAATTAGTGTGCATGAATTATAAGTCAGACAATTACTTTTCAAATACTTTATCTTGGCTGTTTACAGATTTTATTGGATTTCTCTTCAAAAGTTTTGAGGAATATTTTTGTAATTTTAAAATACAATAGTTTAAACATGTTGCTTCAAAGTTATGACTACTTGGCATGTACAGCAAATATATTAGTGAAATGAGACTTAGCATAAATGCTAACTTCAACAAGAATATGACTTTGTGTACCTATTATAACAATGAAATTCTTGAGGAATTTCACTTGAGGAAGTGAAAGTTGTAATGGGCAGCAAATATGGGATAATTTCTGCTGAGAGCAGGGGAATAATGATCTAGCACTAAAGTGAAGCTGAAAAATTATTCTGGTTTCCTGCTATTCTGACATTTCTTTTCTCTGTACTAGCCATAGAAGAAGCACACAGTTCTGAAATGACACAGTATGAGTTAAAATGTTAGAATGTGTTCAAATCTATAAAGCAAAAAATGAAAATTCTTAAATTAGAGAAAGAGAGGGAAAATACCTCTTTTAAATTTGAAAGAAAAATGATCTAAAGATTTAGTATTTAACTTTTCTTTAACCTAAGAAAATGTGCATTTTAATATAATTTATTAGCTTTTGGAAATTGTGAGGAAAATAGTTCAAATGGAAGATCTCAGGACAAATAAGAGATGTGAGTAATCAAAAATCATTCCCCTTAGGATATTAGAAACTTGATAAAGATAAAACTTACACATTTGTGTAGCCAGTTAAAATTTTATAAATATATTTATATTTATTTATTTATATTATATTATATATATAAATATATATTATTTATATAAAATTAAATTTTATAAATATTATTGCATGTCTGTTGTTTGCCAGGTAACATGTTAAGCTCTGGAAGTAAAATATGGCTGCTATTTAGTCATATTCAAAGAACTTAGTCAAATATGGGAGAGAGACATGAAACCGAAAAATAATGCAACATAGTATGGTAAATCCTTTAACAAAGAAAGGCATCTACAAGATAACGCATTCAAGAGTTGTAAATTGAGATGGTCAAGAAAGAGGATTTGAATATTGAAGTAGGTTCATTGCAGAAAGGTATCATTCCTTCCAGTGTTGCATTCTGTTTGCTAATGGAAATTGTATGCATGCTAGAAAGTATAACCTATCTGATCTTTCTTGCATTTCTGTGTAGCTATTAAATGTTGCTTGATTCCTTGATTAAAAAAACAAACAAACAATGTGCATTTTATCCATGAGCAACTTTTACCTTAGAATGATAATTAAGATTCACTTCATCTTTATTCCAGGTGAGTGGATTTGATCTACTTAATGGTATCATCAACTATTAAATGACCTCTTGCATGAAATAGATTTGTTGACTTATTGTCTCACTAGGCATTAAAATAGTGCTTATTTTATAAGTAGAAATAATAGTAATAATTAACAAATAACATCATGTGCTTATCTTGTGTGAGGCTCTTTGCTCTTTGCAAAACCTGTTACTTTATTTCAACCTCAAAAGAATTCTGCAATGTAGATAAAACTATTATCCCCCCTTTCCAGATGAGAAAACAGTAAAACGACTACTTTATCTAAAACCTCATACTTCACTCTTAAAAAGTGATGCTGGAAATGAACTTTGGGTCCACTTGATAACAAAGCTTATATTCTTAGTCACTTTAATAGACAGTATAAATGAACTCCAAGGCAAAAAGCAAAGCATGAACCAAAAGGAAATATTGAATATAAAGTCTTTCATTTGGCAAGCCTTTTGGAATTAAAAAATAAGAATTAAAAAGAAAAAGAGAAATAGCTTGGACTTCAAAAAAAAAAAGATTCCTGTTACCTCAAAAGAAATCTCTTTTGTTTATAGTGTATTTTTCTTTATGCTTAGCATTTTATATAATTATCACTGATTCTTCTGCTGTGTCAGTGTTATGTGACAACATTGGAAGTAGTACATTTAGTGGTGTATGAAGTGGAAATCCCCAAGTTTCCCTAAAAATTGGAGAAAGAAAGAAAAACTAATACCTAATATTCTAGATTTCATATATTTATATTATTATATTTTTAGAAATGAAAACTAAGTGTCATATAGTCAACTCATTTTGAAGACTCATTTTGGAGAAAAAACACTTATTCTTTTCCTTAAAAAAATTGGAAAACAATTGTATGATATGTATTTCCTATAAACAGTGCTTATATTTATATGGAATTTTATCTCATTTTGTCAAATATTCCTTTGCAGTACATAGATTTTTTTTTAATGCTTGTTGTGAGTGAGGGTGAGTGAGACATGCTGATGAGACTCTGGGTTCATCCAGAAAGAATTCATAGAGACAGCTGAGAGCCATTTGGTCAGGAACACAGAAAGTTTATTAAAAGCAGAAATAGCTGGTTGAGGTGTCCTGAGGGTCGGAAAGGTTACATCAAGATAATGCACATGTATGTGAGCAGGCAACCTGTGTTGCCTGCCTCCTCCCACAGGCAAAATGAATTCTGTACATGTATAGGGGAGGTTTTCCCTTCCTGGGCATGTCCAGGTTATCTGGAGTAAAAATGGTATAAGTATCTTAAATTCAGGTAGCTAAGGTGCAGCCTCCTTGGGGTCTTTACTCTTAGATGTCTCCAGTGTTGTCTGTTAGTTTTCTACTCACATATGGGCATACTGCCCTAAGATTTTAAGCTATGTTGTTCCTGCATCGATGCCCTTAGCTTTATCCTACATTTTTTGTACCTTTTTTGCACTATGAAAAACGCTCAAAGACTCCTCTGGTTTAGTCCCCTTCATCCATACAGTTAGATGAATTTCTGTCATGTATATAATATCACTGAGGCATTGGCAAAGTGAGAAAATTTGTTGTGGCCATACAATTTGACAGTGGTTCAGTTGGGATTTGATAGATATCTCTGAATTTTCCAAAATTCCAGAAATTATTTCTGCACAGAAAATTAACTTAAAATGTAGATAAGTCTGTGGCTATACAATAATTTTTTACAAAGAAAGAACGCATTTTTTCCAAAACTCTTCAGAGAAATTGTCTATAATAATTAGTTTCAGCTGGCACTAAATTTGAAAATAATTGTTAGCTTCATTTCTAGCAGAAATTTCACACTGATTTTTGTAAAACCTGGCATTTAACATAACTCACATGATATTGTATGATACATCATTATCTGGTAGCTCAATCTTAGCTGTTTTTAAAGTGTGTTTCTTTTCCTGTGGGATCTGGCAAAGTCAGATTCTGTCTGTAAGCCTTATTTCTTCTATTCATGAGACACAATACCTTATAAATTATTTAGTGTAGCCCTGTGGATTGACTATAAATGTAACTGTATACTCGGCAATTAAATATAATTTTTTTCAAAATAAATACAGATTGACCCTTGAGGGATGTCTACAATGATGGAGATACTAGAATGTAGTGGACATCTGCTGTTTTTGTCTGCCCAGAAACCTATCTTTATTCTTCTCATAACAGTTTATTTGAAGAACCATCCATTCTAAATTATTCAATTATGCCAAAATCTAAGATAGATCTTCCAAATCTTTTTAATGTGCATTCCTGAGAATTATTTGGAAACTATTGGAAAATTGAAACAGTTATTCTATAAGGGTGGCTGATTTAGTAGGATGAATGTCAATATTCTACAGTTCAACAAAACATTTCTAGGAAAGATGTCATCACAGAAATATTTTAAACAAGACAAGGAAAGATAATTTTTTCCTGATATCTGTTGGATATATTGATTCATTCATGACCAAAGATAATTTTTGTCTTAACTAATAAATTCCTTCATGCTTAATGCAGATTGAATTGGGATTCTCCACATGTTGATGGAAGAATTATATTTCATATAAAATTTATGTGATGGCTACGCTTCACCCTTTACGAGTCAGTAATTTAGAGAAAGTAGCTCTGGATTCTTTTTAACAATGTCTAGTAAACAAGCTTCATCAGCCCAACACTGTACTATATTATACCTTTTAATGGGACCTTTTTTGTATTGGAATTGGTTCAGAGACAATGTCAGTTTTCAGGAATAGAAACAAGCTACTAATTTCTGTGACAAGTGGAACTATGCTATATATTCATTAGTCTTTCACTCTTTAAAACTTTTGTGACATTCAGAATTAGAAAATATATACAAGAGATAGTGTATTAATTTAAAACTGTATTAATGATTATGTATAAATAACATGATGCCATGCTATTTGACTCTTTGTATACCTCTTTTCATATGCGTCATCTGAACAAGCCTTCACAATATAACCAGGTGAGGGAGAAGATACCTATGTTTCATGAGTTAGGAATCTAAGCAGCAAAGTAACTTCTTCAAAGTTGCTTGATAAATAAATTATCCTTTTGACTAATTTTTATCCATTCCAGCCTCCAACCGCAGATTTGGTTGCTAGGAATGAAGAAGTTTGGGGCAATGAATTATTTGTAGGAAAATGGTGTTTGAAATAAGAAAAACTCTTCTAAACAAATATTGAGAATTACAAAGATAAACATTAACATTTTTTTTTAAGTTACCCAAGGCCAGCTGTAACTCGGCTAGGGTATATGGTGTTATAATTTATATTCTTATATAAATTGTCCTGTAAATGTCCATCATAGAAATCTTTCACATTTCAAGATCATTGCTTCTTATGGTCATATGAGATTATTTTATTTACATTTCTTCAGTCAAATCTTGAAGTTCTTTTTTTTTTTAAATATTTTGTGGTGTCTTTAGAAACAAGAAAAAATAAATAATTTTTATTTGTTGAAGTTTTATGAGCTTCCCTGAGACAATTTCTGCTTTATACTCATCAGTCTCAAAATCAGAATCTGCTTATGTCAAGGAAGAAATATAATATTGTGCCTTTTATGTAGGATAATTATAATAATTAGCACTAGTAAATGGTGACAATTATCTTGGGGAAGAAGTTATTGAAAGCTCTATTGCATGAAAATTTGGATTAACAAATTTATATGTAAAATGAAGCATACGGGTGTTCAGTATATGTAGATATTTCCATATTGATTATAGTAGTAGCTACTGTTGATCCATCTGCAGAATTTACCCCATGTGGTTTTCCTTAATTAGGTAAAGCTGCAACACAAGAAAAGAGACATTAGTGAATGGAAATGTGTCTTCTACTTTCCTTCTCATTTAAGTTCTTTACAATATTACTTTGATCATTATGTGCAATATAACTTCCAGGAGGCAAGAAAATCATATATTTGTGCCTTGTAATAAATTTGCATGAAATTCTACTAGCCTTCATTTTTTCTAATAGAATGAAGCTGAAAAATTTTTGAAAATATGAGAGCAGTTTGAAAAGCAGGAAACACGTTTTCTGTTTATCTAGAAAAGAATTTATGATAAAGTTGGGAGTTCAAATTGAAGTAGGGAAAAGGTGCAATATTATTTAATATTCAGTCAATGATTCTCCGATATAAATCTTTTTGCAAGTGACTATTTGACCTACAATAGGTTTTAGTAAGAATTGCAATTTTTATATAAGAAAAATGATGTAAGAATCATTAGCTGGGAGATTGCTCCAAGATGGCAGACTATTAAGATCTCAGATTCATTTCTTCTTCCCAATCACAACATAAGTAGACCTATTTAACAACCAATACCTTTGAAAAATTATGGGGACAAGAATTTACACAAAGAGAAGGAACATGTATTATCATAAGTGGTATAAGAAGCCAATAAGTCTCAGCAAAAATGCCACCCAAGCCCACTGAACATTGAGAAAGAACACTTGGTGATTTGGTGGAGCGCATAGTGTGTTGAAATATATCCAAGAAATGGGAAACCCATACACAATAAATTATTTTAATGTGTAGAATAATTACTACAATAAAAAAATGCCACCCAGTACTGAGACTCTGGGGTCTCTTGTTAAGTGTGACCAATGTTGCAAATCTTCTTTTTTGAGATTGAAGTGTTTCCCCCACTAGGGGTGCCCCTACACCTGGGAAGTAACCCACACATCTGTGCAATCTGATGTGGAAAATAGAAGAGCTATTCTTTGGAGAACAATAGGGCTCTGGGCAGCAATAAGTAGGACAGATAGCATAAGAAGCTAACATGAAGAATGCAAAGAAATGACTGCAAGACAATCATTTGTTGAACCAAACACTTCGGCCTGGGAATAAAGAAGAAAAATACCCTTCTTTTGAACAGAAATGGTGCTGGGTGTCCTCTCGAACTCTTTTGTCTCTTTGGCACTGGAAGCTATATCATCACAAGACCCTGAAAGTAAAGCACCCTAAATTCCTGCCATTAGCACACTGATAAAGCTGGACAGTTTGTTCCCATAGACATGGTTCTCCAGAATATTAGGGCAGTGATCACCCACCCAGGATAGGGACAAGCACTCAGGCATACAAATCAGTATAGATAACTGAGCAATTTTCTGCAGAGTTTAACATCTCTCAGGAAAGATCATTAGAGAGGATCCAGTATAAGTACAGCTTTGAACCAATGAGGCTATTGCTAAATAGTTTTCAGATCTTGCTGCCACTTGACAGACTTCCATTCCCACACACCAAGGCTTGCTGTATGAAGCTTCTTGCTGAAATGCTGCTGAGATATTTTCCTGGGGACGAGTGTGTGTTTTGACAAGACTGGCTCTCCAGGATCCAGGATATGACCAACTCGGTCTCACCAGTGACCTCTGTAGGTACTGCGACCTGCTTGTGACCTAGGCCTCCCCTGTGAGTCTCCATCTGCCTTACTATTTATGTCTGTGACTTGGAGAAAACTTTTGCATTCCCTGCTCTGACTTCAACCCTGAAAGCTAGACATTTGGACCTCAAATAGTGCTGGCTTTAGAAATCCAACCATTCTGATCCATGCAGAAATTACACAGCAATAAAAATTCAAGCATTCTGGATGAACCCCAAACCTGTACTCTGCAAGACCGGAAGAAGCTTCGAAGTAAATCAGCGGGTTAGAATGTAAGGCTGTGAAATGCATCCAAGTAGATTGTCAAGAAATTAAAAGAACCAAAGACAACATGTAAGACTTGTTGATAACATCAACAGGAAACAATGTGTGCAACATAGGGGCCCCAAAAGGAGAAAAAAGAGATAAAAAGGAAATATCTTATTTGTAGGAAAAAACCAAAACTGATACTATATCTAACTGAGAAAGAAAACAGATATCTAGATCCATGAAGCTCAAAGAGTTACAAACAGACACACATATAAACTTAGACAAAATGCCATGTAAAATTACAAAAAATCAAAGCTAGAGAATCATAAAAATGGCAAAGAAAAATAATTTAAATTCAAAGAAGCTTCCATAAGACTGTCTGCAGATTTCTCAGCAGAATATTTACCGGTCAGAAGGGAATGATATAATATATTCAAAATGCTTAAAGAAAATACCTTCCAATAATCTGTTCTATCCTGCTAGGTTACCACTTAAAACTGAGTTTTATAGAAAAATAAAAGTTAAAGGAATTCATCACAACTGAATGTGGACATTTATAGTGAGATTGACACAATGATTTTCAAGTTAAATTATAAACACAGAAACTCTTAAACAAACAACAGGGTGAACTCAAAACATACTTACATTAGATAAAAATAAGCTTCCAACTAAACAAGGTGAAAAAGACCAGTATGGATATTATATGATGGTTAAGAGGTTAATTCAGTAGAAAACATAACATTATTAATTTAAATGTACTAAATAAGGGAGCAATTATTAGCATAACAAGAGAGCTATTGACAACAAAACAATAATAATAGGAGACTTCAACACCCCACTTAAAACAGTTGGCAAGTAAACCAAGCCAAAATTAATAGGGAAGCAACATCCTTAAATGACAAATTAGAACAGTTGGGTTTAATAGACATTTATAGAATACCTCACTAAGAACTTCATGATTCATATTTTTCTTGACTACTCAAGGAAATTTCCCAAGGACAGAACATATGTTAGAAAACAAAACAAGTTGAGGAAATTTATGGAAACTGAAATCATACCAAATATTTTCCCTAATAACAATGGAAAAAAATAGAAATGCACCACAATATCAAACATGGAAAATTCCAAAATATGTGGAGACTAAACAACATGCGGCTAAATGACTATTGGGTTAGAGGAAATTAAAGGAGAACTAAATAAACTGCTTGGAGACAAATAAAATGAAGCCATGTGTTATGAGAATTTATGTTATGCAGCATAAGAGCACTAAGAGGAAAGATTGTAGCAATTCAGGCATACCCCAGGAAGCAATAAATGACTTACATAAACAATCCAACCCTATACCTATATCAACTAGAAAAAAATAATCAAAGTCAAAATATAGCAGAAGGATGAAAATAAAAACAATTTGAGAACTAAACAAAATAGAAATAAAAATGACAATTTAGAAGAGTAGTGAAAACAAAAGTTGATTATTTAAAAAGATAAACAAAATTGACAAATCTTTGACTAGGCTCACTTATACAGAAATAAAACTCTAATATCTAAAGTTAGAAATAAAAGGTGAGAAGCTACAACAGAAAACTCAGAAATGCAAAACATTTTGAAACTAATATGAATAGCTGTATGTCAGGATGTTACATAAGCTAGAGGATTTAGACACATTCTTAGAATTACATGTACTAAAAAGACTGAATCAGAAGGAATTAAAAAACCTGAACAAATATTATTACAAATAAGGAAATTGAAAATTAATTTAAAAATCTCCAAAAATAAGTCTCAGACCAGATGACTTTACTAGTGAGTTTTAACAACTATTCAGGGAATAATTAAAGCCTATTCTTCTCAAACTTTTTCAAAAAAAAATGAATAAATAGGAAACACTTTCTATGAGACCAACATTACACTGATACCTGATAGCAGAAAGGATATCAGAAAAAAGAAAAATAGTAAATAAATATCACTGATGAACATTCATGAAAAAATCTTCAACAAAATATTAGCCAACCATATCAGTAATACATCAAAAACATCATCATCATGACCAAGTGGGATCTATCCTGGGGATGCAAAGATTCTTCAACATACATAGTTCTATTAGTGTAATAAATTCCATCAACAAAAGCAAGGAAAAAATTCATAGGATCATATCAATAGATGCATAGAAAGCATTTGACAAGATTCGTACCCCATTTATGATAAAAAAAACTCCATAAAATAGGGATAGAAGGAAGACGTCTCAAGATAATAAGGTTCATATATGTTAAACCCACAACCAGCATGATGTTCAAAGATGAAAAACAGTGTTGAGAAGAAGGCAAGGGTGTCCATTCTCACCACTACTATTAAACATTACATGGGAGTTCTGGTTAGAGCATTTAGGCAAGAAGAAATAAAAAGAATCAAATTGGAAAAAAATGAAAAGTATCATTGCTTTCAGAAGACAGATATAATTTATGTAGAATAAACCCCCCAAACACCAAACAACTATTAGCATTAATAATGTGCTCAATAACCTAAAATTAATATTACAATTTTGCATTTGTATGTGAAAACAATGAGATAAAAGAAAAATAAATTAATAGGACAATTTCATTTACAGTCAAAACAGAAAACATTATATACCTTGGGATGTAAGACACATTTAAAGAAATAGAAGACAAAGAAATGACAAAATATTCTATGCCTATACTTGGTAAGAATTATCATTGTCAAATGATCATCTTACCAAATAATATACAAATGTAATGCAATTCCAGTGAAAATTCCATTTGCGACTTTTCAAAGGATTGGAATAAAAATTAATTTCTTTATCAACTCATAAAAGACCAAAAATAGTCAAAAGAATCATCAGATAATGAACAAAAATGGAGGTTTCTCATTCCTGGATTTCAGTCTATAATTCAGAACACCAGTAATCAAAGCAATGTAGTAATAGCATAAAAAATAGATGCATAGATCTGTGGAATAGAACTGAGTTCCCAGAAATAAACTCACATACATGGTCATTTAATTTGTAACAAATGAGCAAGACCATACAATGGAGAAAGGAAGCTCTTTAACATACAGTGCTGGAGAAAATGGGCAGTTACATGCAAAAGAACAAAATTAGATCTGACTCTAACATCCTACAAAAATAACTCAAAATGAATTAGAGACTTGGATATAAGACTGGAAACCATAAAATATATAAAATAAAACATAAGCTATATATTCCATGACATCAGCTTTATAATATCTTTGGAGATGTGACTCTAGAGGAATGGGAAACAAAATAAAAAATAAATAAATAGGATTACATCAATCTAAAAGCTTCTGAACAGTGAAAGAAGTGGTCATCAAAATAAAAACATATCCCACTAAACAAAGGAAGATATTTGTACATAATACATCTGAATAAAGTTTAATATCCAAAATATATAAAGAACCCATAAACTCAAAAACAGAAAACAAATAAATTTAAAAATGGGCAGAATAATTGAATGGATGTTTCTCCAAAGAAGGCAGACAGATGGTCAACAGGCTAATAAAAAGATATTCTTACTCTTGTTATTAGGGAAATACAAGTGAAATAAAAACCACAGTGAGATATAATTTCACACCTGTAAGAGTGGCTATTCTGAAGATGTCTGAAAACAAATGCAGGCGAGGATGTTGAGAAAAGGGAAACATTTTACATTGTTGGTGGACATGTACATTGGTGTAACCATATGAAAATTATGGAGAGTCCTCAGATAATTTACAATGGAAATTCCATATGACCCCATTATCTCTTCTAGGTGCTTACTAAAAGACCCACAAAATGCTAATCTAAGATTTAATTCAGCATTAATATCCATATTTTTATGAGTATAATAAGAAAATATGATCTATAAATCATATTTTATAAAGTACTTAGAAGAATAAAGTCTAAGATTAGAGGAATTGATTTTTTTCTTTTATCATTATTGAGAAAGTAGGTAATTTTGTTCACAAACTGTCTTAATAGGTGAACTCTATGTAAGTTATGCAAATATGATGCTTTGAACCACTGATACAGAAACAATGTTTAAATATGAATAAGAATGACCTATTGTTATTGAATGCTCAATGGATGCCAGGCCTACATTAAGCATTTGCAGCATTATCATTTTATTTTTAGAGCAAAGTATGAGGTAAAATGATTACTAATATCCTCATATGCTTCCATGATATTAAAATGGTGTACTTATGACTTTTTCCCTTTCCTTATAAGTAGGAAAGATCATTTTGTATGCAAAACATAACTGACAAATCAAGATGATAATATCAATAAACCAGATATAGAAAATAAATACAAAAGGTTGAGTAGGCAAAAAGTCACGGGTTTGCTTGTATCTGAGTCAGGAATTAGAGAAGTTTGGAAAACAGCTTCCTTCCCTCCCTCTCTCTCTCTCCCTCTCCTTTCCCCCTCCCTTCCATTTCCTTCAAAATGTATTTATTTAATTTGCTTTTTCATCTTGCTTGTTTCCCTGGCCCTGGGTCTTGAACATGGGTCATTAGGATATATGTGAACTATATCCATGACCATATCTGCTGGGTCACCATGAAAGCAGCTCTTCGTGATACAAAACATTAAAATGAGCTTTTTGTGAGATTACTGCACAGTTAAGTTGTGACTTAAATGTTGACTTGCCTAGAGTTAATAGCTGTGCAAACAGTTGTAGACTTGCCTGTTGCCTTGAATCAATGCAACTTGTAAATTAAACCTTTCTCCTTTCATCCCCAGCCACCAGATTTGAGATATTCCATATGATAATGTGGGAATGCTAAATTTAAAATGTCATTATAAGATCAAAATTCAAAACTTACAAGTCTAAATGAAAAGAGAAAGAGGTAAAACTGACTAAACAAAAACTGTAAAAGACAAATTAAAACCCCAAATTAAGAATGAGTCTACAAATGCAAATTCAAAAATGCATAAATATATAAAAAATAATTATCCCCAAAGGAACAGCTAGTAGTTAAAAGTCATTTCAGATGAAAGCGATTTTAAGGAAAAAGTTGTTCATAAAACATGTTTATAAAACTCACAAGACTAATAAAATATTAATTTTCCTTAGATATAAAATAGATATTAATATTTGTAGGTCTATATGGAACCTGAAGAAATTAATATATGAAAAATAAGCTACTCTAGACATTAAAGAAATAATTTATGTACTGGAAAAATCTGAAGAATTCCCTAAAATTAGAAGAGCAAGAGAAAGACAAAATATAGAAGATTATGGAAAGGAGAGGTTCTAGTCAGGTTTACTGGCATTCAGATAAAGAAAACAGAAAAAAGTAAGTGAAGTAATAATTACCAAGATACTAACAGAACCTTTTCCAGAATTGAAGAAAAACAGAAATCCGCGAATAAAGAATTAAGTACTATGCCAAATAAATAAAAATAAGCCCAGTACTTGACACATCAAACTACAAAATGTGATGGAAATGTAATTAGTTTAAATGTTTCCTAGAGAGAACATATTTCTTAAAAAGGAATATTATTTAGATTAATTTTAAACGTGTATTCAGACTAGAAAAAACACAAAATTTTTAAAGTACTAAAGGAAAATAATTGCCAACTTAGAATTTTAGTCCCTGTTAAGCCATGTTTTCAGAGTTGGAGCAAGCAAATTGAAACAAAAGTAATATTATAGTGTTGAGCATAGATTGTTTTAAATAACATTAAATAGTTCTTAAAGGATGATGTTAAAATTTATTATTATTTTTGTTAAAATTTTAAACTTTGGGTGAAAATCCTAAACTTAAAAATCTAAAAACTATATTGTAGTGATGGAAAAAAATAGAAGCAGAGAACTCTACATACCAAAAGAGATTATCATATTCTTTAATGCTCAGATTTTATGAGACACCTCTAAAACTAAATCATACTGAAAGTGCTTGATAAATAAAAAGATAAATTGTGTAAATTTTACCCCCAGGAGTCTCATATAGCACTTTTAATAATCAAAATATAACCTAATTTAATAAAATGCCATAATTTTTAAAAGTATGCTATTACTATCATAAACTTGCATACACTTATCAAAGAAGCCTTAAAATATATGAAACCCAAATAGGCAAAGTCATGAGAAAAAGGTTACTTTTTCTACTGTATGTTAAAATATATATAAAGGTATGGGAAAAGTTAGAAACTAGAGTGATATGGTGCGCCCTGGTGGAGTAGCTATAGTACTGGATCTGCAACCTCCCACCATATATCCCTAGTACTAGGTTAGAGTCCTTGATGAAGAACTAAGTAAAATAAAATAGTGCTCTTCCCTCCTCTCTCTTCCTGCCTATCTGCCTATCTACTTACCTTCATTTCTTCCTTCACTTTTCCTTAAAACACACACTCGGATATAAAAACTAAGTAGTAAATGCTTTACAGGTGCATTAGAATTTCAGTGAGACCAAGTCTTACTCAGCAATGTCATAGAATAATCATAATCAGTGTGCATAATGGTGAAGCTAGAAGGTCTAAAAGTGGACTTTATGAAGTTTGAGTATAAAAGTATCAGTCAGGCTTCCCCCAATAAACAGAAAGTTATATCTGCATCTATATGCACATACACCTACATAAACATATATCTGTGTGTAGAAACATGTATATACATATACACATACATATATACATACATAGAGAGAGAGAGAGAGAGAGAGAGAGAGAGAGAGAGAGAGAGAGAGAGAGAGAGAGAGAGAGAGAGAGATTTCTTATGAGGAAAAGTCTCATATACAATTATGTACGGTGAGGAGGAAATTCTGACCAGGAAGGCTGATCCTATTATTCAAGATGAGTTACAATACCAAAGGTAGGAAAAAACTGAGATGAGATGTTAGTTTAAGTAGAAAGGTAGGAAAAGAAAGACATCCCATTTCTCTGCCTTTTGCTAAATTAAGACACTCAGGATCTCCATTCATATTGAGGAAGGCAATCTATGATATTATGTCCACCAATTAAAGGCCAGTCTTACCCAGGAATACCCTCACAGATACACTCTGACAAAATGTTTATTCAAAGTATCTCATAGTGAGGAAAATAGATACAAAATTAACCAACACAGTGAATAGGCTGATTCTTATGATACTACCCAGAAGTAGCTAGGCAATTAGCAGACTTGAAAAGAGAAGAATTTAAATAGTTGAGTAATGAAAACCAATGCACTTAATAAAGAGTTCCTAGAAATAGGAGCAATTACATTTTTAATTAATAAACAAAGAAAATTTCGAACATGTTTAACCAAGATAAAATTTTGAATAATGAAAAGTTTGTCTTTCTAGCTTGCTCTTTTCCCTCCATTTTTTCCCTTGCTACACCTATTCCAGAAAAACAAAGCTCTCAAACATTTCTGACCACCCAGTAATTCTGTCCTACTCCCCATACTCCTACCCAGGGTATGTTCCACCTAGGTTAGCTATCTGAATTTATAAACCATTTAATTGAATTTTTCTGTATTCCACAACAAAATATATCTGTGCTCTGTCTTGCTGTTCTAGAATCCTCCAAGAGAAATGATTATGAACAAATGCAAACCAATGAATGGGCCAGCAAGACAAGGTAACAGAGTGATGCTGGCTAGCACTCACTAGAAAACAGGGCTAAGTGTTTCATATGCTGTATTTAGTATCTCCATCATTAAAACAATAATATCTGATGCTATTGAATGTTAATGAATACATGTAGTTGATAAGTATTTCATATTTTATCATCATAATAATCTATAAGATGGCTTCAATTATCTATTATTATTATCTATTGTAAGGTAAAGATAGTGATGCTAAATTTTATATACATACACACAAAATAATAAAACATTAAACAAAAAATTCCCATGTAATCTAAAAAAAACAAAACAAAACAAACAACAGTCAAATTAACTGTCAGGGTCACAGAATTTGTAAATGACAGAACTGTCTGATTCCGAACACTGAGTTCTTGGTTTTCATATTATTCCTTGTCCTTGTTTCTCCAATTTACAAAGTATTTGGATAAGAATAATGTTTCCTAATGTATTTTCATAGATAAATATGATTAAAGGAAGTTTAAAGAGAATCATTGCAAACAATTTGGGAAATAAAGGATTTATAGAAATTTAAGGTATGCTTTCTAAGAGTTTTCTGTGATTCTTTACTATGATATCATATTTCATTGAAGTCCTCAAACTTATTTTGACCGTAGAATCTGTCTTTTTTCCCCCTCCAAACAATGTCTTTGTGTTAATATGCATTGCCTTGTGGGAACTTCTGTAATTGAAAATGTCTACAGTTTATTTAACTTCTAGCTACTCCATGCTACACTGTATGATTTTAGGTTGTCACACCTCTTGGATGACTGTTATTCCATAAGCATGAAAAAGCTAAGTAATTAGTTAAAACAACAAAATTGAAAATTTTATAGCAGGTAGGATTTTGTGAAAATGTTGAATTAGTCATAGCTTCAGAATATGAGCTAAGATATAAACCATGACATCCGTCCTCAAAGAGATGCATTTGATTTTTCAAAGCTTATATATGCAAAATATAATTTTACATACTTTAAAAACACCTGTGATAGAACAAGTAAAAAGAGATGAGTGATTAGTCTGTTTACAAATAATTGTTCACTTCACCTTTTTTATTCTTAGTTACATATTGCTAACATATTTAGTTTTACAGTCATCTTCTACAATCATGTATATTTTGAATAAATCTTCTGTCTAGCTATGTGTTCTTTCAAATACTACTGCCTTTAAAGTAGAGGTGATTGCATATTTGTACTCCATGCAAAGAGTATTGTATTTGCACGTTTAATCAGCTCATTCATATTGGTGATAATCACTTAACTCAAACATCTCGAGAAGTTTACATGTTTGTGTAAGAAAATGGATGCAAGTAATGAATTTATTTTATCTCAGATTTTTCTTTCCCTTCCAAGCTTCAGTTTCCTTCACTGTATAACAACTTATTGGAATTTGGAGTACATGGTGAATTTTTATTTTCTGCCAAAGAAAAGATCTTCTTTGATCATATTGCTAGGAACAGCCATATTAGTCATTTCCTCATGGAATCATGTTCCAAAGTCTTAGTCAAATACTCATGGTTTTCTATAATCTAGTTTTCAATACCTAACACCCTTTCATTTTTAAATTACTTTATTTGACCTTCTTATATGCTGTGTTTGAGCTGCATTTATTCTTTTAGTCTTAATCATACCATGGCAATAAAATCTAATCATTCTGTTATTCATTTGCTATGTAAATGCTTTCTGAAGTTTTCTATTAATTTTCTAAAATTTTAAATAATTCTCAGTTTGAATATTCACCATCCCCTAATCTTTAACCCTTAATGCCCTAAAAGATAAATTTCCATTTTAAATGTCTCAAAATTAAATTCTGTCTTAAATTAATGTTATTAATATAGTAGTCATAGAGTCTAAAAAACTGTAAGCTTATTGATGATAGAGTCAAATGCATTTACTTTTGCAACTCCTTTATCATCAAGTGGGAGTATAATGAGTATATTGGATGCTATACAAATATTTTGAATTATTATGCATAATATAAAAAGTCAGTAAGTTTTGTATGCTTTTATTAGATGTGAAAGTTTAATGGTACTGTGATTTTTATTAGAATTAGTAATTCTAGAATTAGTAAATGATTCTAATTAAACTAGTGATCTTTCAAAATTATTTCAATACATTTTTATCAGATATTAGACATAGAAATCACACTATGTGAAAGTATACATAAAGATACTGGGTGGTATTCATAATACACAAATTTTTAATGGATTCCATCTGCTGGAGTCTAGGTCCTTAGTAGTTTTTTGATATCTTGTGTAACTTGGTACTTTTAAGTTTGTCTATTAGCAACTTCATACCTACTGTAAGTTATATGTACTTGAGTTTTCCGAAGCTAGATTTTAATTAAACAGAAGGGCAAAAAAAAGATTTCATTGTTGCAATCTTTTAACGTTTTATGAAGAGAATAGTTTTTCTAATAAATGAAATTCATTTCTTTAAGAATATTCCCTGGGCAGAGAGAAATAAAATGCAAACTTGTGTCTTTTGAGTGCTTGCCAGGTAACATTCAGTCTACAACATATGCCTTCCAGAACTAATTAAGGAGCCACATTATTATCTATACAGACAGAATAAAAGCTTTATGCAAGCATACACTCACTGTGTGGATATTCTGTCTGAACCAACTGTCAATTTCTGTGCTCTATTTTTCCTTTTGAAGACTATTCCTAAAATGGAGATAAACACATTCCTTGACTGTACTATAGTTGTACCTGCAAATGTTTAATGCATCAGGGCATTTGGGAGATTATTTTAATGGATTTTTACCCAATCATGTTTGGACAGCCAATTTAAATACATTTAACTTCCCACTTTCACTATGCTAAAATTCAGTGGGAGACAGGAAATTTCTCTTATGAAATGATGGAAGAAACTAATGATAAAAGACCCTATTCAACAAGAAAAAACTCAGTAAAAGAAACATGAGTTAATCAAATTGCTATGGTTGATAAAATATCCTTTTCTGTATAAGTACTCAAGTCTAAGTCACGCAGATAGAGGGAAGCTCCTCTACAAAACTCATATTGAATTCTTTGATAATTGGTGAACTTCTGAACCACTATGTTATGAGTGTGATAAAAAAGTAAATAGAAAACATGTTATTCTCTTTAAAGCAGAGACATGATACTGCTGGCTTTTAACAAAGTTCTTGGCTTCAGGTCTAATATTAATTTCTATTTATCCATCTAAAAGAAAATTCTCAGAATCTTTATAGTATGCACCAGTTATTAGAACATCATATACCTCATACTAAGGTTCAAGTTGATATCCATTTGTTTCTATTGTGAACACTGATTAAATGGAGGTTGCTGACACTTCATACAATGAAAACAATTATTCTAAAATGTCATTTATTTTGTCAGACTCCATCTGAAAATACAAAAAGATCTAAGGAGATTCAAGTGAAATTCCGTGAAATAATATAGAAATTAAAACAATTGCATTAGGTAAACCTTAGGATAAGGTCTTAAAAATATTTCAGAATGCCTTAAATATGTTAAATAATGGTTTTCATCCTTTGCATAAAATAGCATTGCTATCATTAAAATTAATTAGATGACATTAAGGAGGTCCCAAAATAATTATATATGGGAGAATATCTAGGTTGTTGGCCCAGTAACAAATCAGGGCATGAAATCATTCTACTCCCTACCGCCAGTTTTGGGATTGTGTGTGTCTATTTGTGTGCATATATATATTAAAATTTCCTCAGCAGTCTATGTAAGTTAGTGTATCATAAGAATATACAGCAAAATATTTCAGAGCTAAAATGATTTAATAGTGTTCTATTGCAGTGATAAATATTTGCATAGAACTTGTTTGCATTTGTCTAAAAACATTAATTTAATAATAATGACAAGACTTCAAGGTTAAATAACTTAGGTACATATTTCATTTAACTTATTCTGCAGTCTAGGATGTTGTCATAATCATTTTTACTTTACAGAAGAGGAAACAGAGATTTATGTACACAATTTGTCAAAACCACACTGTTAGTTGAATAACAGAACCGAGATTCAGGTTTGAACTTGATCCTTTAGAATGTTTGTGCTTTAAATTAATATCTATGGGCATTTTGCTAAAATAGTCTTATTTGTTTCCCCCTTTCAGTTATTATGTTATTTATTAGTAAATATTGAATTATTTCTTTTTTTAATCTTTTTAGTACCAACCTGTATTATTCTCATCACAGAAAAACAGAAAGAAATAGACATCAGTCTTATTCATGCTCTGTTTATTAGTAGAGGTTTTTCTTTATTTTTCCCAGGATGATCCACTTTTTTTTTTTTTTTTTTTAAAGAAAGGTGCAGGCAGAAATGAAGGCAAATGCCTGGCATCAGGCAAGAAGAGATAGGAGGAAGAAACATTTTTTTGTTTTGTTTTATTTAGTTGCTCATCTTTGTTGTTCCTCAGGCCCTGAGACACCAACCTCGATCCTTGGGATATACTTAGACTGCACTCCTTGGGGGTGGCTGACTCAATCATTATTTCACCAGAGTGCACCTCCTCCGCTTTAGAGTAGAATTTGTAGCCATTGACCTTAAATAGTACTGAACATAGTTTCTTCATTTCACTTCAGATATGGGCTAAACATGGATTTACAGTAGCTAAACATATCCTCTGGGTCTAGGTCTGTTTTATATGGCTGGGTTGTTTAAAAAACCAGCGACAGACCTCTATAGCAGTTTTTTGCAATTCACTCATTTTTCCTGATAACAGGACCTAGATAATGTCCAGCTTATTTTGTTTATCATGAAATCATATTTATGGTTAAGTTCTCATAGATACCATGCAGCCTTTTGATAGTTTCCTCACTATTTGGTCTACCTCCCCAGTTTCCACTTTTGAGGCTTTGCTGACTGTGGACTCATAAGTACTGGGTCCTGGCTCCATAGTTTTTATGGAAGGCTCCTTCTCCAGCAGCGCTAGGCTCCCCACGGTGCTACACATGTGGGTTATTTGTTGTATTTTGTTATTTCACAGTCTGAAATGTGCCAAAACAGTGCTGTCAGCTATGTGGAAATAAAAGAATGTCTTCCTCCTAAAAAAAGACACACTCTATTAAGTGAATTGTCTTTTCAAAGGTTTGGAAGGAATTTTAAAGAAATGAATCATGAACCTTTTCATCCGCAGCATCTGCATACAGCTAAGCCTTTAAAAATATATATGTGCAATTCTCTTGCTCTGCTCCATAAGTAATACATATGAAATTGATATTCTTATTTTTTAGTGAGAGATAATCTGTTATGTACAGTCTCTCATATACATCAATTAGTATTTTTTCACTTTCTACTATATGAAAAAATGAAGACTTACAATAATTCTTTACAATTTATTCCATTTAACCATCCTGTCTCTTAAGTTTTATATTTTATGTGTGTAAAACTAATTTAAGTTTTATTCATTTATTTACACATTTACTCTAGTGTTCTTTGGTCATTGTTTCCTCTGGAACACATTCCCTTCACAATGAAGACATTTCCAAAAAATATTAAAAATTTTTACATTAGAAAAATTGTGGTTCTTCATGGATAAATTCAAACTTTATTTTCTGAAAATACTCTTAGTTTATTTCTAGGTTTAACTGAGCTGGATAAGAAGTTCTCATTTTAGAAATCCATGTTCAATTTTTTACTTTTGTTACTTTAAAGGTGACTTTTTAATGTCAAGTTTCTATACTTAATCTCCTATTACATAGCTACCAATGTATCTTGGAAAGAATGGCTACAAATTAATTTAAAAGTGAGGATGAAAGAAGGAGTTCAGTATTTTTGACATTTAGAATAAATTATTGACCATTTGTCACTCAGTAATTTTGACAGTCTAATTAATGTATCCATCAGATGATTACTGTTTTTATTTTTATTTTTTCTAAGTTTATATATATATGCATATACATATATATAACCTGCTGCCTGATAAGTTTGTAAGTAGAACATAATAATAAATCTATTAGTGGGAAATTCATTAAAATTATAGTTACTTTTTCATATACAGACTGTATGCATGGGTACAGTTTTTAAAATGGAACATAGCTATTTGTTGCCTGTTATATTGAGGAAGCCTTATAAACTATTTCATATTCCAGTTATAACTTAAATAATTGCTATTTCAACAATTATTATAATTGAAGAAAGTGAGACTGTTTGGTAAGATTGCTCAAGGTATCTTTTTGTGGGGATTCAAAGTAGTTTGTACTTTTCATCTCACAAAAAAAAATCTAAGGTCTAGCCCTGGAAAATTAAGACAATAAATAAAATACTTTCATACATAGAAAATACAAATATAAAACATTAATATATCTAAAATGTTTGTCTCATTAGTAATAGAATATTTTAATTAAGTAATATCTTCTATTTATCAAATTAGCAAAGTTTTTTTTCATTTAGAAAAAAGTATTGACAGGATACAAGAAAAAGCAAAACTAGCACTCTCAGATTATAGTACTGGCTGTGTGATATACTTTTGCAAATTTTTTGCTCCCAAATTTAGTTATCAAAACTATAGGAATCTATCATAAGGAAATAATAGAAATAAAAATATAATGATTCACTTCATAGGATTATTTATAAAATCAAAAACGGGATGATTAAATTCCCAACAATAAAATTTAGTTAATTAAAATAAATTATATACCTTAAAATGAAATAGCATATATTCCTTAATAGATCTTATTTAAACAAATATGGAGTTTGCAAGATAATATATGCAGTTGGAAACATACAAGGAAACACAATATGAAAACAATATTCTTTAAGTTATAGTAGTAGAGGTGATTTTAAAATGATTTCATAATTTTTGTATTTTATGAATTTTAATATGTATTGCTTTGATAAGATAAAAATAATAATTACATATACTTGGTATGCTTATATTGATTCTTGAGATTAAGCTATGATTCCAAAATCATGTCCTTCTTTTCTTTTTACAAACACAAAAATATCACATTGCCCAGTCTCTTACAGGATGATAAGGTTATGCAGAGAAGTTCTAGTCATTGGAGAATGAATGAACACAAATGGTGTTCTTCAAATGAACAAGTGGCAACCTTGAAATTTAACAAATGAAAATCAAGAAAAACAAAGATATTAAAATAAATGTGAGTTCATGAAAGCAAATTTATTAATTCCTTAAAAGGACAACAAGCATAAGTTGACACAATTGTGTCTCCATTATCACTGTGTTAAATCTTCTGGAGTTAATGGGATATACTTTTTGTTCAGATTTCTTTACGTGGAACCAAACTTGGGGCATTTTTTCAAGATAAGTAATAAAATTGAACCAATGTTATGAAATTCTTTCTCACTGAATGTTATTGGGAAATTTAGCCAACAAATTTTAATTTAATATGCACATAAAACATCATCATTCTTTTAATATCCCTTTGCTGGCTGAAAATGTCTAAATAATAAGGGACAAGATAAGACTGTACTTCATAATATATAACTGGAAAAAAATGAGAGAAATTAGCTATTAAATGTAGTTAAGTAAGAACTTTGCAGAAATGTTAAAGCAAATTCAACTATAAAGATATAAGAATGGATTAAATGAAATAGGTTCATGCCATACTAACCTTGTAACAAGAAACTCTGTAGCCAAGTGATTTATTCCTCACTAAAATCTTTGACAGTCTAGCCATTATAATTCAATACAGAAGATAGTTATATAGAGGTGAAATTTGAAGGTTGCTAGGAATGAGTTCGCTCAACAAATATATCTTTTTTATAGGTGACTAAAATTTTACCCATGTTAACATTATGCTTTGAATTTTCAATATATTAGTAAAGAAACAAGTGTAGCAGAACATCAGATAGACATGGGTTTGAATTCTAGTTCTGTTATTTACTACATATGACCTTAGATAGATTACCCAAATTTCCGAGAGACAATTTCTTTATATATAGACTGATATACATAACTTCTAGTATATTGGTATAGAGCTTAAAAGCTACAGTGAAGATAAATAACTAAGTATTCCTGATAGAAACTGTCTTTCAATAAGTTAAAGAGACTCATCAAGAGTTCATTATTTGGATGATTTCTTTCAGCTACCTAGGAATGAGAACTATATCATTCTCAACCTCAATGTAGAAGGATGATCATGAAAGTATAGATGTAAAAGAAGACATATATAAAACAGCTTTTGATAATTGCATAAGAAAACATTTTTCTTGACTTTGACATAATGATTCTCCCTCTATTTCTATCTTGAGTGATAATTGCAAATATTAAAACTACATACAGCAGGATATTCTTTGCATATGTTTAATAATAGCACTAAAATAGAAAAATACATGTTTAATAATAGAGATGTTTAAAAATACCACAAATGCAGTCATTGGATAGAATATTAAGTAATTACTGACTAATATTTTGAGAAGAAGAAAATGATACTGAAGTATATATGTATACATTAAAATATAAAATTTGGAGAAAATAGAGAAAAATATTCATAGAAATTATAATTATGGGAGATATTTTCCTTTCTGAAAAAAGGCTTTATTGATTTTAGAAACACAAAGGAAAACAAACAAACAAAAAAGAGTGAAAGGTGAATCTTTCACAACAAACATCCACAGCTATCTGTGGTCATTTGTGATGTCAGAACAGTCACTGAGCTACCTCCTCTGACAAGTGCTTGTGTCAATTTCAGGTTCCAAGGAATAAATTCAATTGCTAGTCACTGGTGAAAGTAATAGGTCATGGATCTTACTTTGTATATCTTTTATGCATTTAAGCATAAAACCGTAGTATCACAGATTTCAACATAATCTTAGTTAAGGATAATTGATTAACTTTACATAAATGGCCCTCTAGATTTGAAAACAACGTGGAAGAATATTGATTTCAGGCTTAGATTCTTGCTCTACAAATACTTTATCACTTGTTGACTCAATAGCACTTGATTTTGAATTTATCTTTTTTTATTTTTTATTTTCACATGACACTTTGGTGACTATAGGAGGCACCCACATCTGGATTTGCCTCAAGGCAATGAATGGCACTGCTGATGCCAACCTACACTCTTTCAGTACAGTCTTGGATAAATCTGATGAAATGTTCTAATGTGAATTTTCTGTAATATTAGCAAAAAATACAAGTCAGAAAAAAAGTGTCACATTTGAACTATGAGCTCTCTTATTGTGATAATATATGCATCAAATTAATAAGTTCTTAGGGGAATATGATAATAGATAATTATACATACCATATTATATGTGTGTTGTGTACACATATATAACTAGCTTATTTTAGCACTATTGTACAGATTATTTACCTTATGCTGCTTTTTACTGGCATATTTGTTTTTAGTTTGTCAGTAGATAATAGAAGATAAACTCTGGTAACCAAATATATACCTCAAAAGCTCAGAAAATATATAAAAGTCAATTGGAAAATTTGAGTTTATTTGCTTAGTATGTTATTTTTATCCACAACTCAAGTATAAATATCACGATCTAGTGCATTTCTTTTATTATCATGTCAAAGAAGTTGTTGGGAAACAATTTTATATTGATTTGTCATGTTTCTCCACATCTTTTGAGCAGAAGCATTAGCCATCTTTAATCCAGACTATGTTTTCTAGTATATTTTTATAGAAAACAACTTGGCAGAGTAGTTCCTTTGAAATAGAAGAAAGGTTTGTTTTCTCTCCAATAAAGAAGCAATTAATGTCTCCCTCTTGGGCAAAAATTGAACAGGTTTACTTGTGGACCTGTTACAACATCATGGGGTTTCCTGAGTTTGGTGTTCCTCAGCTATGAGAAACTGACTGCATGCGACACAACCCACACATTCACCTGGTTCACTTCGTGTTGTCCCTGTGGGACTTGAGGAGCAGAAGAACTGTTGCAAATGTTAAACTCATCATGCATATTGTGCTGTGTCGCCTGCCAGTACCCATAAAATAGTGACATTCTAATTTTCGAGTTGCAAAGAATAAAATCTCAGACTCTACATATTTCTTGACAGAAATATAGACCTGATTTTGCTCACTAACTTTAGCAACTATGCATAATTTGATTTTATATCACTATCTCAATTCTTACATGAATATTTTTATCCAATTTCCTGTTCACTCATTTTTACCTCAGGAATTATATAGCATGTATTACTGGAACAAAGTAATGACATGTATGTATTATGCAGATGTATATGTGTAAATAAAGAACTGTTGAGATTTAAATGAAATATATAAGCACTGATATTTTTTAAGATGTGTTTACTGAACAGTAATGGATTTAGGAAAAAAAAGAAAAGCAATAGGAGAAAAACGAGTTTGGGTTCTAGTTTACTTACTTCTTCCCTACTCTCTGTATATCTTAAAATCTTTGTATTTTTAGGTGACCTAATTTTACTCTTTGTACATCCTAGGGAGAGTCATTTTGATAAGGGATGTGCAGACATAAGGGAAAACAGTAAAGGATGACAGAGATAGAAAGAGAAATCTGAGCAACTGATTATAGAAGTTGAATTCTCTCCCTTCTCCATTCTCATGATCCTTTATTCTGCTTTCAGTACTCTGACAAAGCATTACAGCTTAAAGTTTAACTTTTTAGAAAGTTGCAATTTAGAGGAAAAGTTTAAATGGCTCTTTCTAACTTAATAACTTTCTACATTCTATAATGCTTATTGCCCCACATACAAGTTATTTCTGATTTTAGTTGAGAACCTCAACTTGTCCAGATCTGAAATTATCTTAACTAATCTAGGAGGCACATTTAGAGAATTTTATTGAACACAAACAATGAAGAAACATAAGGTATAAGGAAAATAAATCTTAGAATTAAAATTCATTCAGTAGGTCAGAGAAAAGTACATGACATGACAAGGACAGAATTAAAAAAAACAAAACAAAACAACAACTGAGGGATGTAGATGGACTGGCTCAATGCAATACATGGGAAATCAAAAATTGATGTTTGAAATGACCTGAAAAGAGTTATGAACAATTAATAGGTGGTGGCATAGAGAATAGAATGCTGTTTATTCATAATTTTAAAGAGAAAACTGTAAAGTGGGAGGTCACTAAGAAAGAATTATAAATTATTATTAATGACAGCATAGACAAAATAGAAATCATTTTTAAGACTAAAATGACATATTCTGAAGAGAACAGATATTTTTTCTCACAGATAGCTCTTTAAAGCAGGGATTATTCACATACTGTCTGTATTAATTTCTTGTGACTGCTGTAACAAATTACCACATGCTTGATGGCTTAAAACAAAAGAAATTGAGTCAGCAAGGCTGCACTAACCTGGAAAGCTGTAAGAGAGAATTATCCTTGCCTCTTCTAACACTCGATGACTGCCAGGATTCCTGGACTTTTGGTCAAATCACTCCAATTTCTGCCTCCTTCACATTATCTTCTCATATGTGCATGTGTATCTAACAACTCTCTGCTTCCCACTTATAAAGATACATATGATGAAAATTATTGCCCACTATATAATCCAAGATAATTTCACAATCTGAAAATCCTTATTATAACCACATTCACAGAAAAATCTACTGTGTAATGTACATTAAAAAGTTCCAGGGGTTGGGACTTGATGTTTTGGAAGCCCATCCCCAAACCCACTATATTACCTGAGTGATCATTCAAAGGGATAGCTGAGAAATGAGAGCCCAGTCATTTCTCTTCCTAACAAATTAAATCACTCAGAGCAAGGGATCCTTTTATAATGTGTAATTGTACAAAGGGCACTATCAAAACAGGACATTTAGAAGAATGTTGGAAAAGTTCATAGACATTCAGAATTTCATAAGGTAAGACTTCACTTAGAAAGTAGTCTCAAAGAAATAACTGGACTATGAAGTTAAACTGATTTACAAATAATCTCTCTAGAGAAGATTTTACCACAGTATTTAAGCAGATAAAAGCTTTTTAAGGGTGGAATTTCTTTAGTTTTGGCCATTTCTATATAACCTAAACAGAAATACTTTATTCTGAATTACTACTTTTCTGTTATTAGTATTCTACAATCAAGTACAATTTTCTTATTGATTAAAAAAATCTTGTGGGAAAATATTTCTCACTGTGGAGTTAAAGCAGACTACATACCTCCTTGATCCAGCAGTTCTACTGTGGTGTTAAAGCAGACTACATACCTCCTTGATCCAGCAGATCTCTGAAAAGCAGGTAAAAAATCAGAAGGTAATTGTAAGTTACCACCATTTTTGCCATGACCAAAGTATTGCAGCAAACAAGTGAAAACTAAAATATTTGTTCATTTATAAGTAGAGGTGAAAGGAAACTGAATACAGAAATTTAGGGTCTTCCAGAGTTGTTAAAATTTCTAGGTCACAGATAATAAAAGATGTGATTTCCAAAAATCTCTAAGCTAAGAAGATTCGAAGAGATTGTACCACTGAACAGTGATTCAGTATTGCAGCTAATATTATTTAATATTAATTTCACAATCTAGATTATTTTCTCAGATAGTTGAAAAATGTTTTTCAAGAGACCTACCATTAAATTGAGGGATATGTCTGTAAGTTCTCACATAGGCACAATGGTTTTTTAAAAAGAAGTAAAATGAGATAAGGCATGGGATTAGGTCTTGAGTTTAAAAGAGAAGAGGGCACTCCATGTGGTAAATAAGGTTACTTACTTGATGAAAAGCAGATACTCTTTAATTACATGTTGACTGACATGTAGATAGGTTATTCAATTGGAACTGGAAATGCCGTGCAAGAAAGAAATATGTAGACATGGAAGATTACAGTTTGGAAGGCAGGAAAGAAGGAAGGAAGGAAGGAAGAAAGAGAAAGAAGGGAAATAGGAAGGAAGGAACTTGGATATCTGAAAGATGGCATAGAACAAAGTCCCTCAAAATTGTGCTGGAATAAGATATAAATAATATATTAACTTACATAATTATATGATATCTTTTTTTCATTTTACTGAACAATTTGAAGTTTTTCATAGGTCTTTTTCTTAAAATCTGTAGTTTCATTGTTTTCTTTGTTTTAAATTCAATGTTGTTTCTAAGCACTCTTTCCAAAGAACGAAATAAGCAAAATATTATATAAAATTATATTTTCTTGAATAATCTAGTCCAGGTCCTATTTAAAAAAAACTTTTATATACAAATTTTATAGCCCAGCGATATTAGAACATGGCTATCTCTTTTGAATGCTGGTATACATTTTTATCTTACTTTAACTTTATTTCCAATGATTCTGTCTTTTTCAATTCTCTATTTTTATTTATCCTTTTCATTCATAGATAGCTTTTGTTATCAACTCCTGACTTTTAATGGAAAAAAATCTACTGGAATCATGTCTTATGAACACTCCTACAAATAAAAATTGTTAGATAACAAACTGTCAACCTATCTCCATATAATTTGCACCATTAATTTTTATTTCTTCTATATAAATGCTAATATTTGCACGGAAATTCAGCACCTATGTATAAAATATTCATTTTTGTATAAAAATTTATTTACACTTACTATATATAGTCTATTGACTTTAGATTGTTGAGTTGAAAGACTCTAAATTGTTAAACATACGTATTTAACTCATTTGCATAGTATGGAGACTTCCAGAAGGATGTCTTTGTTCACACACTTTTTTTCTGAAATAGTATAGGGAAAAGTCCTAAAATTGTAATATCAAATATCAAGAAGACCATAAAACGTGGTGCTATAATTGTTAATCATGTATGTGTGTATATATATATGTGTGTATATGTGTGTGTGTGTGTGTATATATATATATATATATATATATATATATATATGTATACAGATGCATGTATGACATGACAGAGAGAAACTTCCATCAGTTACTTTGGTTGAGTATTGCTGTAAACAAGGATGGCAAAAGTGGTAGGTTGAATGGATTGTACTTTAAGAAATGTTATATAATATATTAAAAATTATCAGTATTGCATGAAATTTTAGAACCTAATAATTCTAATAAAATTACTAACACAGATACATAGCACATGAAAGTCATATTATTATGAAACTGAAGTCTAAATGACTCAATCGTTTTTTATATATACTAAAATTATATATTTATATTATATTTATATATTCTAAAAATTAGAACCTAATATGAACATTATATGTCAACACATTTTGCCAGTCTTAAAGAAAAACTTTTAGAATTAGACAGACTTCCAGAACTAATCAGGACAAAACATATATGTTTAATAAGTGAAATATAGACACATACATTGAAACAGTAATCAAAATTCTCCCTCCAAAACCAAAATCCCAAGACCAGACAGATTTGTCAGTGAATTCTACCAAACCTTCAAAAAATATCAACTATATATCCTTCTTAAAATATTCTACAAAATTGAAGAAAGAATCCCCTACATACATTTTATGAGACCAATATTACTTGGATGCAAAAAAATAGATATTAAAGTGGCAAGCTGAAGTTAATACAAAAAAACTGTATTGATTCCATATGCAATAAGCTAGAGGAGAGAGAAATTAAGAAAGAATTATATTTGCACAACACAGAATGATAAAATACTTGGAAATAAACATACTAAAGGTGGCAAAAATATGAATATACTGAAAGCTATAAGATATTATCATAAGAAATAAAATATGCAAAGAATTAGAAAGATATCTCTTGCTCATGGATTGAAAGAATTAATATTCTTAAAATGGTCATATTACTCAAAGCAAAATACAATTCAGTACAGTAACTATTAAAATTATAATGACCTTTTTCAAGAAAATTGAATAAATTCTAAAAGTTGTATGGAATGACAAAACATCCCGAATAGCTAAATCTGTTCCTACCTGAGCAAAGATAAATGGAGGAAGTAAGTTAACTAATTTAAAATATATTAAGAGGGACTGTTATCGAAATAGTATGATATTGGAAAAAAAACAGATAAACACAGCAATTGAATAAAATTGAGAGCTCAGAAATAAAACCAAACATAAATGGACAGTTACTCTCCAACTAGAATCAAGAACATAATTCAAAGAAAGAAAATTATCTTTAGCAGATGATATTGCAAAAATTAGTTACCTGCAAAAATACCCCAAATTAGATCATTCCTTAATTTATTTCATGAATTAATTCAAAATGTTGTGAAGATTTAAATGTAAGAGATGAAACCATAAAACACGTGCAAGAAATTTACAAGATATGCTCCATGAAATCAACTTCAGCGAATCTTTGGAGAAGTGTCACCAAGTGTGAATGAAACAACCATAAAATTTGTAGAATCTGTAGAATAAAGAAACCACCATAAAAATTGAAAGGCAAATACTGATTCAGAGAAGATATTTTCAGATTATATTTTGCATAAGGGGTTTATCCCCCAAGTATATAAAGAACTCCTACACTGTTAAAAGTAAAAGTTAAAAAATAAAATGCTTAAAAAAAATAAGAGACCTCTACTAAGAAAACTATAAGTCCTTCTTATAAGAAACAGGAAAATTAAGAAATGTAAAGATATTCCTTGCTCATGGTTGGGAGGAATCAACATCATTAAAATGGTCATCTTACGCAAAGCAATATACAGCTTTAATGCAATTCCCATTAAAATCACATGGGTTTATTTCCAAGATAAAGATTAAAAACTACTATAATTTGTATGAAACAACAAAAGGCCCTGAATAGTGAAAGCAATCATTAGAAAAAGGAACAAATCTGGAAGGATTTCACTCCCAGGCATTGAGATATATTACAAAACAATCATGACTAAAAAGGCATGGTGCTATAATAATAACAGGCACAGATCAGTGGAATAGAACTGAATCACCAGAAACTGACCTACTCACATACAGTCAATTAACTTATGATAAAAGCATCAAATGTATATGATGGAGAAAGGAAATCTTCAACAAATGATTTTGGGAAAAATGGACAGTCACAAACAAGAGAATCAAATTAGACCACTCTCTAACTCAATTCACAAAAATTAACTAAAAATGAACTAGAGAATTGGACATAAGAACAGAAATCATAAAGCTCTCAGAAGGCAACATGGAAAAGACTTTCCATGATTTCATCCATAGAGAGGTCTTTGGGGACTCAAATCCATCAGAAAACAAAAACAACATGGAAAACTGGGACTACATCAAACTAAAGAGCCTCTTCACAGTGAAAAAAAAAATCACCAAAACCAAAAGGCAACCTACCAGCTGGCTAAAGATATTTATATTTCATATTTCTGACAAGGGTTTTATATATAAAATATACAAAGAACTCATAGAATTAATAACAGAAAAAAGGGCAATCCAATAAAAAAATGGGAAGAGGAATCAGAGAGATATTTTTCCAAACAGGTTATACAGATGACCAACAAGCACATGAAAAAATATACCTCCTTTCTGACTATCAAGAAAATGCAAATTAAATGACATATCACTTGCACTTGAGAGACTGGCTGTTATCCAGAAATCTGGAAACAACAAATGTTGATGAGTATGTGTAGAAAAGAAACACTTTACACTGCTTGTGCAAATGCAAATTGGTGGAACCCCTATAGAAAACAATTTGGAGATTCCTCAAAAAGTTTAAGATGGAAACCATATATGATCCCGGCATTTCACATCTGGGTGCTTACCCAAAAGATACAAAAACTCTAATCTGCAGAGATTTATTCTCCTCCATATTTATTGCAGCCCTATTCACAATAGCTAAGAACTGGAAACTACCTAACTGCCAACTTCAGATGAATGGATGAAGAATATATGTTACATCTACACAATGGAATATGACACAGCCCTTAGAAGAGTGAAATCCAGTCATTTGAAAAAAACGTGGATGAATCTATAGGGGATTATGGTACGTGAGATAAGTCAAAATATGAAAGATAGATACCAGATGACTTCGCAGATTTATGAGTGTAAATGTACAAAGCAAAGGAACAGAGGAAACAAACCAACACTTGGATATTTGTAGTAGAACTGAGGTTACAAATAGGGAATGGGCCCGGGTTGGGAGGGTGGGGCAAGTGGTGACCCAGCCCAATGGACAATGGTGAAGAACACTTGGTGATTTGATGGAGGTCTGGGTGTGGTGATATGCATCTGAGTAATGGGAAACCTATACATATGATATTATTTTGATGTGCAGAAATTTATGACAATAAAAAGAAACCTAAAATAGAAAAGGTGAATGTGATATTATCTCATAGTCATGAAAATCTGTATATCACATCACAATCTACACAAAATCTGTAAATCACAAGTGTTGGTGCAGAAGATTTGGAGTAAAAGGAACTGCCTTACACTATTGGTGGAGATATTTTAGTTCAGTCTCTAAGGAAAACAGTTGGAGATTCACATAAATAAAAAGATGGAACTTCCATTATGATGCTGGGACAGCTTAACTTGAAATCTATAGGGCAGTAGGCAGATGTATGAATAGCATAGTAACTGGCAAAACCTGAAAGAGACCCTCAGGAGGGAATCTCAGCTTAGAGGCCCATGTCTCTCCAGGTTGCCTGGACACACCCCCTAAAAACACCTAACTCTCCATCTTACCTGAGTGATAGGCAGGAAGCTTAGGTCCACACACATGTATATTCTCTTAATACAATCTCATCTATTTCTGTTTTTAATAAACTCACTGTATGTCCCTGATTGACTCTCCACAAATTCTTTCTGAATGAAACCGAAGTTTCATCAACGTGTCTCAGCGCAATCCCCACCTCATCAATTTGACCTATCAATTCCACTTCATGATATATACTCAGAGTAAAGCAAAATACTAACGAGAAAGATAGTTTCAACTTTAGGTCCATTGAAGCATAATTTACATTACACAAACCATGTAATCAGCTTCAATGTCCATCAACAGATGGCTTGATAAAGAACATGTGGTATATATTGTCAATGGAATACTCAGCTATAAAAATATCAAATCTCACCATTTGAAATAAAATGGAATTTAAGAAAGTATACTAAAACACCTAAGTCAGAAAGTAAAGAGAAATACCAGATAGTTTAATTCATATGTGGAATATAAAGAAACAAAATGAACAACAACAACAAAAAAACACAATTGAATTGTATAAGGCTCTAAAATCAAGACTAATGTTCCAGAATGAAAGGGAGTAGTGAAAGGTGGGCGGGAATTGTGATTGAAGAAGTATAAATAATAGCAGAGACATAACTGACATCAGAGTTCTGGTTTTTGGTGCACTGAAGTGTGAATGTTTTGTTTAAATTTATGTAATACAATAAACTAATTAAATAACCAATTAAAATCAATAAAGTCTTGTCCACTTAATAATCTGGATAGAAATTTCTCTGCTCCTTTGTGTATTAAAATATTTTGATACTCGTGTACATAAAATTAAAAATTAATATATTTTTATCTTTTCTTCTGTTTAAAAATCTGATATTTGGAGACCCCCTCATTAACTCTTTGATGATTTGATTTTTTGGACTTGGTCATATTTGCTAATGCGTTCCTTTAATATACTGTTTGACATTCTTTAGTCCTAAATATTTCATAATTATATTATTATTATTATTATTTTATTATAAACTTCCCTATGATATTTTATTCATGGATCAAAATTATTGCTTAAATTATTTTATTTAAAAATGAAAAACAGGTATTATGGGTTATAAAATATGGACAGATTGTTCTCATTGGCATATAAATTCTTTTGCGTTGTGACAATTTGGTATTTTCTTGTTCCTCTGATCCAAAATTTTGCATTTAGATGTTTACTCAAGCAAAGTAAGCATATATATACCCAGACATATTTTATGTTTGTTTGTAACATGTTTATACATAATAGCATAATACTGGAAAAAATTCAGACATTTCTTAAGAGGAGACTAGTGACAATTATTGATATATTAATATAATGGAATTCCTCTCAGTAATAAAATGAGAAGCTGCATATTTATATAATTGAGTGACTCTCATCAATAAAATTAATTTATATCTGATATAGAAAAATCACTAAAATGTTAAATGAAAAATATAAATAGTAAATTCTTTTACTAACTCTAGTAAGGTACTAAATCAGGAAAATTATTTTGCTGTGATATGCTTATATGCCATGCATTGTCCTAAGAATGATATAATTTGACTTTTACAGATTTAAGCTGGGTATATTAACTCCCTTCATATATAAGAAATCTGAGATTAATTGCCACTATTGCACTGAACTGACTTGTGCCTCTTAGGATAGTCAACTGTGTGCATTTCTTCCCAAATTTGCTTGTTTATATTTATATTGGCAGCTTGAAATTGATCACATTATAAATATTTACACCTGAGAAACTTGCAAACTCTACAAATGAGGATTTTCATTTTCTTAGTATAGTACCTCAACCCTCCAAGAACTGGTTATTAAACATTTACCAGCAAACAGCTGTTTATTAGAAATGTTAAGTTCACAGAACTAAAATCCAATATTTAATCCAAAAGTTGACAAATCTCTTCTGTAAAAGAAGCCGTAAGTAAATGTTTTAGATTTTGTAGATCATAGTCTATTAAACTACTCAATTTCATCTTTGTAGTGAGACAGCAGCCATAGGCATTAATGAGGCAAATATGTATAACTGTGCTTAGTTAAGTGTATTCACATACATCTATAAGCAGCTTACTAGATTTATCCTTAGCTGCTGAACTACAATTAAACACCTAACTTCTTGAGCCACCACACCAGATGTCTGCATCCTACGTGTATATTAGAATAATTAGAGGAATTTTTTATAACTATTAATAACCGGTTTTATTCCAGAATGTTTAAATCAAATATTTGTTTGTGGGGACTTGGTTTATAGCTTTTATATAATACAAATGCACAGTAAATGTAAAGAACTAACATTCTACTTTACACTATATCCGTGAATACAGCAAACTGTCCTCATTATTGTCTTAATTAAAAGTAAGTTAGAGCTGATTGAAGCAAAGAGGAGGGAATCTTAAGAATAACTGAATCAAGAATTATTCAATGAAAAATATGATGTTAATTTGCATTTCCATACGAAATGCAAAAGAAAACTTTAATTTTCAAAATGACACACAATTTACACATATGTGAAATTATAATACCAACTGTCTAGATATATGATTGCAAAGTTATGATTAAGTTCTTTAACTGTAATTTCTTAATTTGTGCCTTAATCATAGGTAACTTATTAAGAAGGATAAAATTCCTCCTAGGATATTATGTCTCACTTCTTAACAGCTCATGAATGTACTAGAAGACAAATATTCTATCTAATTTTTTGTGTTGATTCAGAAACAGTTGTTTTCTGGTTGTTTAGAGAATTGAGGGATCTTCATCTTCTAAACGAATTTGGTATTCATACCATATTTAATATACAATTAACATATATTCCTCTTCTGTGATTCTGATTTTTACTTTAAGCCCATTTTTGAGATATGCTTTTTTTTAAATTACAAATGACTTTCAAGATAATTATTCTTTGAATAGTCTCAACTTTAGACTGGTCAAAATCAGGATAATTATTAAACTCTTTGACAAGGATGATAATCTGCAGACTTCGATTGTTTAGATAAAGTTTTGTTTTTTATTTCCTTGTATGATCGGAAATTTTTTTTTTAACTTCCAAAAGCTGAAAAAAATGTGTAAGGACTTATTGGTCACTTGCTTTGCTTATTCTAAATCTGAACAAACGAGTTCCCATTACTGTTATTAGAGGGATCCTGTCAACTTTATTTGGAAGGATGAAATTATCATCCAAGAGGAGTCCATAGAAGCTGCTAAGGGTAAGATACATTTCAACTATGCTTCTGTTCTTTCTACAGAGTGACCTTGATAAACTACTTTTCAGTCAAAAAAAATTCTAAAATATTAGATTCTAACAGGTTTAAAGTTATTTATCTGAAAGACTACCCATAACCAAGGATTGTCACTTGTGACATAGATGAAAAAGCTATCGCATGTAAACATGAGATGATTATCTGTGTGGTGCCAAAAACTTCCTGATAAAAATGAAAAATTAAGTCAAAAATTTTATATTTCCAAGATAAAAATTTACTTTCACAGAAAAGACAGTGTATCAAAATATGTATATCTTAAAACAAAGAGTTCCTTTAGTAAGGCTCACAAATGATATAATATTATCTCTGTATTAAGATCTTGACTAAACTAAAAGTCTATGAAAGATTTTAGGTATGTTTTTTCGTTCCCATTCAATTTTTGCACATTCTATCTTAAAGCTACGGTATTAAGCATATTTGAATATAACATACAGCAATAAAGCTCAGAAATTTTTAAGTGTATATATCAGTCGCTCTCACACAGTCCACTCAAAGCAAGATAAAGAATATTACTAATGCACAGAAATTCCCACATACATCCTTCTCTACTATTATTTCCTAGGGTTAACTATATCATGACTTCATCACAAGGAATTATTTTTGACTTACTTTTGATTTTTATCTAATTGGAATTATGGTATATGTTTTTTGGTTTGTTTTGGTTTTTTTTGGGTTTGACTTCTTACACGTTTATGATATGTATGCATGCCATTATGTGTATTACTACTTCATTATTTTCGTTGTGTTAAAATAACACATGGCATGACACCCTCATAACAAATTTTTATATAACAAACACTTCTTATAGCTAACTATATGCACATTATTGTATACTTGAGTTCTACAACTTTTCCATCTCACGTGACTGAAACTACATATACTGAAGCTGAATTAACCATTTTCCTGTCCTTGCAACACTGACACACTTCATTCAAACTTTGGCTACTGATTTCTATAAATTCATGTTGCATCTGGACAAACTAATGAATCATCTTATTTATAATAACCTTTCCTAATTTGTCTTGAATTTATAGTAGTTTTTTCACTAAAAAGTATACATTTTAATTGATTTTAGCATGTCATATGTATGTTATTATTTTGCCATTTTATTTTAAATTATTATTCCACTTATCTATTTATCTTGCCTAGTTGTCATATCTGCCACCTCCAGTTGAAATAAAATGATATATGAGTCCTCAATTATGATTCATTGGTCAAAAAGAAATTAGTAATCAATATTATAGATGAGAACGAATAAAGAAATAAGATTAGTGAAATAATATGTATTGGAATCACAGAGATTTTCAAAGCAGAAAACAGGAATAAGTTCATAATCTAAAATAGCATATTTTTAAAGAAGAAATATCAAGCATCCAACACAAAAAGCTAAAAAAATAAAATAAAGTTGAAGAAAACAGTGAGAAATTAGAGACAAAATAATAAAAAGGAGAAAGATTATAGAATAAACAAAATTATATTTAAAAATGTTAATGATTCTGTCAAATAAAAACGTGTCTAAAATTATAGTAAAAACAAGCTTTTGTGCAGTATTTACTATGTATCAATCACTCTACTGTATCTTGCACAGAGTAACTATTTACATCCTCACAAAATCTATTTTGGGTGGACATTTAATTTCCATTTAAGGGAGAAAATATTTGCACCTCATACATATGAGGAATTAATATCCAAAATGTAAAAAAAACTCATAAAACTCAACAGAAAAACACACTATGCAGTAATAAAATGGACAGAAGATCTAAATAGATATTTCTCCAAAAAAAAACCACACAGAGATGGCCAACAGCTTTTCAGGTGTGCCCTGGGGGAGTAGCAGTTGAATCAATCATCTCCAAAGGAGCAGTTCACACAGCTCTGTGTTTGATCTTGGCCCTGGGGGAAACAATCAATGTGTGCAATTAGAAAAATAAAAAAAAATAAAATAAAAATAAAAAATAAAATGAATAATAATAATAATGCTTTATTCTCTTTTGTCTTTTTGCCTCCCTGCCTACTTGCCTTCATTCCTACTTGTACCTGTCCTTAAAAATAATATCGACAACAATATTCTTCATCTCTTTTAATTGGGAGAATGCAAATCCAAACCACAGTGAGATATAACCTCACACCTGTGAGAAAGACTGTCAACCAAAGACTGGAAAGAACAAGTGTTGGAGAGAATGTGGAGAAAAGAGAACTCTTTAGCACTGTGGGTAGGAGTATAAATTCATGCAACCACTAGGGAAATAGTATGGAGAATACTAAAAAATTTAGAATAAAAATATATAGGTTTATCCCACTTCTGAGTAATTACCCCAAAGCACAAAACACTAATTCAAACAGACATATGCATTATCAAATTCATTGCAGCATTATTTACAATAGCCAACATATGAAAAGAACCTAAGTGCTCATTAACACACTATATATCTTGGAATCAACTATATATTTTGTCAAATGGTAGGTAGCAATTATTCCTGGTTACAACATGGATTCAGAAGCCTAAAGGTAAGATGGGACCTAACTCTAACAGGGAATAAATTATGTGTGATTTATATTCTTTTCTACATGAATTAGCTACAGCTGAAGACATAATTTATTTTTATCACAGATAATTCATTTTCAAAAGAAAGAGACATCTTCTGAATTGCCCGACCACATCTGTTTCCAAGTTTATAGTTCTGCCCTCATAAGAGGGATCATGTAACAAGTAAAACGTGAATTGCTTCAACAGAGACATCTCTCTAAAAGTGATCCTAATGTGAAAAGAGTTGTGGAAATTCTTTTCCTTTTGAGTTCTATGGCTATTTGGTACTGCTATCATATCTTTTAATGCAAATTTTAAGTGACCTTTTAAAGACAAAAATGGTCCTTTGACAGTCTCTCTTCTTTACTCTTTTGTCACACTTTCATATTCAGTTGTTTCTGTGCATCCTTTAAGTCTCCAAAGAATCTTCGCACTATAGCCTACATAAAATGCTGCAGGAGGGGACTGAGGTAGATGTAACAGAACTGTACCTTTTTCTCAAGATTAAATGTGTACAGCTTAAGCAGTTACAAAATTGATTATATTCAGCATCAGGACTATTGCAAAGAATGTGAGATGACTTTGGCCTAAAAATAAAAATTATTTTTAAAATCTATGAGCATTTCGAGAACAAAATGAATAAAGTTGATACTGTAGGTTCCTACCTGAAATGTATAGGCTTTTAGTTATTCTGTCATATTCATTTTAATATTTTTATGATATAGGAATGCAAAAATATTACTACTTTCATCATCCTCTCTACTCATGATCTCTGTTTTTATGTTTTCTTTTTGTTTCTTATATCTTTACATTTTATCTTGTTCAATCCTGAGAATGTAGAAATTGAAACTCTGCCACTCTGGATAGGGCTAATACTTTTTAAGAATTTTGACAAGCAAATTTTTCAAAGATAAATTCCAATTTCATAAGAAAATGCCTTTCAATTAAGACCAAAATAAAACATGATTAACATGTGATACTAAATGCTTGTATTTAAAACAACAAAGATTTAAAGTGCTAACTAGATATTTTATGAAATATTTTAATAATACATCTGAACAAGATGACTGAAGTTAAAAAAAAAAGATGAGGGAATCTTGGGAGTTTGTGTAGCTACACATAGTGACTTGAAAGCTTTTGGGTCACTGATTAATTTAATAACATTGTGTTCTGTCTTTGGACTATATCTGGTAGGAATTTGAAAGAATACTTTCCTTACTTGCATAAGTAGTAAACTTGTGTCTAAAAATAAAACAAAGCATGAGGACACTATTATAAAGTATTTTTAAAATTAAAATTAGGGGCAGAATTTTCATTGGAAAACAGAAAAAGCTAAGAGTGTATTAGGTAATATATTATTAATACTTATTTTTAGGAAATTCTTCATATTGGTAATTCTAATTCTTAATACTTTTCAGTATTTCTGTTTTTTTTGCACAGAAAAATTCTATTGCTTTTGCAACATATACACACACATTTACACACACACACAATTTTCCCTCTATACACTATAATCGCAAAAGACAGAGAATCCTAGAATGCTGTAGATGAATCCGAATCCCAAAAGGATTCATTATTTCACTCAGTAAATATTTATTGAGCAACTAAATGTGATAGGCATTGTTTTAAGGATTGGATATATAGCAGAGAACCAAAGGACAAAATCCTGATGTTACTGATGCATCATTCAAGTTTTGGCAGACAGCAAATTAATAATAAATTAGGTGACAATCAGTGAGAAAAGGAAGCCAGATGAGAGGCGATAAGCCAGGAAAAGAAGAGTGGAGAGTTAGTAGAGCAGATTACTTTCTAGGTGCCATGGTGAGGACACCATTCATAAATTAAGGGATAAAACTGTGATAGTGGCATACTCTGTTGGCCAAGTGGGTTAATTCTCATTGGTACAGTCCATATCCATCTCAGCTTCCAGGTTCAAGACCCGGGGTTGGGGTAGCCCACCAAACAAACAAATAAATAAAATAAAGTGCTTATTCCATTTGTCTCTTCTTGCCTGCCTGTCTGCTCACCTTTACTCCTATCTGATTTTTTCCTTTAAAACAAAAACAAAAATGTGTAGCATTTTACGTAGGTATGTGTATGTGCATGTGTGTGTAGGAGGACAGTCTGACTTCATTAGAGCCAGCAAAAGGAAGTGTGGCAAAAGACAACTCAGAAAAGGAGATTTAGCAGTGATATGGACAAATGATTTTTTTTTAAGTTTTGAGACATAAGTGATATAATGATTTGTGCAAAATAGTCTTTCTTAGTGCAAGAGTAGACATAGTAAGAGATTGAGAAGGCTGCTACTATAGCAAGGGATGTAGTAGTTTGAATAGGTAGCAATGTGCATATATGCGAGAAGTTGTGGGGTATTGGATGGCTGATTTTAATAAAGATTATTCCTAGATTGAGGATCCATGCGCACTCTTAAAAACTTTTAAAGTTTAAAAAGATTATTCTTGTATTCCAAGGTCTATTGGTCTGTCTGGGATATCATTTAAAGCACAAAGTGTCTGACATAGCAAATGGAAGAATTTAATCTAATTTTGTACATAGGTAGATTAATCTGGAATCACAATTTTTGGACATATGTTTTGAATATATATGTCACATATGTGTATTTGTACATACAAACACATTTATTATTTGTATTATAGTGACACCACTGCAATAAGGAAATGTTAAACATGTATTTAGCCATATTTTTAAATTTTTCATATTTCAGTATTATTGTTATAATCCAAATCACTGATATTTTTTATTGTTGCATATGCTTCAAAACAATATCAAAGAATATTTCAGAGCATTTATATAATTATATAAATATATATATGTATACATGTGTATATATATATAAATATATATATGTATAGATGTAAGTATATTTCTCTTTTTAAAACAGTCCTTGTTCCATGTGACAGCCCTGCAGTGTTATCAGTGAAAGAAAATCAAGACAGAACTGAATCACTTCCTAATCTGGAATTTAGTTTTATTGGCATTGATGCTGTTGTAAAGGATTCTATGTCATTTAAATCAAAGCATTTTTGATAAGTGTGATTATATCTTTTTATATCTTCTTTTATTTTTATTGAATCATTTAAAATGTGATCTTAAGATATGGTCAACATTTTCAAAAGATATGTTTTTAGTTGGAATTTTAGAGGGTAGTATCTAATTTTTGTCTTCATTGTCCTTAAATTAATGATATTTCAGTAAATAAGAAGTTAATCATAAGATAAATTTTGAAGGTCAGTTACAATAACACATTTCCTAAGTAGGGTAAAAAAAATATTTTCATCCCATCTAATATTTTTAAGGTTATTGCTATTTTGAGTGCTCATTATAATGACGAATGACATCACTCTACTTCCCTTTCAGAAGAAAGTACTTGAGTGGTTATTTACAAGTAGAAATTAAAGTGACTCACATGCTTGTTTGCATTTCCTCGAGAAAAATTGCCCAGAGTTTAGCTGACTTTTTTTAATGTCTACTTTTGCCTCTCATGATGATTAACATAGGAAATGGTGTATGTAATCTACATTCAAATTGTTTGTATGTATGCTTCAGAATTTGTGACTGACAATCTGAAATGCACATCAAAATGAGTAATTTGACTTTTGAAAATTTCCTTGCCTGAAAGTAAAAAGAAGCAACAATTTTGTAAATTAGTTTCATTTTTTCATTATAAAAACGGCATGACTACATCTTTCAGAATATATTCATGTTATCTTGCATTGATGATTTGTGAAAGATAGATTATTTTTAATTTTATTGAGTGATACCCATGTTTTGATCTATCTCTAATGAGATAGAGTTTCACATAATATAATAGACATTCAGAAAGGAAAAACAGTGGGATGAGCAAGGTTTTTGTCAGAAAATATTCAAGGTAAACAAGAAGACATTCTTCCTCAAATAACACTTTCCTCTCACCACCTTCTGCTCTCTTTTATTTTTGTTTTTATTTTCTGTAGCAGTCCTTGATGAATGACTGTAATAGTGCTTGACTGTCTCAATTCTATTCACTTCAGGTGAGCACAAAAAAGATCTTTAGGATCCCATCTGATTAGCTCATTTAATTTTTTTCAGTCAGATTGCATCGAATATATATTCATTGAAATAACAATTAGAAAAAACTTTCTGTAAAAACCTACGCTTAACAATTTATTGATAGTTGACACCAATAATTCCCTTCATGGTTCCGTGGTTTGTGATCATTTTCTCTATTGATTTCCAATATTTGAAGGTGATTGTCATTGAATATCATTTGCTACAAAGGGAAATATAGCTTCACTTTGCCATAAAAATCACTGGATTTTTCCTGGAATGTTTAAACACAGGTATGAGGATTATGGTTGTAATAGAAGTATGTATAATTTGCACACTTATTTCCATCTATCTAATTCCTACGATGTATTGGGTATTACATGGTCTCCATTTTCATTCCATGAGTCAGATGTTCACCAGATCACATTAGATAATTTCTGATATTGATACTCAAATATCTGGTGGAATAGCTAATGTAAAATAAGCTCTTGAAACATTATTGGAGGCATGTTGAATAAAATAATAAAGCAAGTAAGAATTGATTGAAATAAATTCACAGATTCCAATTTCACATGTACTTTGTCAATGGTAATGCATCACGTTCTTTTGATAGTGCAGAAACTTTTAATCAATTCATTTCTACTTGTCATCAAAAGTTCACAAGGCATATGTCATATTGACAAATTAAACATGGAGCAGCATGAGAAAACTCAATCAAGTTTCTCAATAGATAACATTACTTGAGTCAATTCCAAAAAATTTGCTCATTTTTAAATGTAACTAAATATCCAACATCAAATTTATATTGCTATTGGATTATTTACCATTTTGCTTTATCTACATTTCTATTTGTATAGATAATTCAGAGTTGGTACTTTATATTCATGATTATAATTTGAGTATATAAGTGAAATTATTTTTACATGATATCATTGCTACAGAAACTGAATTGGATGCTATTTTTTTTGTTGTTCACTGTGATGAACAAATTTTAATTTTTCACCAATTCACAATGTATTATGGAACAACAATTTCTATATTGTCAAAACACAATTTCAAAAACATGAAGAACAATGCACAAAATAAAGAAAACATGAGCTCATAAGAATTTAATCCATTTTCTCCTTTAGCTATGTAAATTTATTCAACTAGGCTGCACATATTTATTTGTTTTATTGTTTATTTATTATTTTATCATAGTAATTATTCTACACATTAGAATAATTTCCTATGTATAGCTTTCCCATTTCTTAGATATATTTCAACACACCCTACCATCTACTAAATCACCAAGTGTTCTTCCCCATTGTCCATTGGAGTCCACCCTGCCTTATTCTCTTTTGATAACCTCAGTTCTGTTGCAAATGTTTCAGGGTTGGTTATGTTTCATCTCTTCCTTCGTTTTGTCTATTCACATTCCACTTATGAGTGAAGTCATCTGGTCTCTTTCTTCTTTTGACTTTTTCACGTAGTATAATCCCCTTTAGTTCCATCCACGTTGATTCAAATGATAGGTTTCCTCTCTTCTAAGAGCTGTGTAGTATTCCATTGTATATATGTACCACATATTCTTTATGCATTCATCTGGTGTTGGGCAATTAGGTAATTTCTAATTGTTAGCTATTGTAAATAGGACTGCAATAAACATGGGGATACATACATCTTTGCGATAGGTGCTTACGAATCTTTTGGGTAGATGCCCAGAAGTGGAATGATGGGATCACATGGGATTTGAGCTCCAACCAACAGTCGAAAGTATCCCCTTTTCTCCACATCCTCACAAACATTTGTTGTTTCCAGACTTTTGGATAATAACCAGTCTTTCAGGTGTAAGGTGCTAGCTCATTTTTGTTTTAATCTGCATTTCCCTGATAGCCATCTAGTAGGACCATAATTTCATGTGCCTGTTGGTTATCTGTATATCCTCCTCAGAAAATGTCACTTCAATTCCTTCTCCCATTTTTTGATTTGATTGTCTGTTTTGTTGTTGAGTATTACGAGTTGTTTGTATATTTTAGATTTAAGTCTTTGTCAGAAATATTGAAAGAAAATATATCTCCTAGTTATTAGGTTTCCTTTTGATTTGGGTGATATTTTCTTTTGTTGTAAAGAAGCTCCTTAGTTTGATGTAGTCCCAGTTGTTTATTTTTCTTTTTTTGTTTTCCATGATGGTGGAGGTGAGTCCCCAAGTGCTTCTCTATGATTGATGTCATGGAAAGCCTTTCCTATGTTGTCTTCTAAAAGTTTTATGGTTTCTGGTTTTATGTCCAAGTCTCTAATCCATGTTGAGCTAATTTTTGTGAATGGTGTTAGAGTGGTCTAACTTCATTCTATTGCATGTGACTGTCCAGTTTTCCCAGCACCATTTGTTGAAGAGAGTTTCCTTTTTCCACTGAAGGGATTTTGACTCCTTTGTTGTAGATTAACTAACTGTATGTGAGTAGGTCAGTTTCTGGTGATTCACTGATCTGTGCCTCTTCTGTAATTCTAGTACCATATCATTTTGATCATTATTGCTTTGTAATACAGTTCAAAGTCTGCAGGTGTAATCACTCCAGATTCTTTCTTTTTTCTAATGATTGCTGTGGCTATTTGGGGTATTTTGTTGCTCCATACAAATTTTAAGATTTTTTTGTTCTGTTTCCTGGAAATGAGTGCAGGGGATTTTAATGGAGATTGTATTAAATCTATATATTATTTTGGGTAAGATTGCCATTTTAATGATATTGATTCTTCTCAGTCACAAGCAGGGGATGTCATTCCATTTCTTTGTGTCCTTCTCTATTTCTTTTAAGAAGGACTTGTAGTTTTTGTTGAATAGATCTTTTACTTCCTTTGTTAGGTATATGCTAGGGTATTTAATTAATTTAATTTCTATTTTAAATGGTGCAATTTTCATGATAGCTTTTTCTTATAGCATGTTGTTTGCATATAAAATGCAATAGATTTTTGCGCATTGATTTTGTAGCTTGCCACTTTACTATATTCATTGATGAGTTCTAGAAGTATTTTGATTGAGTTTTTGATTTTTCAATATATATAACCATGGCATCTTCAAATAATGAGAGTTTTACTTCCTCTTTTCCAATTTGGATTCCTTTTATTTCCTTTTCTTGCCTAATTGCTCTAGTTAAGACCTCCAGTACAATGTTAAGCAGCAGTGGTGAGAGTGGACAACCTTCCCTTAATGCTGACCTAAGAGATAATGCTTTTAATTTTTTGCCATTGACTATGATGTTGGCTATGGGTTAGTCATAAAGGGCCTTTATTATGTTGAGGTATGAAACTTTTATTTCCATTTTTAGGAGGGTTTTGCCATAAATGCGTTCTGGATCTTTTCAAAAGTTTTCTCTGCATCTATTGATATGATCATGAGGTTTATCCCTTTGTTCTTGTTGACATGGATTATGACATTAATAAATTTACATATGTTGAATCAACCTTGCATCCCACTTGGTCATGATGGATGATCTTTTTGATGCATTGGCAAATTTGATTTGCTAATGTTTTGTTGAGAATTTTTGTATCTATATTCATTAGAGATATTGGTCTGTGATTTTCTTTCTTGATGGCATTTCTGTCAGTTTTGGAGTCAGTATAATGTTAGCTTCATTAAAAAAGCATTTTGGAGAGTTCCCTGTTGTTCAATCTTTTGGGAGAGTTTGAGAACAACAGGTGTTAATTCCTCTCTGAGGTAGAACTCATTGGATAAGCCATTTGGTCTTGGGTTTTTATTTTTGGAAATGCCCTTGTTTACTTCTTCACTTTCTTTACTTGTGATTATTCTGTTCAGGTTTTCCTATTCTTCCAGTTTCACTCTTGGTAGACCATACTTTGATAGAAATCTGTCCCCTTCCTCAAGTTTGTCCATTTTGGTGGTGAAGAGCTGTTCATAGTAGTCCCTTAATATGCTCTGAATTTCTGTGGTATCTGTTGTAACTTCTTCCCTTTCATTTATTATTCTAATTATGAGAGTGTTCTCCATTTTTTTTCTTTGTGAGTCTAGCCAATGCCTGTCAATTTTGTTTACCTTTTTAAAAAACAACTTTGTTTTCATTGATCTTCTGGATTGTCTTTTTGTTTTCTATTATTTCTGCTTGAATTTTTATTATTTCCTTTCTTTGAATGATTTTTGGCTTTAATTGTTCTTTTTCTCTAGTTGTTTCAAATACAGAGTTAAGTTGTTAGAGATTTTTCTTGTTTCTTGAGATAAGCCTGGATTGTGATGAACTTTCCTCTTAGTACCGCTTTTGTTGCCTCCCATAGATTCTGGTAGCGCGTGTCCTCATTCTCATTTGTCTCTAAGTAGTTTTTAAGTTTCATTTTGATTTATTCTTTTACCCAAGTCTCCTGCAGCATATTGAGTTTTCGATTGGTTTGGGGTCTTCCAGCTTTGTTTTTGTGGTTTACTTCTAGTTTTAGGCCATTGTGGTCAGAGTAGATGCTTGGTATGACTTCAATCTTTATAAATTTGTTGAGAGAAGTTTTGTGTTCCAGCATATGATCTATTCTTGATGTTCCATGAGCACTTTAGAAGAAAGTGAAATCTGTAGTCATTGGGTGAAGTGATTGGTATATGTCTATTAGACCTATCTATTCCAGATAGTCATTTAAAGTGGCTGTTTCCCTATTAATTTTCTGCCTGGTTGGTCTGTCCATTGTTATAAGTGAGCTGTTCAAGTCCCCCATTATTATTGTGTTGGTGTCAATATCTCCCTTTAGGTCTAATAATATTTCCTGGATATATTTTGATTCTCCTTCATTTGGCGCAAGTATGTTAAAAAAATTTTATGTCTTCCTGCTGAATTGATCCTTACTCATTATATAGCTTCTAACTCTGTCTTTTGCCTTTCTTTTTAGATGGAAGTCTGTTTTATCTGATATGAGTATAGCTGTTCCTGCTCTGTTTGGGTTGCCATTCGACTGTAAGATTGTCTTTCTGTCATTGACTTTGAGCCTTTGTTTATCTTTTGGAAGGAGGTGTGATTCCTGAATGCAGCAGAAGGTTTGGTTATGCTTTTAATTCAGCCACTATGTATCATTTGACTGATGAATTCAGTCCATTAATGTTTAGGGTGATTATTGATATATAGCTGCTTAGTGTCATTTTATAATTTGTCTTTTGTATGTTGCTCCAGATGATGACTTTGTTTTCTTTCTTTCTGTCTCTTTTTAGGATGGATGGTGCAGGGATGTTTTCATTGACTTTGCCTTTTGGTTTTCTTCTTTGCTTTCTCCCTGGGGATGCATTTTGAGGTTACCCTGATGTTAGCATTCACGGTTCTATGTTTACTACCGAATTTTATTTGAAAAAACAGTAGTTTTTTACTCATTCTAACTATCCATATTTTTGTTCTCTTCTCTTCCTCCCCACTTTTAATATTTGTTCTCTTACTGTTTTACTGTGTAGTTTCTTTATGCTTTATAGAGCATCCTTTAATATTTTTTGCAAAGCTAGTTTTGTGGTGATGAACTTCTTTAACTTTTGCTTGTCAGAAAAGGTTTTCATCATTCCTTCAGTTCTGAATGATAATCTTGCCAGTTATAGGCAAGATATCCTAGGTATCCTAGGTTGAAACTCCTTTTCTTTCAGCACTTTGAATATATCATGACATTCCCTTCTGCCCTGTAAAGTTTCATTTGAGAAGTCTGCTGGCAATCTTATGGGGGCACCTCTGTATGTGGCATGTATTTTCTCTGGCTGCTGTTTATAGTCTTTCTTTGTTTTGTATTTTTAACATATTTATGACTATGTGTCTAAGTATATTTCTGTCTGGTTTGTTTTATTTTGACATCTTTGAGCTTCCTGGTTCTGGAGGCTTGCTTCTTTCTTCAAATTGGTGAAGTTCCCATCTAATATTTCTTCAAATATGGTTTCTCTCTCTTCTCAGATTCCTATATTGCGAATGTTGTTCCTTTTGATCTTATACCAGAAGTCTCGAATGTTGTCTTCAATTCTTTGAATTTTTTTATTCCTTTGTGGTTTGTTTGAGTTCCTCTGCAATAGCTTCCAGATTGCTTATTCCATTGGAAGTTTTATCCATCCTATTTTTGAGTCCCTCTATTGAATTCTCTAATTCAATCATTGTGTCTCTTACCTGTATGATGTCTTGTTTTAATTGTTCTCTTCGCTTCCTGACATTCTCATTTACTGTCTCTGCTGATTTCTGGTTTCCATTGACTATGTTAATCACTGTTACTCTAAATTCCTCTTCAGGTAATTTACATATATTGGCTATATTCAGATTCTCCCCTGGGTTTTTAATTGCATCTATCATTTCACTTAGATTTCTCAGCCTTTTCTCTGTTCGGCATTCTGTTTATATTTCTGAGTGTCCGATTTCCCTGGTGTTGCACAGGTTTGACTTGCCCATGATTGGCAATCAGGCTACAATTTTGCCTCTAATCACATGGCGACACTAGCGGGTAGGATTAGGCTTAGGACCACCTTCTGGCTGTAGTCCAGGAGGGTGGTACATCCCATGTGTGAGATGTCCGGTGGGTGAATGTGCCGTGGCTGTTGTCTTTCCGCTCAGTGAACTCCAGGCTATGGCATGAAATTTGACTGATTTCTGTTTATGACTGCACTCAGTGCAATTTCACCACGCAGGCTCTAGCTCAGTTCCTGGTGTACTGGCTCTTTCACTGCCTCCGAAGTCAGTACTCTGTGGCCCTGCATCTCAGCCCCCTGAACCCGCCTCTCGCTGCGTGGGAGGCTGGTCCCCCAATCCCTAGCCTCCAGCCCATTGTGTGACTGGAGACTCCTGAACTCTGTTCCAAATCCAAATCTGTGGCTTAGTTCAGAACCGTTCTGGGTGCCTTCATCCACCATTAGTCTTCAGGTGTTCTCTCTCCAGCTAAAGTGCTGGTTATTTCTCCTTCTTGTCTCAGGAAAATAGGTGTATTTTGTTGTTGTTGTTTTTGGTGTCTGTGAGGAGTGACCCAAAAGAGCATCCTATCAAGTCACCATCCAGAAGTTAATCCTCTATTTAATTTTTCAAAGGAGAGTTCAGGCAGGAATGAAGGCAAGAAGTCAGGCAGGAAGGAAAAGAGAAGAGGAAGAAGTATTTTATTTTATTTTTACTTTGTTGTTAGCATGGTTGTTTTCCCTGAACCTAGGAAGGGAGCCCAGGTTTTAGGGATTCAAATGAATTGCTCTCCTTCAGAGGTGGCTGACAAAATCAGTATTCCACAAGGTTACACCCTGTTTATACATTTTAAACAATTTTCCATAATCTTAGTATTGGAAAGTAATATTACTAATCAGTCTACATGATTATGAGTTTATCTTGTAGATGTGTCATCTCATATTTGAACCAAAGTTGTGGTTGGTATCATCCTTTAACTGATGGCTCACACCTAAAGGATAAGACACAATTCCTTAAAGTAAAGTGTCTGTGTAACTTTCTATTACACTTAAAATATCTTATATAACTTTTTAGTTATTTTACTATGCATTATAAAATGTCAGATAATAAAAGCATGGGTTTGTATTTTGATGTTTGATATAGATAAACATAAACTATTATCCTTCTTGTTCATAAATAAAAAAGAAAATGACAATGGAGAACTAAGGTGTACCCAGAGATGGGAGTCCCAATTCAAGATCCCTCAATAATAATTTGCATAGCCATGATGAGTAGATTGTCCCTGAGTCTCTGTTATAAAATGAGTGCTTTTAGTTAAAATTTTCATGAATTTTTTGTTCAGTTATATTAAACTGACTTTCTTTCACAGAAGGATTAAAATTTCACATATTTTTCAATGCTTGAACAGCATATTATCTCCTTCCTGGTCATGCTCCAATTCCTTAGTCTCATATTCTGTGATACCTTTTATATAAAGAGATAGTCAGGAGCCCATGCACTTTACCTTTGCTGCTGTCCATTCAAATACTCCCAGAGACAATACACACTGTGGTGTTCTCTTAAATGTACTTGTCTGTTTACCCAAAAGATTGAAGGTTTACTGAGGAAAGAATCACGCTGTTCCCTAGTACTTCCAAAGTATCCAGTATTTTGCAGGGCAAATAGGTGTTTTAGAATATTTGTTGAATCATGAAAATATGTCTCTATTTCTATATATTTAATCTTCCTTGTGGAATGTTTTGCTTTGCAAAGAGTGCAAATCTCTGCTCAGCTGTAATGTGATCCTGGGTTATTAAAGGGAAAGAACTTTTCTATTGTAAGTGCATTGCTAGGAACTATGAACATGTATTTTTTGGAACTAAGAGCAACAGCAGCATCAATATATAGGCTATTTGCATGATGCCTGTAAACCAGAGAAAACTCTATGGAGAAAGGGGGATACAATGTGACTCTCTATAGACATTTATTTCTTTTTCTATATGAAAATGAATATGAAAACATTCAACATTGTTCTGAATGCAAGCATTCTCCCCTCCCTCCAATATAGCTATAGAAACTACAAAATATTCTGAAAGTAGAGGATAACATTCTTCATAATCCCCAACTCTTTTGACCTATAGTAATTGTCAATATGATTTACTGAGTTATTTTTGAAATATAAATTAAGGACTTATTTTTCATGTAGAGACAAAACTCTGGAAAATAAAACTGGAAGATAAATTTAATAATCACACCTCTAACTTTACACGTTGAAAATAAAAACTCAGATTATTTGAGTCATCCAAAGTCAGGTAGCTTGTCAGAGAGATGACCTGTTGACTCCATTTCCATCCTATTATTTTTAATCCTGTGACCTATCATTTTGTATATTTATGCTATGTTATAAATATTTTTTCTCTGTGTGAAAGCATTTCTGTTTTCACAATGAAAGTGATAACATTTCACTTATAAAGTGATTTTATTTATAAAATTAGATTTATACACTACATACAAACTGCCATTCTATAAAGTAAAATATATTTGTGCTTGCTTTTCCATCTCTAAATGGTCTATCCTTCTTGAATTCACTTAAGAAAAGGATATTCATTGGTATAAATGGTCCTTATAACCACAACAACGCATAATGATCCTCCTCTAACCTCCTTTAACTAAATGTGCGAATTCACAGAACCAACTGCAATTCCCAGTATGAAATTTTGCAATGAAGTATTTGGCTCTTGTGTTTGATGTTTGGTCATTTCCAATTCATCTATAGTCCGGCATTTCTCTTTGACTTTCATTTAAATTTCTTAGAATTTTGCTTTAGCAGATAATTGAAACAGTTATAAAACAAAGCTACAAATGTATCACTTTATTTTCTAATTAGAGACATTTGTGGTTGCAAAGAAGGGACATAAATTATGGACACGTTTTTGAAATAAATAAACCACAATTTTGACTGTCATATTTCTTGAATACTTTGATAAAATTATCTTAAGTTGGAAGCTGAAATAAGAAAACTAAAGCTGATGTCTGCACACGTGAAGAATTTCACTTCTAGTTAATGAGGTAGCCCACTACCCAACTAATATTTAAACTTCAGATGAGAATTAAAATAATATGAACCAGAAAAAACATTGTACTAGATGACATAGATATTCGGATTAGTGTAAATTCTATACTTGAACTTTTTATGTGCCCAGCTCTATTGTAAATTATTATAATATTGCTTTGTTATCATAACAACCATGAAAATTAAATATATTTTCATTGTTATCTTGCAGATGAAGTTTAGAGAAGTGAGCATAAGCTCATCAACTAGTAGCAGAGGGACTATATGAACTCCAAGTGTTGAATTTGAGTCTGTATTCTGAGTCACCCTGGTTACTTTATTTGTCGAAGAAGATACAATAGTTGATTCAATAATAATCAGAATCTTCTTCTTTGTTTAGAAGGGTTTAAACCAATGACTTCCAGGTGTTTCTTCCATCTCTTCTTTCATGCATGCTACATCTTCAGTGGGAAAATATTAATAAAAAGCATGCCCTACATACTACAGATGCAAAACACTGAAAACAAAGAGATATCCAGATTGTGGGTTTGACCTAATATCCATCTGATTAAGATGTCTTCAAGAGATTGAACTTGACTTTTCAGACTCTTTCTAAGTAGGAAATACAGGTCTAAATACCATACAAGAAAACGCACTATGCTGCTTCATCAAAGTGCCTCATATAAAGAAACCGTGTACTAACTTTAGTTGAAGTTATGTGTGAATTAAATTTGAAACAAGATGCTTGTAAATCATTAATTAAACCCAGTCAATTACTCTTTCTACATTTGTGCTTGGATTACATGACACATTGTATTGACATGAATTTATACTAAAGAAAGATGAAAAGTTTAAATACAAAGTTCTCAGATCTAAGTTCTTGGATTCCTAATAGAGGATGTGAGTCCTCACAATTACGAAGAGTGCTTTAGAATAATTTCTAAAATACAGGATGCAAATATTTACTTGGACTAAGACATTCTGGGATATTGTGCTTCCATTCCTCGTCTGATATGTTCTCATAGCACCAGGCCATTTCCCTGTTAAACAGAAGGTTTTGAGGAAACATTATTCTTGAATGAGTAGTAGAAAAGACATTAAACTGCTTTGATTTTAGTTCTCACCTACACGGTTGAGACAGATAAGAAAGCCTTTTTTCATTTACTAATACAAAATTTGTGTAATCACTTGACTAAGTGATGCTATATTATTGATTCTGTGAAGTTGAATATTATTTGAATTGTTCCATCTGGTCTGAGAGTGTATTTATGACATATTCAGAGGCAAATTATGTTTAGCAAAGTGTTAAAATGCCTTTTTTCTATTAGCCTTCCACTGTCAAAGGATTTGAATTAAATTATTTTTCATACTTAAGAATGCATTGTACTCTCACTCCACATTTCTTTTGAACTGTCTGCAAATACTTTATAAGCATTTTCTTGTTTTTCCTTACACCACCATTCAGAGGTGTGTGACCAAGTAGTGTTATCCTCATTGTACAGACATATAGAAGTTAATTGACTTTCTTTAAGTCTTGGAAAAAGTAGGGAGAGGCAGCAATAAAAGAAACATTAACCTGCATTTTAAGAGTATGCACATGAGAGCTACCACAGAATTCTTAACCCTGTCTTTCTTCCTCTCCAAACACAAAATAAACTATGGCCATGAGATTACCTGCATGAAATGAGGCTTTTTGAGAGATTTTCATTGGTTCAGTTTAGGGTCAAGTAAGAGTACTCCCATCCCCAGTTTGTGATTTCATATAACATGACAAAACATTGTTTCCCCACTGAAAAAAGAGATCCCAGTAATTCCCATAACACAGAGAAGTTTGCTAAAAATGTGTTTGTAACTTTTTAGGCACCAAGACTGAAAGACAAAGCTTTATTTATTTGTTAATTAATTAAGTTAATTAATTAATTAGTTAATTAAGAACTATTGAAGTAGCATTGCATCATAACATTTTATAGAAAAAGTTCAATTATATGGTGAAGATTGGAATTGGGTTTTTGATAAACATAATATATTGTATACAGATGTTGATTTATAATGATGCACAATTTACACTCTGTATTTTATAATGTGCTCTGAAAATTATTGGTAGGTAGTCAGCTATGAACTTTTTAAGCTACTACATGTACTATTAAATGCACCCGCAGCTCTCTTCTGACCCTTCTTTCACCCTGTACACTTATTTGAATTGTTTCTGTTGCTGGCAATTGTGAAAAGTGAGAGAAAGCCTAAGAGAAATGCACTACTCAGTCCTGCACAGCACACAGCCTCTCTTGAGACAAAGAACTGATACTTCACAGCTTACTATAAAAATGAAAGTGACTCTAAGCTCAGACTTCCTGACTACAGTGCACCCTCTGAGCCCATCATACTGTCCTACAAGACAAGGGATACCTGTAGAAATATGTTGGTATGTCTGCTGCTGCTTTTTGTCTTGATTAATAAAGGCCACTGTCTCTGATCCAGGAGTCTTACGCTTTCTGCTAGTTACCATGGATCTTTGACAGACTAATTTGTGAGCTTATTTTTATTCCTGTGGATATTATACTACTTCCAGATCTCCTTCAGCCTGTAAAACATATTTAAGTAGGGGAAAATCCCTGTGGCTATCCTTAGTTTCTTTCCAGTTGATTCTTCCCAAATTTTAGACTATTTTATGGAAATGATTTTATTTCAGTCACATTGTGGTGCTCAGTGAATTAAATGAGGCTTTAAGAGACTAAAATCAACATAAAATGAAAGGATCACAAGTGTAAGAGATTTGAAAGACCTATTTAGGAAGACCTATTTAGTCTTCTTGTGACATTATTTCATGTCCTGTAGTAACAGTATCAGGTATTTTGTAGTAACAGTACAACAGTATTTTGTGTCTTCGGCAGCTGTCACAAATACAGATGTCTATAACAGTTGAAGATGAACTCAGAACAGGGCTGAGGTGACATCAGATAGAGTAATAACAGCATTTGTTAGTAGCAGGACAATTATTAAGCATCACTTTTATGTGCAGTCATTATGAGCAATTCCAGAGCAAGAGCTGTGTATCGTTTTTCCCTATTCCTCTGCACAGTTTGATTCTCATCTCTGCTACTTATTAGCTTCACACTTGATCAGTTTTTTTAATCTCAGTCACATTGTCCTGACCTATACAAAGGAAATAATAGTAGTATCTATACCACAGTGTTTTGAAATTTAGTACTCATTAAATACTTAGTAGCTGTCAGTTTTTATTGGCACAAAAGCATTGTAATCTCATAGAACTCCATCTAGAATATTTGAGAATGTAGTACACTTGTTGATATGATGTTTATAGTAATAATTACAAGTTAGTTTGCATTGTAGTAACTATATTTTAGGTCCCAAATCTAAATTCATCAGACTACAAAATTCAGCTTATACTTAATTATTTTAAATAGGGATGCACATTCTCTTGCATGGTGAAAGAAATCTAAATATTAAGTTAAATTTTCATCTCTCATAACTATTACCCATTCTTTGGCAGTATGAACATCTTCCCACTCCTTTACATAAACATTTACCCCGCATTCGCCACCTTCTCAACAGCATAGCTAATTCTGAGTCAAAATCAACACAGGCTGTCATTTTGTTGTGCACGACATCTGGTTTCTTCCATATTTACCATTTGTGGAGGTGAAGGTGGTATATTTCATTTGAAAAATGTGTCATTGGGTCCTGCCAATCCGCTACGCAGTCCTCCTTTATGAGGAAGATGTTTACAAACTTCTCTTATTCCTACTTACATTTTGAGGTCTTCTAAAGAAAAGTTTACTCCTAGATTGAGACTGTCTCCATACCCATCATGTAGTTGTTTCATGTTAAAGCACTCCTAAAAAGCATAATATCTTGCTGCAATATCTACAATCAGCACAGATAATGTTACATTACCCAAATTGCTAGAAATCCAATATGCCTATATATGGAGTAAACAAGCCGCAAATCTACACAGCTGCTGCTAACTGCTCTTTTAGACTTCCCTGTAGTTAAGTAATGAATCTTTATTGACTTCCTGAATAATTTACTCCTAAATGCATTAAATTGAATGTAAAAGGAAGTTTTACAAAATGAAGACAAACTGCTTTGGGGAGTTTGCAGTAATCTTAAAACTTCTTTAATATTCTTCTTTTTGTTTTTAAATAAAGATGATTCAGTTTTCTCCTCTGGTCTGAGTTTTGAGTGATGTAATAATATTAACTTTAAGAAATATTTAAGATCAACAATAACAAAAATCTATATTTATTGGTATGAGTATATGATTCAATTGAATATAAATGAGAGCAGAAGATTCTGCATTCGGAATAAAAATAAGTTGACTACATTGATTTGATTTTGCTTAAATATTTAGTTTTCCCTGACACTTAAAAGAACATCTATTGTAAGAAAGTATATAATGAAAAGGACAAAACCTACACAGTTTGGCACAATTATTATAAATAATGAAGCAATCACCTCAATTAAGGGTTGGTCGTAGACAAAATTTGAGTTATTCAAGCTCATCTTTGCAGTTATTCCCATTTGTCATTCTTCCATTTTTATTAGTTCTTTGCTCTCTGTTAATGATAATGTTCATGATATTCAACATTCTAAATTAGAAGGGTCCTTGAAAGTTTTTTGACGATATTCCGATTCACTGATTTAAAAAATGAGGTCTAGTCAGTAGCAGAGCTCCAGACAGAAATTAGATTTCCTAAATCCTAATCTACTTCCTTAGAAAACAACCACTGATTTATCTAATGCAAGTGTTTCAAATGAAATCTTTTCAAGATAGTCCTAATAGAGTTTTTCTCTTAAAGTAACTGCCCATTCCCTTAAACTCTTCTTTACCCAATGTCATTATAAATCTCTTCTTTCATCTTGAAGTTAATGAACAATAAATAAGTAGAATGGACAAGAAGCATACATGATATCCCTCTCATTGTCCATATTTATAATTTAATGAGACCTTCTGGAGATACAGAAATTTAATGAAAATAAAATATCTTCATTGTCATTTCAGATAATTTAACATATTTAAAAACAGTACCTTTGATAAGGCTCACTATTCAGCAACTATCAATACATACTATCAGGAAGATAACAACAAAGCTTATTTAAATAATTAATGAGGTTATGCCTTCACTCAGCTTTATAAGAGAGGATTGCAGCTGCCTTCCAAAAAACAAGAAACAATTATTGATAGTGCAACTAAAATTGTACAGATCCTTAATCACTGGATCCTTTATATTCTTTGGTGAATACGAACTCTCTTTAAAAAGATGTAAATTTCTGAGAGTCAGATATTGAGTTTTAAGAGACCTGAATTAAAAAACAACATGGTAGCATAATTAAATCCGACTCATGGTTTCACAGAGAATAGAAATCATTGCCAATTGTTATCTAGTCTCTTGTCTATTTTCAATTTTATTTCCAACTGTCATTCGAATCATTGAAAAGTGGCATTGCACAATACCCCTTTTTATGTCACTTATCAAATGCTACTGCAATTGTCTGTTTTCTTGACTGTATTTCCCAACAACTGAGAACTCCATGAAGACTGCAGAAATTTAATTAACTATTTATCTCCAATATCTTGTACAATATCCAGAACAAATAGGAAGCTGCTCTAAACTATTTTGTTTAATAATTATACATATTTTGGTAAATAAAAAAGAAACAATGCAAAATAACTTAAAGACTTAACTTCTATTCCTTATTAGTGTTCTGATTTTATATTGACTTCTAATTTGTTCATGACCTACATTTTGAAGACAGCATTTTGTACTTAAATTAGAAAATAGTTTGATTCCTCATTCAATAGGAATATTTTGTTTGGTGATTCACTTGCTTCACTTACCAAAAATATAAATGTAGATTTATCATAGGAAGTGAAAAAAATTCTGATTTATTAAATAGAAAATAATTTTATGTTCTTAAAAAGACAGAAGAAATTAATAAACTGATTTAGATTCTCTTGGTTCTTTGACATTTCAAATCCAAAAATTCTCTTTTGCGAACAAAAGTACTTTTGATATTAGTGTCAAAGAGGGTATGTCTCATGCAATCAATAATAAGCGATATTTATATGTATGTACATACATCTATGTATACATATACATATATACATATATAAATAGACACAAAGACACTATAAAGGTGCCAACTGCCTTTTAAAAAAGACGTAGATTAAGGAAATTGTATTCACAGAAAATATTTTAATTTAATTGACAAAATTTTCGCATATGCACATGCATATATATACACACACACACACACAATCCTGCCATTCATGCCATCGTATCAGCTTGGTAACCAAGGTAACATTAAACCTGGATTTAGTAAACTAAACTTTTCTGTAGGTGGGAAAATACTGATTGAGTTTAATTAGAATAAAACTTTTGCTAAAGTAACACGATTAGTCCAATTTGCTTATTTCTTAAGGAAAAATGGAAGGTTCTGAGAAAAAGTCATCCACATTAATAAGCCATTTGAAATGTCTTATTGGAAATCTCTATTTGAATTAATCAAACTCTAAAAAATGGTGTGGAGTTCTGGAGAGAGAAATGGGTTGGAAATCAAGAAGCTAATTCTACATACATCTCTGCTATTAATTATGTGACCTTGAGCAAGCTAGTTAATATTGTTGGTTCTCACAAAATTTTGCTGATTCTTTTTAGTAAACATTTCTTAGTCATCTAAGGATTTTTATTAGGTGTATAATTGCAGATGACAGCTGTTGTCATTGACTTTAATGCATTCTCTCCTTACAAACTCTCCCCTTGTCTTAGTACTGTTTTCACACCTCTATCAAGATGATTTAAAAAACAAAAAAAACAAATCTTATTCAACATCTTTTAAAATTATATACTTTGTTATGGTGTACATGGAAACATTTTCACTGAAACTGGCAAGTCCCTCCAGGACCAGGTCCTTGCTTACTCTCTAATTGATTCAATCTTTCATTCCCTATATGCAGCAAGTGATCTGTTCGCATTGGAATCACTGGAATTGCTTGCCACTCCTTTTCCACCTTGCCACTCATGGTTCCTTCTTTTTATTATGCCCCTCTTTCATTAACCTAGCTAAATTGTTTTTTATCCTCACAATTCAATCTATAAACCACATTGTGAAGCTTTCCAGAAAATCTATTCAATATAGACTGAAGGTGATTTTACATTCTGGCCCCCTATCTTTCTGTATAAATTGTTCCTATAGACATTTTAGTTATTCTATGCTATAGAATATTAAATTGTTTAGTCATTAAAATTGTTTAGTCGTATGTCTCTTTTATCAAACTCAGCTTGTGTGTATGTGTGTGTTTGTATTTTTAGAGACTGAGTTTTTGAATGTGAAATGTTTTTGTTTTTATTCCCCTTTTTCCTCATCACCTTGGGAATAATAAAGATTATGGCTCAATGTAGTCATAAAATGTATGTTATAATAATAATGAATGAATGAAATCTGATGTCCATTTTGGTAACATGAAAGTGTTGTGAAAACATCATCTGTGATATTTGTCTTCTAAAGTCTTCAAATAACTTATAATTTTGTGAATGGATATGCATGCATACTTAGATCCTCAGGAAAACATGCATAGTTTCATTAGGTTTTCAAATAGATTCATTAGCCAAAGATTTCACACAGTTCTGATAATGAGTACATCTAAAGTCAAAAGAGCAATGAAAAAACACATAATAAAATGACGTCCAAGCCAAACTCTGCCTGTCAAGTAGTCAAGAAGCTACCTAAACCATTGTGACTCTATTCTGAAATTTTACCATGCCTCTTCATAAGTCCAGGGTGGCAAAAACAGAAGCATTATGACACTTTATGCTCTCTTTGAACCTTTGAAGTCTAGTATAATTCGTGTTGCAAAGATAATTGAGCTGAAAAACGGACTGAGAAATTTTAACATGAGAATCTGATTAGTTAGAATTTGCCTTATGTTGGTCAATTTATTTAAATGTCTTTAAGTCTGCATCCATATTTTTAAAATTTTCCTCAGACATTTAATAGAATTCGACAAATATCCTCAATTGAGTTTTAGTATTAAAGAAACTATTTTTCAGTTTATGGCTACATTGAGCCATAAATTTATTTGGAAAATCACTGGTTTATATTTTTAAAAAGAAAATTGCTCTTCCATGATTCTGAATGTTATATTTCCCTTCATTTTCTTGATTTAAAATGGAATTGTTATTAAAATATATCAAATTGGATATTTCCTTAAATATATATATATCACTACAAATCCTCTTCTGTCTTGCCTTCTACAATGCAGTTAAAATATTGAATTTAGAACCAATTTTCCCCTCTGAGGTCACATAAATTATACCTTTGTGTGCTCATGTCATTACCTTTTAAAATTTAATTTCTTTATTCATATGACTGCTTAATCATATATAGACTCAGTTGTATAATATAAATTAAAATATATTAATAATAATCATGTGAGAAAATTTATCATTCAATGTCAGAATTTTCTTGAAAAGTTGCTTGAAATACTGTTATCTAGAAACAAAAAGCAAATATAATAAATTGAGAAAGTGTAGTGCCAGCATTAGTTGATATATTAAAATCTTGCATTCTGCATAACAAATTATCTCATATTTTGTGAGCTGCTCCTAAAGACATGACTATATTCTTAATTAGTACATTGACTAAATGTTTAGCATATTCTTATAGAATGGGAGATTAAAATGAAAAGCAACCTTGAAATACCTATATTTACTCCCTAAATGGATAATACTTTCTTAAAATAAAACCATTAATCAATATTGTTCATACTTTCTTATGTCTGGGTTTTTTATTTGGATGAACTCTCACAAAGAAACCTCCTTATACTATGAATGACAATGGTACCCTGGTGGAAGCTTCTGATTGAAGCAACTAGGTTGAGGTTCAGAGTTACTACTTTACCACTGAAAGTCCTTTGGTGGTGAGGGTGGCATTGTGTGTTTGTGGACATGGTTTAAAAACACTGATATAAGTTATTGATAACCTCTGACTGAGATAACTTGGTAGAAAACTTCTACAAATTTTTACAAGTAAAAACACGTAATACTCTTAAAGCAAATCCAAACTTTCAGATATGAATTAAAATTAATTTTATAATTCAGCTCCAATTAATGTAATTTTAATTTTTTTACTTAAAGAATACTTTTTACTCTCTCTGACAGTCATTTCAGAAGCTGAAAATGTAACTAACAATCTCCAAATGGCATTCTGAAAAACTGTGGAATTTATGTTGATACTTAAAGATCATTCTATACTGCACAAAGGAATTAAAATCTCTCTGTGTTATCTATTTTTGGGTTTTTTTCCAATAAAGAAAAGGAGCAGAGCAAAATTACATTGCTTTTCCTAATTTCCCATATGATTTTTGCTAACCTTATTCTGTGCTGAATAGTTGTTCTGTTTGTTCAAGAAATATTTATTTTTTGCTATATGTAAGATTCTATTCCACGTATTATGCATTAGGATGAGAAAACTGTTTTAAAAACCTTACCTTTATAGAAATCAAATTTTAATAGAAATATATGGTCAATAAACAAACATACATTTGAAAGTATAATTCATTATATATTACATAATACATTATATATATGCAAATAGACATGTATAGTATGTGCATATCCCTTTATGAAGAGTATATACACATGTCATCCAGATATATAATACATGTTATGGAAAAAATAAAGCAGGGAAAAGGGAAGGTTGCCAGAAGCAGAGAGTGTAATTTTAAATACAGTGTCCTGCAATACTTTTGAGAAAGACCCTAAGGAGTGGAGACTATACTTTGTGGATAATTATGAAAAGAGTATTCTAGGCAGAAAAACAGTGACTATAAAGATCCCATGATGGAAGAATTTACCTGGAATGTGCACATTACAAAGAAACTTGAAAGGCTTTTTGCTTGAGCAGAGTTTGCAAATATCGTATCCTCAGGAGTGGATGCTAGTGAAACAATAGGATGCATGGTCACTGGTGTATTGAGCCAGGACTCCTAGATCACTGTAAAGATATTGCTTTCACTCTGAGTGATGTAATAAGTTATTGAAATATATCAAGGAGTGGAGTGAAATATTCTAATTTCTGTTTTAAAGGAATCACACTGACTTCTGTGTTGAGGATTAAGACTTGGTGGTAACCAAAACAGACAAAAAGTGGTCAGTTAGTAGGCTATTGCAATAATCCAGGTAGGAAGAGTAGGTGGAGAACAAAGGTGACACTGATTTTTTTAAAATATATTTTGAAGTAAAAGCTTAGGATTTTATGAAATAAATGGTTTTGGGAGGTGAAAAGAAGACAAAATATCTCCCTCCTTTTTGCTAAACTTTTTTTTTTAAATTATTTGTGAACTAGGTTATGAACATATAGAGCAGTTTACCTATAATTTCTACATGTACTTGCACAGAAAATATTAATAAGACTATCAGGTAGATGGAACTAGAAACAATCATATTTAATAAGTCAGAGAGAGTAAGTCAAATATTTTATATTATTCATATGTGGTATGCAGAGAAACCAAGCATGTAAAAATGAACCAAATCAATCAAAAGTGGAAGTTTAGACTGTGGTATCAAAGTGGTTACCAGAAAGAAAAAAAGGAGGGAATGGGTGAATTGGGTAGCAGGTGTCAATTATATGGTGAAAGACAGAATTGAATTGTCAGCGGTGAACTTTTATATATATATATATATATAGCATTATATATAGATTTTGATCTAATATGATACACAATTTAAACATACTCAAGAGTATTATACGATTTTCCTTCAATAAAATTTAAAAGAAGACTATCTGAATCAGAAACGAGCCTGATAAAATTAAGAAAAATTTTAATTTTGTAGCTTGCCACTTTATTCTATTTGTTTATTATTTATAACAATTTTGCTTGTGTCTTTGAGGTTCCTTATATAACCATGTCATCTGAAAATGTGATAGATTTTTGATAACTTTCATATCTTTTTCTCATCTGATCTTTCTGTCCAGAACTTTCAACACTACATTAAATAGCAGTGGTGAAAGTGGACGTAGTTTCCTTATTTCCGTTAGACGACAAGCTTTTCTCCATTGGGTACAATAATGGATGTGGGTTTGTTATATATAGCCTTTATTAAGTTGAGGTACATTCCATCTAAACCCATTTTGGAATACCTTTAATATGAAAGATTTTGAAATTTGAAAATGCTTTTTCTACATTTATTGAGATTGTCATGTGATTTTTGCCCTTATATTTATATAGTGTATCATACTTATTGATGTGCATATGCTGAACCATCCTTGAATCCTTGGAAAAATATCTGTTGCATTTCTATATGTAAGCAATTAAATTGCAGAATGAGAACTCAGGAAAGCAATTCCACTTACAGTTAAAATGGCCACATCACCTAAAGCATTATACAGATTAAATCTTACCCCCATGAGAATCCCAAAACCATTCTTCACAGAAAAAGAGAAAAAGATCAAGAAATTTAATTAGAATTACAAGAGATCTAGGACAGCAAAAACAATCCTGAGGAAAAAAGAACAAAAGTGTATTTGCTCCCTGAGTTTAAACTCAACTGCGAAGAATCATAATCAAGGCAGCATGGTTTGGTAATAAAAACTAGCATACAGATTAACAGAATAGAATTGAGAGTATGGCAATAAAACCACACATATACAATTTTCAGCAAAGGATCCAAAAGTTTTCAATGGAACAATGAATATCTCTCTAATGAGTGGTGAGAAAATGTAGCAGCCACATGCAAAAGATTTAAACTAGATCACTACATAACACCATACACAAAAGTTAATTGAAAGTGGATTAAAGACATATTTAAGACTGGAAACCACCAAATGCATATGAGAAAACATACACAAAGTACTTCTGAACACTGATATAAGAGATGTCTTTGTTAATGTGACACTAATAGCAAGGAAAATAAAGCTTCTGGACAGTAAAAGTGAGTCTCATCAAAACAAAAAAGACTTTCTACTTAACAGGAGAAGATATTTGCACATCATACATCTGACAAGTGGCTAATATCTTAAATATATAAAGAAGTCATAAAAATCAACAGCAATAAAAGCTTAATAATCTTATTCAAAAATGGGCTGATCATAGTAGATACTTCTCTAAAGAAGACATAAATATGACCAACAGGCCCATGAAAAGATGTTCTTTTTTGTCATTAGGGAAATACAAATCAAAATAGCAATGAGACGTCATCTCATTTTGTTGAGTGGCTATTATGCAAAAGAATAGAAACAACCAGTGCTGGAGTGAATGTGAAAAAAGGAGAATGCTTGCACTCAATTGATCAGAGTATAAAATGGTGCAATCATATGGAAATCAGCATGCAGAATCTTCAAAAAATTGAGACTGGAAATTCATATGATCCAGCTGTTCCTCTACTGAATACTTACCCTAAACAACAATGCTTATTCACAGAGATATATGTGCCCATATATGCCCATACTTTCCGAAGCATTATTTATGATAGCCAAGAGCTAGAAACACCTAAATGCCTATGAACAGATGAGTGGATAAAATATAATGCAATACTACACAATTATCAAAAAGACAAAATTCTGCCATTTGCAGCAATAAGAGTTATCTGGAGAGAATTATCCTTAGCAAGAAAAGGCAAAAGGACAAAGATATACGGTATCATTCATATGTGATATGTACATATATCAAGCAAACAAATGAAATAAGTTAAACAACATTTAAAAAAATGAACTAAGCTGAATAATTGTGTTTTAGCCAGAAAGAAAAAAAGGAAATCACTGGGTACAAGAAGAGATAGATGTTCGTGGAGGGGAAAATAGGATAAAGGGGATTAACTGTATAGTGAAGGAAAAAATGAAATAGTGTCGAAATTATTATACACACATATAGATTTACTATTATGCATACTTTAGACATATATAATGGTTTAATGCAATAACTCCTTCATTAAAATCAATTAAAATGAAAATTGAACAATTAAAATAATTAAGAAAAATTTTAAAATTAAATGTTGTTATAGTTACACAACACCCATGTATGTGTATTTATGTATATATTTGTGTGTTTCAGAATGCATGCATGTATGTATGTATTTTTATATGTACACAGCATTGAATATTCTTGAAAGCATAAAGTTATCAATTGGAAGAAAATGAGTTTTACTAAATTTTAATTTTAATATTCTGATTATAGCACAAAACAATATAATTTAATGTATTGTTTATCCAGCAAAATTTAGCTCCTTACTATCTATATCCTACTATATCATATTCAAACACATTTTGAATTATTAAGTCAAGAAATATTTAAGCACTCTAACTTAGGATTTAAAGCCAAGAATCAAGACTATTAAGATATGTTAAAGAATACTATGTTTGCTGTAATCATAAAGTATATACAGTATCTACTATAATCAAAATGCTACATTTTCTACATTATTTCCATAAAAATATACTTTGAAAACTACTTGGTGTTTTAGAAAACTTAATCTAAATAAAGAAATGTTATTAATTTGTGTTTGAAAAGACTGCAAATCAAGCAGTTGGAGAGCAATATTCATGTGTATTATGTTTACGTGCTTTTTATTGGTTTATTATTTAGGCATTGAATATTTTAATGCCTTTATGAGTCACCTAATATATAGATAGATAGATACATATATATGTATATATACACATACACGTGTACATAGATACATATACATGCAATAAAACTTGGGTAACTTTTAGTGAAATTTGGTACAAAATTTAATTCTTTTATTTCTGATGGTCAAAGTAAAGCAAAAAGCACTGTTGTTTATATTTATTTCATTAATAAAAGAAGAGAAAAATCAAAACTACTAAGGGTCCATAAATATTCTGATAAGATGATTATATTAAGGTTTTAAGTAAATTTGTTTATAATTAACTATGTTTTTCAAAGAAGCTTCACAGAATAAAATGAATTTAGTTTAATCTAACAAGCTTATCATTTTTCACACTAGGTTGGTTTGCAGTTGAGATAAAAGAAAAATATATGTTCTAGATATTGCCCTTAAACCTAGTAATTTAGTATCGTTAGATGTTAAAATGAGAGGAAAGATGAGAGTGTTCTGCAGGGGACATCACAAACAAATTCCTCTTTTATCTAAGTGTGGATTACTCATGAAAAGTTTTATGTAAATAAGAGTCAGCTTTGGGATTGAACTTTTTAAATAATTTGTACTGTGTCCATGTGTGTAATACGGTTTATGTGAAAGTGAAAATTAAAATTAAGAAAGCTAGTTAAAAACCTATTAAAAGTACAAGCCAATATTGCTTAAAATACAGATCAAAAGTGTCTACATAAAATTCACCTGCTGTCAAGACATTAGTGAGATGTTCATCTACTCAACAGAAACCACAGTGTGGTTTTCCAGGTGAGAGATAATTACAAAAGTTTCACCTGGCAAGCATCATGGAGGAAGTTACCCTCTCCAGACTATATTTGATGCACAAGCTGTGCATTGCAATAAAAGAAAAAATCTCTTTGTCCAACCATTCTGTTACACCTACAAAGTTGCCTCCATTTGGAGGTCTCTTTATTAAGGGTCTAGGCAGAGAGTTTCTTCAGGTTCTTATGTTAAAATCTCTCTATTGGGGGATGAAGGAGGCTAAGAAGATACTTCTCTCTGATTCAGTACCCAATACATTTCCACTCCTACTCCTTCCCCCTGCTCCCAGGTCCTTCTGTCCATAAAACTGCAGAAGCCCCAAGTCTATGATAATCTGCCTGTCTCTCAAATGGTGCCCATCCATGAGGAAAATGAAATGGCTGTATAGTGTTTAGTGATCTCCACTGTTTAGCCTCTTTATTTTACTATCACAGTTAGTGATTTAAGACGACTGCTGCTTTCAGTCTGGCTTCTCTCAATCAGCTACCCAGGTACCTGGCAGCTCAGCTCATCCCTCAGCAAGAATCTTCAGGTATTTGAACACTTAACAAGTACTGGTAATTCTTTTGCAGGCTTCATTAAAACTACTGACTGCATCAGGAGATGAAAGAGGTCTGACCATAGCCAGATAAAGTTAATAAGAAGAAAAAATTCTAGATCTATCAAGAGTCAGAAGGAGAATTAGAATATTATTAAATTTGTATAAGAAAAGATGAGTGAAAAATGAATTTACATCAATCAAAAGTATAAATATAGAATAGAGAGCAGTCTGAACACATTGACTTTTCATATACATGTAAAGTGTTCCAGAACACACTTTTATCATGCAGTTGGGTTTTAAGACTCCTACACGCATATAGTTATTTGGAAATAAGCAACCCACGTAGGAGAGGCAGCTGGGGGTTCAAACCATGAGATTAAATGAGAAAATGAAAACTATTATTTTAGGAGCAGAAAGGAAAATTTTCTTTATCTCTCAGGGTCTTTCTACATGGATTAAAATTCTCAAGTAAATGGGTCAAAATGAAGTCCTGGTCTTCAAGAATATTCGAATAGGGCCTTTGAACTTTAAGGATAGAGGAGTGGATATCACATAAGGACCAGATACACTGTTATTACATGTCATATAGTAGTTTTCCTGCCATATAGTAGAGGTTTATTTTTCCTAGTATAAAAATTATTTCTGGAGATAATTCTCTAAATCTGGATAATATCTCTAATTGTTATTCTTCTAAATACTTAAATGAGTGATCAAATTTTCCCTGAAACTTAAGACCCTCATCTGACCTTAATTTGAAATAATGTAAAGAGACATATCTTTGGAAGAACTATCTTGGGGAGGCCTATTCTTGTGTATGGACTATGAAGTGGTGAAAGTAGATGATGGAAAGTTGAGGAGCTATTAAATAAGTAAGCAGAAGAGATTAGTGAGACTGAGGTGAATGTTCATCCTTCTTTGAAAGCATTTCTTTTATGAACGGTTGATCAATCCAAAAGTAAATGAGAAATTACAATTGTGAAGGCATTTGCTTATAAAACTCAAATGACGGTTCCTTGCTATGTGGTTTTCTGGACATCTAACTTCCAAGTAAATCAACAGTCTTATCTATGGGTTCTTTAATATAGTTATTCAACAGAATTTTTCACAGGAAATAATTGCATAGTAAATAAGCAAAAATTAAGCTGGTAGTAATAATGTGGCTGTGGCTTCAGTGATTTTACCAGTTGAAGTGGTTATATGAGCATCTTCACCTCTAAATCAGGATTTACTGTATTTCATGTTTTAAACTGATATAAAAAATTTATAAGTGACTTAAAAATTGCTTGAGAACATTTAACTTTTTTTTACAGTAATGCTCCCTAATGTTCTTTTAACATGTCCTTGAGGAAATTATTTTGGGTATTCTTTTATTTCTTATGATCTTTTAATAAATTACATCAGCATTTTTAATTTCTAAGTTGAAAAATTGATAAACTCTAAAAACATTTAAAAAATACTAAAGAGTTTTATAATGTATAGAATACTGTTACAGATTGCATTTAATATATCAGCAATATTGATGCAGTCTAACCTAGAAGCTATTTTCACTGGGCATAGTACACGTACATCCCAAGGACCTAGGTTCAAGACCTTGCACCTGGGAGAAAAAATCAAGATGAACTAAATAAAATAAATAAAAGTTTCTTCCTCCTCTCTCTTTCATCCTGCCTACTGCCTTCATTTTTGTCTACACATTTCCAAAAAAAAAAAAAAAAAAAAAAAGACATCAATATAGAAATGATATCCAAATACCCAGTTTGCCTGAGTCAAGGGGGTTCCTAAAAGGTTACCTGAAGTGTGCTTTGGTGGAGAAGGCATTGGGTGTAGTCCACCTATAACCCAAGGTCCCAGATTCAGGGAAACAGCCAAAACGAACAAGATGAACTACATGAAATAAATGAAAAAAAAAAAAAACTCCTTCCTCCTCTCATCCTGTCTGCTTGCCTAATTGACTTCATTCCTGCCTGCAATCTTTCCTTTAAAAAAACAAAAATAAAAAAGGACCAAAGTGTCCTAGAGGAAAAATTCCCTCATGAACCAGGGTAAGTTAGTCACCCCATTACAATATCCATAAATGCAAATTGTAGAGTTGAGTGATTATGTCTCTTTGTGTGCATGAGAGAGAGACAGAGAGGTTTTGCCATTCTCACATTTTTATAAAATGATATGATTTATTAGGCATATGGTAATTGATGCTGGGAGAGCATAGCTTAAAATCAATAGGGCAGTATGTAGATGTATGAACAGAAAATTAACTGACAAAACCTGAGACTTCTAAGAGCAAAGACCCCCAAAAAGCAAGGACCTGACCTTAACAATTTGGATCCAGGACACACCCATAGATATTCACACTAGGTAATCTGGACACACCCACAAAGGAAGAAGTGCCCACATCTCAGATATATACAAGAATTCATTTTGCCTGTGTGTGAGATGTGGATAACATGTGTGGTACACACACGTGTGCATTCACTTTATGTAACTTTCCTGATCAACAGGGAGCTTAAACTCAGTGTTACTGCTTTTAATAAACTTGCTGTATGATCCTGACCAAATGACTCCATCCATGGATTCTTTCTGGAGGGACTCAGCATCTCATTAGTGTGTCTCAGCTCACCCACATCAGTAATGAACTAAAACATTTTTCAACCTCTACATCTATGTGAGACTATGTAAATACATTCTGAGCAATAAGATGATAGTGAAAATGATTTGTAAACCTCTGGGTTATGTTCTCTAAAAGAAATCTCCTTGTCCTACATTGTCACTTTCCTCTTTCCAACAGAAGAAGTGATGATACCTGTCATAGCTATCCTAAATCAAAACATGGAAGCCATGTGATTAGAATAGCAGGGCTACTGCTGCAGCTTTGGGGGACTCACATTTAAATGACATTTTGTGGATGAGAAATGTGAACAGCCACAAGGTTCTTCCAAGGATAGGTCAGAGTAAGACAAAAGGGCTGAAAGTTGTCACTTTCCAACCAAGCATGAGAAATGGAAACAGTTTGCAGCCTGAAGCAACATCAGATGCCCTTCCTGTTTACTGAACTCAAGGATCCATTCCTACCCCTTCGCACTCGCCCATGGAGTGCCTATCCCAAAATCAACAGCTCAGCAAGGTGGCCTTATTGGAATTCCACCGCTAGCACCCTCCATGCTAGTCAGTGACTACCCTCTTAAAAGGCCCTCTCTTGTAGCTTCTCTCAGATTGCTCCTTCTGTCTTGTCTCAGAAAGGAGCTTTTCCAGACCTGCACATGGGACAATAAAGTCCTGCCTCAGAGTGTATCAACTCCCTTGTCTTGATCTCTTTCTTTGTGGGTCTATCAAAATGTAATCTTATTTTTATTTAAGGCTTCTCTTACAGAAACTTACCATGCACCCTAAAACAGGAATTTTCTTGACTTCCTGATTTCCTTTATTTATTTATATTTCTCTCTTTCTGTTAGTTTCCTAAGTGTGAGTTTTCTTCTCTTCCTTTTCATTGCTAGCTATCACTTTTATTAAACTCTATGGTGTATGTTGCCAGAACAGTTTCTGGATAATTCTATTTGGGGGAGAAAATCTATTTTTACCTTTCTCTTTACAGAACCTTTTTCGCGAGCTTTGTTATATTGGAAAATTCCTATTTTTGTCATGTGACTGTTCTTTGCATTTCTTTGCAATACAATGCCTTGGACTGCTGTTGCTTTATGCCAGAAAAATGCATTGAGGATAGTGTATTGGGTAAATATTTATGAAACATCAATAAAACAAACGCAGAGATCCTTGTTAAAAAATCATTTAAAATAATGAGATAAAAAGATTTTTGTAATCAAAATGAAGAAAAACAATTTTCAAGTTAGAGACTAGGACTAGTGAGCTGAGCCACATAGACTTTTTTTTCCCCAATTATGCATTTACTCAAGGGATTGAGCTTACTGAATTGACTTTGTCCCCATCTGCATTGTTAAGAATAAAGGACTTAATGACCTATATCACTCTGCCTATGAAAGTGAGTAGGAACTTTGAACAATAAGCTTTATGATTCACAAAAGACAGTCTGAGACCAGATACTAATATCAAATGCTTCCACTGAGCAAAAAGAAATGTGGGCACTGACAAAAAATGGGTGAACAAACTAGTTTCACACAGAGCTCAAACTGTTACTCTTATTATTTTATGCATCAAAGAGGTCCCAGGAAAGGAGATCTAGAGTGTCTTTCCAAATGAGGAGTGAAGAAGGATATTAAATAATTAAGTCATGAATAACTGATAAGTTAAGAATTTTATTACCATACAATCAGGTATGCAAAATGTAGCCTTTATATTTCTTCCTTAAAACTGGGATTAATTTCTATTTTCAAACTGTATTTCCCTTTATTATTATCTCTTATTTACAGAAAACTTAGATCTTGTCACTTTATTATTTAAATAAGTTTCCCTTATTATTGTATTTTAAGTCTATTTAAACATTCCTTCTCTCTTTTCCCCCATTAGCATCTGAGTTTTTTGGAAGCATGCCTGATGTCACAACATTGATTAACTCAAGTGTATCTATTCATATTACTCACTGTGAGATATGAATTCACCTGTCCAAATGCAGAGAATGGACTCAGAGATGTGAAGTGCAACAAGAGCAAGACTAATGTCAATCTTGCAAAATCAGGTGTCTGGTAGGCAGGCACACCCAAAACGGTTACAATGAGTGTTTTGTTCCCTAAAGCACAAATCCCTCCCCTGGTTTGTCATTGGCTAAGTAGTATGGAGTGTACAATCTTTCCCTGATGTCACCTAAATTTCAACATTCCCTTTTAAGGCAACCTTCCTCCTGGTCATGCTAGTTTGAAATATACATCTTAGGGATTGTACAATAAACATAAAGGTGTATATATCTCTTCAAATTAGCGTGTTTGTAATTTTTCTAGTAAATATCAAAAAGTTAGATAATTCAATCAGATGAAACTTGTATTTTCAATTTTTTGAGGAATTTGTGTACTATTTTCCACAATTGTGACAACATTCTACACTCCCACTAACCATGCATGATTCTTCCTTTTCTTAGAATCTTTGAAAACACTGATTTCCAGACTTTTGAATAGTAGCTATATTCAAAGATATGAAATGATATCTCAATGTTGTTTCACTTATAATCTATTTTAATTGAAAGCAAGTTAATCTTAAGCTTATTCAAGCAATTCACATTTCTACTGTCCTTCCTGCATACATTTTATATTTTTGGTGTCTTGCTGCTTTGCTACTGGAATTTCACTCACTTTATAGAAATTTCCTTAGCATTTTTGATAATTTTTCTGGAAAGTTATTTATTTCTCCTTCAATACTTAATGCTAACCTAGCAGGGTAGAATATGCTTAATTAGGAGCCTTTTTCTTTCAGCACTTTTAATATATCATGCCATTCCCTTCTGGTCTGTAAATTTTCTCTAAGAAGCCTGAAGAAAATCTCATTAGAATTCCCTTGTATATGACTCATTTTTCTCTAGCTTATTTCAAGATTATCTCTTTATCTTGACTTTTTTGTCATTTTTGTTACAATATGTCTTGGTGTGTTTATTTTATTTGAAAATGTTTTTTTTTTGAATCTGATTTTTTTTCTCTTGCTTAGGTTAGAAAGTTCTCTGCTATTATTTTTCTGTTAATGTTTCTGCTCCTTTCTCACTCTCTCTTTTTGCTCTAAATTCACTGATACAAATATTGTTCTACCTATGTTATCCTAAAAATGTCAATTATTTCTTTCTTATATATTTATGCTATGCTTGGATGCTTCCCACTGATTCAGATCATTGATTTAATAGGAGTTTCTTCCAGTGCTGTTGAATTCCAGTAGCTAGGATAATGCATAACTAGGGACATGCTGTCCCATGACCTGTTGGTGGAAGACAGGTGTGTGTGTGTGTGTGTGTGTGTGTATGTCCACTGGAAAGCTATTTTTTTTTGACTGAAATTTTTGGTTCATCAATTGAAAATCCCTTAATTATCTGTACATATTTCATCTGTCACCCCCACCTCATTCACTGTCCTTTCATTCTATTGTCTCTACAATCTTATTGTTCTTCAAAGGAATGCTGCTCTGTTTTCAACACCAGGATGTACACTCTTTCCTTTAGGGCACAGTTCCTAGTTTCTGTGACAGTGAGTGTGAAATAAGCTCTTCATTCCCCCATCCTAAGTTCTTTTCCAAAAGACCATAGTTTATATCTAGATGCAATTTTGCTGTATCTGTGAAGAGGAGGTTAGTTCAAGGTCTTCCCACCATAATTGTGTTTCTAGATTCTATTTTTATCTTGTTTCTATCTATAATTCTTCTACTCCCTAGGACAGGACCCCACTTTTCTCTTCAATTTCACTCAAAAAGGAGAAGTACAGCTTTATTAAAAAATATTTGTTGGGATTCTGTATAAAATTTTTATCAGAAGTTTTTTTCCTCTCCATGAATATAGCTTATGCAACTTTAGTAGTTAGTTTTTAAAAATAAGTATTTTTCTGGCCAAAGTTGCAATCTAGTTTTCTTGAATTTAAGTTCCAAGATTAAAATAAAGTATGTCATGGAAAACAAAATTAACAGTAAACTATATCATATTAATGAATGTTTTAATTATAAATATGAGTTAAATGGTTTTAGTTACAGTCAAGTTAATACTAAAAATATTTGACTTCAAATCATTTCTCTTTTCAATACTCTGGAAAAGAAAGTAGTATTTATTCATAATCCACAATAATAGAATTGAAACTACCAATTGGTCCTAGCTTTTATTTACTGAAGATCGAGCTTAACTATAATTAAGTTGAAAATCAATAGCCAAAATAATCAGGAAATCTTTTTAATGTAGGAACAAACTGATTTTTTTCTTTTCCTGTATTTAATTCATGAAGTCAATTGTGTATAAAGTTTAACTCATTAGACTATTTTATTCTAAGTAAAATTCGTGGACAGCATTTAGACGTAATTGTTATATCAAAATACATGACCATAAAATGTTAACTACAAATAATTTTGAAATTTTAAAACAGTTAATAGAACTATAAAAGTCAAGGTAAATTAATAATTTTATAGCAATCATTAAAAATGTCTCAGTGAGGGTATTCCTGGATTAGGATATTCTTTAAAATAAAACTTCATAGCAATGTCATATTACTGAGTTTTGTGATTAAGTAAAATAAATACATTGAAGCAGTAAATAGTGTGATTCTCTAAATTGTTAAGAATTTCACAAGCAGAGAGTTTTAGAATTTCTTGAGCAATGAAAAACATTTCAGTAATAAAATTTCTTTAGAAATATAATGTGCTAGATGTAATTCTAAAGAATAGTAGTTGCCAGGTTGAATAGGTTATATCATAAGGTATTTTCCCCTTGTTTTTGTTTAAGATATTATGAATCTACAGTATTCCAGCTATAATTCATACTCTTCATTTTTCCATAAATATTGATCATAGTTAAGATGACGAGTAACTCAAAGCTTGCCAGTTATAACTTTCCTCCTACATCACATGATACTTAATTTTTGTAACAGTCATGGGAAATCTTTCCCTATTTGCTTCATTTGACTGACAGATTTAGAGAGATCTTGAATATAAATATTTATGTTTGTAATAATATCTTTTCAAACTTTAATATGCATACTTATGATTTTTTCAAATGAAAGCTCTAATTCAGTAGGTTTAGTGTGGAAATAGAGATGCTGTATTTGAAACAAATACTGCATAATCTCAGTGAAACATACTTTGAGTACCAAGGTTGTAAATCTTGCAAATTTCCTTTGATTTGGCATTTTAAAAAATGTTCCAAAGTACAACATTAAAAACATTTTTTTAAGTATTGCAGCTGATTATGTTGATAAGCTAAACAAATTTTAGGATGCTCCATGCTCTATTATATATCAATTGCATAAATATTACAGTTTCTCAGGTTTTAGTCATTGTTCTACTTTACTTGATTAGAGGGATATTAAAGTAGAAATTTTAGAAAAATAATAACTTCAAATTTTTAGAAAACAGTTTTATTTTTAACAGTTAATCCTGGTCTTAATATTTTAGATTTTGATAACAATAGGTTTTCATTGCCACTACTCAACACTGCTATGTAAAATAAAAGCAGTCATAGACAATATGACAACAAATAGGTCTTCCTGTGCTCCAATAAAACTTTATTTCCAAAGTCTAGCAGTGATCAGATTTGGCCAGAGAATTGTAGTTTGCCAAAAATGTTTTTGGTTGATAGTTCACAGCATACACAAAATTTTGTCAAAATTATTTCCTTTCAAAATATGACCTAACTTATGACTCATACTATATTACAATTAAAATAATACTATGATAACTGTAACTATTCCTATAGCCAAAGATTGAGTATTTTTAACATCTGGGATCTCATGAAATTTGTTTCAATATATGGTGTTATTAATATTGTATAAGAGAAAATTAAGAGATTAAGTTACAAGTTTACTAAATTTTGTAAAAGAAGTAAATAAATTTCATGAAAATACATTGTATCTTGATACTATATGTTAAGGAGTCCAGCACTGTAAATCAATATCTGTATATATTATGTTAAGTTTACCATCAACACTCCACTAGATAATTGATCCTTTCACTTGATTTGACCCAGTCTTCCCCTTTCCATTGAATCACTGAAAGTCTATTTTTGCTTCATTTAGTAAATAGCTTCATTAGTTTTTCCATTTAATTCATATGTTTGTACTTCTTCTGATTTATTGCACTAAGTATAATTCAATATAGATAGATACAGGTTGTTGCAAATGACAGGATTCCATCATTTAATAGCTGAGTAGTAGCTCATTATTGATACATATTACATTTCTTTGTTCACTCACTTGTTTATGGTCTCATTTCCAACCCTTAGCTATTGTACATGATACTGCAAAAAACTCAATTAACAATTTATTCCAAAGTACTTCATTCTTTTTGATGCATTTTTTGATGCATTTGTAATAGGGTGTTTCCCTGAGTTATCTTGCTGATGTTTTACTTGCAAATAGAAATGCAACAATTTTTGTATATTAAATTTGTAACTTTCCACTTTCATGTTTTTGTTTATTTCCATAGCCTTTTACTAGAATCTTTGGGGCTATCTCTATTTTTTATGCAATCTGCAAATAGTGACAATTTACCTTCTTCCTTTCCAAAATGGATACCCTTCATGTCATTTTTCTTGTCAAATTGTGCTTGTTTGGACATATAAATCTATATTGAAAAAAAATAGCAGTGAGCATTTATCCTCATCTTGCTTCTGATAAGGCAAAACTTTTTTTCCCCATTGAGTACTATGTTTGCTTTAGTTTTTTCATATATAGCCTGTATTATGCCAAGGTACTTTTTTCTATACCAATTTTTTGGGGGGAGGATTGACATAAAAGATTGTTAAATCTTATAAAAATTTGCTTCTTCCTCTTTGCTATATTTTCCTTTATTTTTCATTATTATAAAACATTTTAAAAACATTTTTATTTGTATCAGAATGGTGCTAAATTCTTTGTTCCCTGAGTGAGTGGGTCCAATGAAATCTCTGTCTCACAAGAACCCTGGTGCTTGACTCCAACTTTCTCACAGTAATAGGAGGAGGACCTTAAAAGCTATACCCTCATGATAAATGACAATAGTATTTTCTTAAAAGCATATTCTAGAAATTCTTTATAACTTTGTTTTGTTATACAAGGAATAAAATTTGGATACCAATTGGGGAGTAGAAATTTGAGCAATGTTATTTTTTCACATTGTATACAAGAAAGGCGTTTGAAGAGTGAATCAGGAGAAACAATTTAGAGCAAAGGGGCATCAGAGAAAAACAAAAAATTACAATGACAGAATGTTAGGCTGGCCCAGAAGGACAAAATGGCAGCCATACTCGGGAAAAAGGAGGCTGACGAAACCACACCTGGAATCACAGGACCAATCCCCAGTCGTGACGTATGTAGCCCGCGAAATTCTTTTGCTTAAAGAGCACGCTTCCCTTTATTCGGGCGCAACTTCCCCGGCCTGCGTTCTGCGGACTGGGAGAACATCGCCCGGGTGCGCAAACCCTGATAAAGCCCTGGCTATTCGACTTTTTGTTTAATTGACTTTTTTTCTTAGTGGAGCCCAGAAAAAAACCTTTCATTTGGTGCTCGAAACCTGGGTGGAGTTGTTGTCTGCTTAGGACCACTCCTCTCCCCACTCCCTGAGGAGGCCTCATGGCCACCCCTCCCATCCGGACTACGAACCAGGGTAAGTGTCACCGTCCCAAATTTTTTGGTCTCCAACTGCTGAATCTGGGCCCCTGGACACTGATACCCAGAGACTTCTCTCACAGAAAATCGCAGCGCTGCGTCCAGGTGGCCCTCTCATGGAGAGGCTGCTCTCCTCCTCCGTCGGTGTCTGAGTTTGGGAGACGTTCCTGCACTGAGATTCCCATTTTTCTGACCTACTCAAGAGATTGGTTTGCGGGACGCCAACTCCCTATTTGTTGTTGCTTGGGGACAATAACATGAGGGCAAGATCCCAGCTTTAGGCGAAAGCAGCTGATTTTTCTGTCTATTACGGCCAGGCCCGTTATACCAGCCCGACAATCGCAAGCGCTGGCAGAAGGCATTTTCTATTTTGCTACCCTGCTAGGCTACCCTGATAGACTTAGACAATTTCTGCAGACGGACTGGGAAATGGTCTGAGGTTCCCTACATCCAGGGCTTCTGGACTTTATGCTCCCACCCAGACCCTGCGCTCAGCGCTCCACTGCCCGGGTTCTCCTTGCCCGCGGCAGTTCGGAGCCTGGCTGCCCTTCTAAACCCTCTGCTCAGGAACTTCCTTCAGCCTTCTCTGACTCTCCTGGGGGTCTCGCCTCTCCTCCTCCTCCCTCCCCCTATCAGCCCTGCTCCACTGCCCGGGTTCTCCTCGCCCGCAGCAGTTTGGAGCCTGGCCGACCTTCCGAACCCTCTGCTCTGGAACGTCTTCCTCCTTCTCTGAATCCCCTGAAGATCTCGCCTCTCCTCCTTCTCCTCCCTCCCCCTATCAGCCCCAGCCAAGCCCTCCTACTCCTACTCTGGCTTTGTTCCTTAGCAGGCTAACCGAGGCCATGTTACTCCGTACCTGCTTAGATCCAACATCTAATGTGGGGCAACTGTTTTGGCTACTCATTTTATCTCTCAGTCAGCCCCAGACATCCAAAAAAAAAAAAATTAAAAAGGCCAAAAATGGTCCCCAAACCCCCATCCGAGATCTGGTGAACATGGCATTTAAGGTTTTCAATAATTGGGAAGCAGAGGCTGAGGCTGCCCGCCAGGCATGCCTACAGCAAAAGGTAGCCCTGCAGACCCAGGCTATGCTGGTGACTCTGCAGCCGGTGGCAATGGGGGCAATGCCTAAATCTGGGCCAAAGAGCACTCCACCTGGGGCCTGTTTCAAATTAACAAGGGGGAACACTGGGCTCGCCAATGTCCCCAACCCCGGCCGCCCAGGAAGCTTTGCCCAGACTGCCGGCAGCTTGGCCACTGGAAGGATGCTTGTTCCCTTAAGAGCTCGTCCTCGGCGTCTCCATGCGGAGAATTAGCTAAAGGCACGAACTAACCCCTGGCCACATCGGAGCTTCTTGGGCTCCTGGATGACTGAGGCTGCCCGGACTCGAAGACCCCTATCACCCTTGCTGAGCCCAGGGTAAGGTTGCAGGTAGCGGGTAAGTCCATTTCTTTTCTCATGGACATGGGGGCTGCCTACTCTGTTTTTCCGTCTTTTTCTGGACCCCTAGTTCCTACCCAGATCTCGGTCATGGGGGTATATGGGACCCTATCTTGCCCCCGATGGACCCCTCCACTTAACTGTAGCCTGGACTGGTTCCCGTTCTCCCACTCCTTCCTTATCATCACCAGACAGGTTAATGTAAATCCCTTGGGGGCATGAATAGCACCCACCCTGTGCCTCTCTGAAAGGGGCGTGTGAATCTTCTTTCTTTAAATTAAAAAAAAAAATTTAAAGTGAAAGGTGCCTTGGCTAAAAGCTCCTGTGAAGAACTTCCCATTCCTATCCCCCCCTTTTTTTTGTTTTTTTTTCAATTGCTGTTTCAGAGTCTGACTAGCCCATTCAACGATGGCTTGGCCTTGAGGATTATAAGGAATTCCAGTGGCATGTCAGGTGCCATACTGGCTTAAAAAAGTAGTGAATGCCTGTGAAGTATATGCAGGGGCATTATCTGTTTTCAGTTGTTTTGAGAGGTCCACAATGGACACACTGGCGAACTATATTGCTTGCTTGTGCCTTAGAAAGGTGGAATTGCGAGTTCGTCTGTTTCTGTTCTGATAAGGGTGGTCTTGATGTTTCTGGCAGCATTGACTGCATGTTGAGAATCTGGGACAATGTTTGCAGGTTGGGGAATGTTTTAGGGGGCTCCCATGGCGGCGGCTGGCTCTGCTCGCTGCACAGACGGGAGTCCTGTGTCCCAAGCCTTGGTTGTGGCACCCCAGTGGGCTGCTTTGCTATTGCTGCTGCCATCTGTGAAGTGGGTTTGGGCCGATGGCAGTGCTGGTGGGATGCTCTTCTGGGTGAAATCCAATTATTTGGTTTTGAAGGTTGAAGAGAGTTTGGAGGGTAGTGATTGTCAAGGATTCCTGTATGGTCAGCGGAAGCTGCTTGCTGATCCAGGCAATTTTGGAAAGCCTCACTGATTTGTAATTTGGATAGTGACAGAATGATATTCTCTGGGTCAGAGGCTATGGGCTGGCGCAACCTTTGCCAACCATAAAACACCACAAGACTGAGCTTTTCAAGATAAGTTTGCAATTTTTTTTGTTTGTTTGCTTGCTGGTTGGGTAAGAATACCCATTCAGTGATTTTTTTTCCTTTTGAATTAGAACTCCTGTAGGAGAGTGAATGGTGGGAAACGCTGATAAGTGACACGGGAGCGCAGGGTCAACTTGATGGAGCTGAGCCTGTTGAGCATGCTGCTCAATGAGTTCTAGTTTGCATTTTGCTGCTGGAGTTCGATTGCTTCATAAGCTCCCCATTGCTGTAAAAGATCTCTTCCACATAGATTGACAGCTATGTTGGTGATATAGGGCTGAAGAGTTCCCATTTGCCCATCAAGTTCTTGTAGGAACAGTGCTGCTTCTTCGTAAACTAAAGCGACCTGGTAGAGGAACGTCAACACTCTCCAAAATCATAAAGACAAGTTAAAAAAGGGCTATACCCCTCTAGAAATGGGGACCCCATGGTGGCGCTCCCTGATTTTTACCACTTTGGCCCCGATCCTTGGGCCAGTTTTGATAATCTGTGTATTACTAATGCTTTCTGAGATTCCTCCAGGACAGGATCCGCGAAGACTCCTGGGTTACCTTCAATCAGATGCTGCTCCAGACCAGAACCTACTTTCCTGTCCAGACTGGGCCAGACAACACCAACCTCTGACCCCCTCCCCTCTATGCCCCCTGTCAGCAGGAAGCAGCCAGATCGATCACGGCACCCCTTTATCCTATCAAAGAGGTTGGAATGTTAGGCTGGCCCAGAAGGACAAAATGGCGGCCCAGAAGGCCAAAATGGCGGCCCAGAAAGACAAAATGGCTGCCATACTCGGGAAAAAGGAGGCTGATGAAACCACACCTGGAATCACAGGACCAATCTCCAATCACGACGTATGAAGACCGCAAAATTCTTTTGCTTAAAGAGCGCGCTTCCCTTTGTTCGGGCGCTACTTCCCAGGACCGGGAGAACATCGCCCGGGTGCACAAACCCCGATAAAGCCCTGGCTATCCGACTTTTTGTTTAATTGACTTTCTTTCCTCGTGGAGCCCAGGAAAAACTTTTCAAGAATGAGTCTAATTTCATTCTTTTATTAAAATACCATTTCCATTTTATACTTTTGGCTCTTTTGTATAAATCGGTTGTCCACATTTGTGTGAGTTTACTTATCTCAATTTTGATCCATTGATCAATGTGGATGATGCTTTAGTTACTATAGCTTGATAGTATAGTTTCAAGTCAGAGTGTACAATATCACCAGTTTTTTTCTTTTTTTCTTAGAATTATTTTTTTATTAGGGTTTTTTTGTGGTTCTGTACAAATATTAATATTCATTGTTATATTTCTGTTAAGAATGCTGCTAAAATTTTGATAAGAATTTGCATTAAATTTACATATTCTTTTAGGGAGATTTTAATAATGTTAATTTCCTCAATTCATGAATGTGAAAAAAATAACCATTTCTTTGTGCCCTAATCAATTTATTTAAATAATTCCATAGATTTTAGTGCACCTGCCTTTAACATCCTTGGTTAAATTTATTCCTAGGTATTTTTATGCAATTGTAAATGACATTGCTTTCTTAGTTCCAATTTCTGATAGTTCATTGATTACGTATAGAGATGCAGCATTCTTTTATATACTGATTTTTTTAGTCTGCAACTTCCTTGTACTCATTTATTATATCTAGCAGTTTTGAGGATCTTTAGGATTTTCTATGTATTTTATTTTTTTCTACAGCAATAGTAACAGCTTTAAATATTCCTTTGCAATTTGGATGTTTTGTATTTCTTTTTCTTTTCCAAGTACTTGACCTTAGACCTATCTTCAGCATTCCAATGCAGCAGAAAAGAAACAGGAGCAAACATAAAGAATTGGAAGCTCACAAAGCTTTCTGCACAACAAAAAGAGCTATCATGAAAGCAAAATGGCAACCTACTGAATGAGAGAAAACATTTGCAAATCAATTGACAAAGGATTAATATCCAAAAAATATGAAATAACTTACATAATCTAATCACAATGACAATAACAACAGAATATCCTAATGCTACTTCAATAAAAAATGACCACTAAATATAATAAAACAAGGTGTCAACTTATCTGATCATCAAGGCAAAAAGAACAAAATGAATAGAACATATTATGTCTGTGTGAAATGGCACCATTATCATTCATATTATCAGTTGAAGTGGGTGTAATATTCACTAGAAAGAATTTGAAAAATCATTGAGATACTGAAGCTTCACTGGAGATTAATTTGAACTCCACTTATATAAAAAATGAGGGGACTGCTGGTCAGGGATTTCACAGTTGCACAACATTGTACTGCTACCTCTCCTTCGTGTTTAAGCAGAACATTTCAGAGTAACTCAATTTTCATAAAAGGAAGTATTTACTTAAAAAGATGCTAACAATTTCAAGTATATCAGAGGCTAGCAAATTTTGTGGTTATAAAGGGACCTTTTATCTCTATTATATGTGGTAAAGGAATGTCTTCCACATGTTTCTTATAAGAAATAGAGAAGAATGTCAAACTGGTTACCAAATTTCATTACAATCAAAAGTGTTTTGAAGCATCTATGCTGTTACAGAGTCCACTGGGAATAGTCTGTGAAGTGATTTTAGTATCTAAGTAAAAAATATTCAAAATTCAAGCTGTTTTCTAGCCAACTGCTTTTTAAAACAATTTATTATGTACGTATTATTATGCTTGAAACTAGATATCTGTTTCGAAGCTTTTAAAATGTATACCTATGGTGTGCTAACATAGCAAGCCAAATACAGTGTGAGTCCACGTATTCATAAGCTTGTGTTCCTCAATGCAGCTAAAAGTGTGTTTATGTGTGAGTGATTCACACTATATATCTGTAAATATATATATATACATATAATATATTCAAAGTGACATATACATCTGATCAAAATATCAGGCAATGTCTTCTTACCATTATGTTCTGCTCTTCAGGTTTTTAATTATTTTAGCTGTTCCTTTTAGTATTATATGTACACATTTCATATTTACTAATATTAATTAATAACTGTCATCTCTAAGGATTTAGTTCACTTGCATATCCATCCTCTTGTTTTAATTAAATGTTTTTATTTATTTAATGTGTTCTATTATAATGATCTACAAAGTGAAACACTGAAGCAAAAAACAAAAATGATCTTTGTTTCCTTCCTTCCTTCTTTCTTCTTTCTCTCAAGATATTCAAACTATCTTCCATTACCAAATACTTGCATAGGTTACTATCTATTTTAAGTGCTTAACATATATTTGATCATTTTATTCCCACATTGATTTTATAAAATAGAGACTATTGATATGAAGTAGGGATAAGACCCTCTTTCAAAAGTGCTGAAGGCTTACAGAGAAATGGGGAATGATTCCAGTTGTGAGCCTGAGGAGTAATGGGTCATCAGGCATGGCCTTTGTTTTGGCCCAGTGTCATGGAAGTCCAGCCCCAGGAGGGACTGCTTTCCTGGTCCCAGCCTATTCCCACCTCTGACCTTCCCAATTCTTCCTGGCCCTGCAAGTTAATTCCTGAGTTCATTATCTGAAAAGAATTTCAACACTAGTGTGCTCTGGTGGCCTGGGTGGAGTAGTGGTTAGTTTAGCGGCCTCTGAAAGGCACTGGTTTGCATCCTGGGTAGAAAGGTAACAATCAATGTGAACTAAATAAAATAAAATAAAAATAAAAATACTTCTTCCTCCTCTCTCTTCTTAGTTGCCTGCCTACTTGACTTTATTTCTGCCTTCACCTTTCCTTTAAAAAAAAAATTCAAGACCATTTGAAGTGTTAATGAGATAGAAGAGTTTGTATTGGGGGAAAAAAGGAAAATAAAACAAAAAACTGTCTTTGTCTTGAGAGTGGACTTTCCTCTCAAGAGGAACAAAGGGAAGAAGAGGAAGTTCCTGTGATGACTCCCAAGTTTATGTATCAGTTGTCAGGGGAATGATCATTTTTTTCTTCTCTCATTAGCTTATTCATCTAAATTTTAATTCCAGGTTGAGATGTGGGGGACAAGATTTTTATCTTTTTTTTCCCTGTCTCTGCCACTCTGCCACTCTCTCTCTCTCTCTCTCTCTCTCTCTCTCTCTCTCTCTCTCTCTCTCCCTCCCCCCCCACCTCTCTCTTATCTTTGTGATCTATCTGATGCTTTGCAGGCATTCCCATTTGATGTCAATCCCATTTGTCAGCTCTTAATACAAGCAGCGAATTTGCTGGTTTCTGATATTTATCATTCTTTGATCTCAAGAAGCAAAGGTGCCAGTTTTTGGTATTTAGCATTCTAGCCATTATTGCATTTAGTCTCCTTTCTGTCTCTTCCTTATTATTATGATCCCTAATTTATGAATAAGCAAACAGAGTAGCAAAGATGAGCCAATGGTGTAAAAATCACACAACTATTCATAAGAAGAGAGCAAGGACTTGGAGTCTGTGATAGATTTTAAGGTCATTATGCTAAACACAATTTTTGCTTCTTACTGTATTTAGTTCTTTAAAATATCAACCACAGGAGAAAATTCTATCAATTATTTCCCATAAGGAAAGATGCGTCTCTCAGAGTTTCTATATTTTCCTTCCTCCATTTACTCCCCGCCACAACCCCCACACCCCCCGCGCCCTCTTTTTTCTTCCCTTTGCCACCAACCCAAAGGTCTCGTAGCCTCTTCAGTGTTCTTGGACCCCTGAGAAAATAGAAATCTCACAGAATCCAACATATTCCTTGACAAGGTTTTGCTGTAGAGATCAGATATAGAAGAAAGCGAGAAATGATAGTTCGTGTGCATAAGGGTTTCAGCATGGAGCACAGACCCTCATTTTGCAGAGAACCCTTTATCAAGGGGTATTAAATTAGTAGGGAAATTTCCATGAGCTTTTGATCTGCAGTTTCGGAGGAGGGGTATTCTATCTCCTTCTTGGTGGATCCAGAATACACCTAAGAGTCTCAAATTGCATGTGCTATCAATGTCCTTTTTCATTTTGTTTTCTGTCAAGAGGGTTTACATAGCTTAGCTGGTCATAAATCTTTAGAGTACTGGGTTGTGCAGTAATTCCTTGAGGCAAGTATGCTAATGATCTAAGGCATGTAGCTTAACTATAATAAAGCCAGTGGGACTTGGAAAGAGAGTGTGGGTCAGTCATTGCTGGGTGAATATTGGGGACAAGGAAGTAAAGCCCACCATGTTTTCCTCTATCTGTCTCACCTTTTTTCCTCAGCATTATAATAAGAGAAAATTAAATGACTAGTAGAACATTTTTTCAGGTGAGTGTGATAAATGAGAATGATCACTGTGTGGAACTTTCACTACTCCAGGAATGCCATTTTTATAAGGACTCCAAAGATTTCTAGGTATCAGAGGAAGTTCATTTTAGATTGAGAGAAATCCTAGGAATCTTTTCTGCTTGTACTGAGCTGACAAATGGGATTGACATCAAATGGTAATGCCTGCATAGCATCAGATAGATCACAAAGATAAGAGAGAGGTGAGGGGGGGAGAGAGAGAGAGAGAGAGAGAGAGAGAGAGAGAGAGAGAGAGGCAGAGACAGGAAGAAAAAAAACAAAAAAAGCACAGCATTCTTTCGTAGATACAGTCCTCTCAATTTTTGTAGTCAACACTGGAATCTTCTCTTGGTTCCTAGATTTCGTTGCTAGCAGAGGTTTTAATAGAACTTTGGTTATTTTTTTCCAAGTGATTTTTTTGCATTGTTCCAAAAATGAAGCAGAGGGAAAAAATTAAGAAAGAAATCCATGTCACCTTAGAAACTAGGGAAAAAAAAAGAAAGAAAGAAAGATCAAGTACCTGGGAATCTACCTATCAAAGGATGTGAAAGACATTTACAATAAAAACTATAAAACCTTAACAAAAGAAATAGAAGACAAAGAAGAGATGGCACAATTCCATGTATCGTTTTATTGTTTCAGTTTCTTGTGCACTTTCTGGCTGTGGCAGAACTGTCCATCTGGTCAATTATTTCCATACAGTCTTCATTTCAGACCCCTTTGTTTTACTCTCTTTTCCCTGCTGAATCTCAACATTTATTACCCCATATGAGTGGACAAGGAGTGGTACCTGCTGTCGGACAGTCTCCATTTCTAACCTGAGGACTCTTCACTCTCACTATTGTCCTGGTTATCTCCCACAGGAATCTGTAAGAATGGAAATGATACTGTGTCAGGTTTTAACCATTTTGCTCTCAACTACTGTCACTTTTATTTGATTTAAGTTTTAAAAAATTACTTAGATTAAAACTTACCATTCAGAATTAATGACAGATTTGGTTTTATGATATAGATGTCTTTTCCTAATTTAAATTAATTTATTTTATGTCTGTACTAGCAATGTATGAGTAAACTGGAATTCTGGGCAAAAATGATAGTGGTTGTTGTCAAACAAAATGTAATCTCACTTGACTTTATATAGTCAATGTTATTTTGCATTGAACCTTTATAAAACTATCTTCTCTTCTTTTTGTCTTGTCATATAATAGCTAACCCTTTCTTTGGTTCCCACACACTCAAAATCTAGATGCCCTTGATTTCAGGATCCTGGAATGGTGATAAAATACACTATCTTCTCAGACAGATCATAAAGCAAGTGTAGAGAGCAGAGAGCTAGGATCATTATTAGCTCATCATGCACCATGAGCTTATGAGAAGTAGAAATCCTGGGTATTAAATAAGTACTTGAAAAGTCCAGTTAAGTTCTACGCAATAGAAGGTTGTAAGAATTGAATCTAGAGCACAAAAATGTGATTTAACTTCAACTCTGATGGATGATATTATGACAGTCATTTCCATTGTCATCTATCCAGAAAGAATAAGATTAACAATAATTATCAGGTCTTTGGTAAACAGTAATGCAGCTGATGAGATCATAAAACATTTCTCTAGTTGTCTGAACACAACAGGACTCTCTCTTACTCTTAAATTCAAAGTGATCTGTTGAGGGGTGAGGGACCTAAGGGTGGTAGTTTAAGATAAATGTGAGGGAGACAAAACAACAGGACCAACCACGGGATCCTAGTAAGTGATTTTATCTCTCCGTGAACTGGATAGGTTGTCATTTGATATTCTTATTAACAACTTCATCCTGTTGATTTTTTTGTGTATATATACATATTATTATGATTTAACTATTTAAATATATAGTTATCTGATATAAGCAAATTCACATCATTGTACAACCAATCTCCAGAACACTTTCCATCTTGAAAAATAGACTATATTCATTAAACAACTATTCCTTGTTCCCCCTTTCCTTGAGTTTTGACACCCACCATTCTACTATCTTGATGAATTTTGCCACTCTTCATGCTTCACACTGTTATGGGACATAGACGGAACCCTTTTCCAGAAGTGCTGGAGGCTGGCAGGAGAACAAGGAAGGATGCCTCAGTATTAATGGGTCACCCAACCTTGGTCTTAGCTAAGTTGCATGGTAGCCTGATCCCAGTTGGGGCTGGCCTCCTCTTCAGTCCCTGTCTGTGCCCCTGTCTCACTTTCTTGATTTTTCCTTGCCCTGGCATGGTAGTTTCTTGAGTTTAATCTCAAAAGGAATTTACTTGCCATTTAAAGCATTAATGAGTAAGAAGAGTTTTACTAAAGATAAAAAGGAAAAAGGAAAAGTACTCTCAAGATTCAAAGTGGGCCTTCCTCTTGAAAGGAAGAAAGTGGAAGCAAAATCAAGAACTGACACCCAACTTTATATAAACCAGGTAGTAGGAAATTGTTTTGGTGATATCTTCCTCCTATCAGGTGCATCTCTTTTGTTAACTGTTTCTTCTGCTGTCCAACACTACATAGGTATTTTTGTTTATTATTGATATCGTTTTTGGCTTCAGCCCCCTGTTCTGTCCCTTTCATTGCAAGGAGTCATATACCATTTTCCTTTTTGTGACTGGCTAATTTAGATTTATTTCACTTTACGTAATATCCTTAGGGTTGATCCATCTTGTACTACCTGTCATAATTTCCTTATTTTTAAAGCTAGATATTATTTCATTTTATACATCTATATATATAATATTTCATTTATCTGATCATGTGCCCTTGAACACATTGGTTGCTTCCATATTTTAGCTATTATAAATAGTACTGTTACAAACATTATTGTATAGATTTCTACTCAAGCTTTTATTTCCATTTTGGAGGTTATATACCTACAAATAGAATTCTAGGATCATATGGTATTAATTTTTCCTTCAAATGAAGTTTCTGTCCCTTTTTCACTCTCTTCTCTGGAGACCCCTGTGATGTGAATGTTCCTTTTTATGTTATCCCATAGTTCTCAAATATTGTCTTCATTTCTTTCATTCTTTCTCTTTGCTGGTTTGTTTGAGTGCATTCCTTTGCTCTATCTTCTAGTTCACTGATTCTATTTGAGGCTACATCCATTCTACTCTTACATCCCTTTAATGAATTCTTTAGTTCATGTATTATGTTACTTATTTCTTTGACATCTTTCTGCCTTTCTTCTCTGTATTCTTTATTGTTCTCTCTTTCTCCCTCTATCGTTTTCCATGAGTGTGTTTATCACTGTTATCCTCAATTTATCCTCAGGTGGTTTGCGTATGTCTGTTGCTTTCGTTTTTTTTCCCTGGGGTTTTAATTTGATCCATAATTTTGCAATATTTCTGTGTTTTTGCTATATTTGATATTCTGTTTTTATTTTGTGAGTTATATTTCCCTGAAGTGATAACATTGTATAGGGCATTGAATACACCAAATAAGCCTGGATCTTGGTTTGAATACTGGATTTTATTAAGTTGAGTGGCATCACCACCTGGTGGATTTGTTGAAGTTCTTAAGTAGACCCTGCACTAGGGCTTGAGATTTCAATCTATGGGGTTGGAGTTTATGTGAGAGTTTCAGACTCCCAGCATTACAGGTCTAAATGGTAAATGCCTCCCTATCATTGATCCACACTCAGCAATCAGGCTGAAGCTCTGTCCTCAACCACAGGGTGATGCTAGTGAGTAATTGTTCAAGTTACCTTCCTTCTGGGAGACTAAACCGTTAAGCCTGGGGGTAGGATTTCTGGTGGGCAGGTCTTGCAGCTCTGGTGTAATATGGTAGAAAGAGTTGAGAGTGGAGGATTCCCCCATCTACCTTCTGGTTATGGAAGTTCCCTATGCAGATTTTTGTCAGGGCGTCCTACTCAGGTCACTAGGGCATTGGTCCTCCTTCCACCCTGTGCAGCGACCCTCTTCTCTGGTTCAGACTCCCTGGCCCCACTGGGAGAGCTCTCTGCTGCTGACAGAGTGACTCTCTAGGAGGTTTGGTTTTTCCTGAGGCTCCAGTCCCTCCACCATGACTTTTTTTTCCCCCTCAGGCTCAGAATGCTGAATCCAAGATGTAACTCTGAACCCTGACGTTTTTGCCTATGCCTTATGGTAGTAAATGTCCTTGCTGTCTCTGTAGCTCCTGGTCCTGCTTTTCCACAACATTTGTGTCTGCAAAGTAAGTGATTTCTAATTGCTCTGCAAGGAGTAGATGAGGCCGCTCTTACCAGGTTTCCATTGAACATTATTATTAATTTGTTGACGAATCTTCATAGTAGTGACTTCCACAGTGACTTCAGAATCTTACAAGTTCACCAGCAATGCATGAGTGTTCAAAATTGTCAAAATACTCACCAACATATCTTTAATTAGCTTTTGTTTTGCCTAATTTGTATAAACAGGTGGTAGACATCTAGTTTTATTGTGATTATCTTGTCTAATTGATTCTTAGAAGCACTGTTCATAAAACACTTTCAAAGACTCTTCATTCAATGGCAACTCTCAGAAATAATGTATATTACAAATAAAAATTAAATATTAGACAACGGAAATGTATAGAATATAGATTTATTATGTCCAAGAGAGAAGGTAAAACCAGTTCAGTATCTAAGTTCTTGTTTAGAATAATAAATCGTGGCTGGAACTGATGAGGTGAATTACACTGGTAATTTTTTTTTATTGCAAACATAGTTAATCTATTACTTGTCCACATTGAGATTACATTATAATCTTACTGTACAACTAACTCAGTTCTTACTTATGTGCTGTCTCATATTGTTTTTTAAATATTCAATCTCAGTTTTTATTGCTTCTACTAGAAAGTGACCTCTTTGAGATCAGAGGTTTGCTTCCTGATTTTCTCCATCTTCATAAAACAGATTTTGCTAAAAAGAAGTCATTTAAATATATAATTTTCATTAGGTTAGCTCTGTGATTGTAAAATAAAGTGGTTTTTAGTTTTAAAAATGAAAATTATTAAATAAACACTGAAAATTATACTACATTTCTGGAAATCTGTCATATTACTTTTGAGAGTGGATTGAGGAAGATAGTGTTGGAGTTGAAACATAACTTTTTCATTTTTAATTTTTTTATTTCTTTGTTTTTTAAAGGAAAGGTGCAGACAGCAATGAAAGTGAATAAAGCAAACACAAAGAAAGAGTGGAGGAAGAAGCATTTTACTTTTTATTTAGTTTTTCGCATTCATTATTTTCCCTGGGCCATGGACTAAAATCCAGGGATATGTGTGTGTTACATGGTTTTTTTTTCTTTGCCATACTCTATCCTGAGAAAATTAGTGACTTGGTCAATCATTGCTGATTTCTTTCTTTCTTTTTTTTTTTTTTTTGATATTATTGTTTTAATTACCTGAGTTCTGGACACATGCTGTGCTTTATCTTTGTATGTTTTTTTTAAGCTGATTTTTGAGGAGGAGGTTCAGGTTTTTTATGTATATATATATAATATATATTGTATACTATATATTGCACATATATATATATATATACTATCTAATGAATACCTTCATTAGTAGTTACCTTTTACTTTCCTCTTTTGTTTTTCTGAGTTTTCTGTTTGAAAAACCAGCTTTCTAGCTAAAAAAGTTCTGCCATTTTTTAAAGTAGCATTTTACCAAATATCTTGTTATCTATGCCAACAGTTATATATATATTTGAGCATGAATCATACATAGTGATTAATATTTTCTTTAGTGAATAATTTTTATATTCCTGAAAATAGGTTCAATGTCATAGCATACATTTTTGCTTTTACTGTGCTACTATATTCCATAATTTAATATTTTATATATGAGCTTTACATTAATGTCCTTCGTTTCATTAACCTATGGGTTTGTATATATGTATGCATTACAATTTTTCTTTAGGAATAAATATTTTACTTGTTTTATGTACATGATTTGGAAGACTAACTTCTACTTTTTCATACTCTGAAAATCTTTAAATTAGTTGGATTTACTATGCATTTAAATAGTTGGCATAATTTATTGTGAAGTTATATGAATCTAGTTCTTTGATACATCCTTGATTTTTTTTCTGAAATCAACTTTGTTGTGAATATCTTTTAGTATGTTCATACTGGTTAAAAAGAACTGACAGAATATGTTTCATGTAAAAGTGAGGACGGTTCATAAAACAACTTCCATGTCTAAAGTTTAAGATATATCAAACCCATAAATTCTATTTTCTAAAGTTATCATAGAAGTGTAGAAGGGAAGGAGAATAAAATAGGACTGTTTATGGTAAACATTTTTTTTTAAAGGAAAGCTGCAAGCAGATATGAAGTTTAATAGGCAGGAAGAGAGAAAAGAAGAAGCACCTTTATTTATTTAACTGTTCACACTGGTTGCTTACCTCAAGGCCAGGCCCAAAACATGAACCCAGGGATGTGGCTTGTTCTTTTGGAGGTGATTGACCTAACCATTACTCCACTAAGACTCACCTATGTAAACATATTATACACAAATGTTGATTTATGGTGACACACACTTCAAGCCTATCTAATGTTAGAGTGCAATTTAATTTTAATAAAATGTAAAAAGAAATAAAAAGTATATCTGCAAGGATAATGCATCTCTCTTTCTCTCTCCAAACACATATATTACATAATAATTCCACATCTATGCCCCATATATGTTCACACAAACAACACTTTCACACCATACATATATAGAACAAAAATGACAAATTTAATCAACAGTGAAAATGTTGTATCAATGTTTAATTTTCTACTTCTATTTGTGTGATTTTTAAATTAATTACACTCCATTGCTCTCTCTTCCTGTACTTTTTCATCCTTTTCCCAAAGATAATTATATATTGATTTAGTTTTTATTCCATTAATGTTACAATTTTAACTGAATGGGTGTTTTCATTATAAATACTTTCAAAGTAAATGTTTTGGCACAAAAATGATTGATATGTAGAAATCAGTTTAAAATTATTTGCAGTTATCACATGACTCCTAATTCTCCACCTGCAATTAATTGGGGTCTTAAAATGATTTTAAGACTTTTTTTTAACATCCCACTCAGAACATTTGCATAGCAAGAACCTCTAAAGAGATTTATAAATGTTTCAATCTTTTCTTTTCTAACATCATTATAAATGACTTCACGACAAGTGCAAATTTTCATCCTTGTTCCTTGGGAAGTACTAATCAGACATACATTTGAGTGACATGTCTTTTAAGGAAAGAACAAAGAAGACCAGCAGCTCAAATAATCATAAAATTCTGACTTGTTACTGTCACAATGATTGCCTAAGCTTTAAAAAAGAAACAGGTCATTATTGCTACAATGTAAATAATTGTGTAGGCTCTGAGATGATTAGTTAGCAAGGTGGCAGAATTATCTTGTCAAAAATAAAATATTTTTAAGTATCTAAAAAGGACTCTAAAATATCAATCCTAATAATGAAACTATGACATCTAGCATAACTATGCCAAGAATAATACTAAAAATAAGATTTTGTATTTTTCAACAAATGCTTATAAAAAAAACATTGAATTTAATATACATGTCTTTTTATCTTTAACTCACTGTAACATGAGATCCTAGAGCTGAACTGTATCAAAATTGAAATGCCACATATCTGTTAAAACAAGTTCCATTTGATTTTTATGATTCACTTCCATCATCATTACTGTCATTGGATAATAGATACTCTTACTGATCACTTATTGTCTACAAGTCCTTATACTGAGTAATAAAAAATTTCATCACATTTCTTACAAGAATCCTGTTGAACAGTTACTATCAATATACTCAATTTATTAATATAAAAATTACAGTTTGGAGAGATATGTTTCTCAAAGATTATCTGTTATAGGATAGAAATGGGGATAAAAACAAATCAATCTTCATTGTCTTCAAAACTGGTCCAAATATATTTTTTCTTCCTTATGTAATATTGAAAACACAAAATTCAGTGATTGTGTAACATTTCAGTGTGAGACGTTTTAATCATGCTGAAGTTTTCCAAGGACTTGTTGCTAGAATCTGCAGTATTACTGGATGATATGAATTAAATACAAAAAAAAAAAAAAGCTGGAGGATAATTGCATTATAATATTCAATAGATTTAATCCAGTTTCCCTAATTTTTCCATGATCTTAACCTTCTCTCTGGTAATCACTGATTTTATTGTTTGACTTCTAAGATATACCACATAAGAGTGACGGCATGTGATATTTGTCTTTCTTCATCTGACTTCACTCATCATAATTTCCTCTAGGTTCATACATGTTGTTGCAAATGACACAATTTCATCCTTTTTAAAATAACTGAGTGGTATCCATTTGTGTATATAAAGCACAGCTTTATTTACTTATCTGTTGATGAGCACTTAGGTTGTTTGCAACTCTTGGCTATTGTAAATAACACTGCAATGAAAGAGAAGATACACATATCTCTTTGAATGTTGAGTTTTGTTTTTTTTTTTTTAAATCCAGATGTGGGAAACAGGATTATATGGAATTTCTGTTTTCAGTATTTTGAGGAATCTCTATACTGCTTTCCACAATGGTGGTAACTTACAATTGTTACTATCTCTACACATCCTCACTAATACTTGTTTCCAGTCTTTTGGATAACCATTCACACAGATTTGAGACATCTTGTTGTTTTGATTTGGATTTTCATATTAGCAAGAGATGTGGAACATCTTTTCATGTGCCTCTTGGCCACCTGAATGTCTTCTTTTGAGTCTATAACTTACGTCAATTTTTATTGGATTTTTTTCTGCTGTTGTGTTTTGTAAGTTTTTATGTATTTTGTATATTAACTCCTTGTCAGGTTTATGATGTACAAATATCTTCTTCCATTCAGTAGGATGTCTTTTAATTTTTATGATGGCTTCATTCACTACACTGAGACTTTTTAATTTGATGCAGTGCCTTTTATTTTGGCACTTATTTCCATTGACATAGGAATCAAAGTTCCAAAGACTTTCCTTAGGTCAATGTCAAGGAGTGTATCTATCAATTCTGTTTTCTTTTATTTGTTTGTGGTTTCAGGTCTTATATCCAAGTCTCTAATTCATTATTAATGAATTTCTTATGTATGGTGTTAGATATTGGTCTATTTTCACTCTTTTGCCTTTGGCTAGCTAAATTTCTCAGCACTATTTATTAAAGAGACTGTTCTTTCCAATATTAACTTTTAAGGGAGTTTTGATAAATATCACCAATCAACTTTCAGGAATTTATAGTACTATTAGGAGTATATGTAAATATTATTTTTGCTTCCAACTAGACTGTTATGGGTATTGTTTTTATATTGTTTACTTGATAGGCAAAATGTTTCAGATTATCTTATTAATATTTTAAACATAATATTGCATATAAATATATTATATTTCTATTGTTGATAATTAATAAAAACTCTCAGTGTATTATCTTGCTATATTTATGTCTTTTCAAGCAGAAAAAGATTCTGTGTACCAGAAACTGTAAAATTTTGAAATTCAAGTAAACAAGGTCCAATTTGGTGCTTGAAAACTCTTGATATAAAACTATGATAGAAATAATGGTCCTGTGTATGTATTATAATATGAGTAAAAACATGCTTTTGAGCCCTAAACACCTCATTCTGGCCATCAGTGTCTTTATGGATAATGTGGTATTACATTGAATAGATGTATAGATGAATAGAAATATTAGAAATAAGAAAGAAAGGTTATTTAGGGAAAGCAAGAGCATAATCAAATTGAGGAGGCAGGGAAACAAAAGTCAAATTCAAGAAATGATAAAAAAAAGTAAGTTTTTATTGAAGTATTAAGTGGATATTCTCAGAACTACAATGAATCAATGAATGGAACTGGAAAGAATGTAGCAGAGCAAGAAGAGTCTTTTTGTATCTTAGAACTAAATGTCAATAAGTTGACTCATTATTTAATTGCAATGAAATATTTTAACCTTGACAAGTTATTTAAAAAAGAATGCTCATTATTGTAAATACAATGCCTGTTTTTTTAATAACTGAAATTTTGAAGCTAATTATTTTAAGGTATTCTGATAATTTATGTCTTCTTTAGAGTGATTTAAAATCACCACACTTATCTCCTCTAATGTTATCTCTTACAGCTCCTAAACAATGCCCAATAATTGGTCTACATAAAACATTTCTGTACTCTTTCTAACAGACATTACACTGGCATCAACTCAACATTTAACTCATTTTGTTCTCACATGAAATTCCCCCTCGGCATTCTGCTCCACTCTCCATATTTAAAATATGCACCAAGACTAACTTAAACATCTGCTTTTGCATAAGCTTTCCATCTCTTTTTGAGAGAATTTCTATAGCACTTAGATTCTCTGTACCCCAAACTTGGTTTATGCATAGTATTTCGTCTTCTCTGCCTTTATAGCTCATAAAATTGAACATACTAGACATTATCTTCCATTTTTATAGACAAAGAAAATGGACAAAGTAACTGCTGAGTAATCTCCTTATTGCTTATTTTGTCCATTTGTTCATTTATTAATTTTCAAGTAATCATTATGTGCTTCATACACATAAAGACATTTGATAAAGGCTACAGATCAAAATTGAACTTGGTGTGTACTCTTCAGGAGGAGTTTAGAATCTAGTGGGAAAAGAAGATATTTCAACATTTTTAAAATTATCTTCTAAATATATATGTGGAACACTGAAGAGGAATATTAACTCCTTGTAACTGGATAGGGGTGCTTAAGTATAAGAAATTCAGTGAGACTTTCATAAAATGGAGGAATGTTTAAAGGTTTGTGAAGAATATGGTATTTAACAGGCTAATATTTTTCTAGACAGAAAAAATAACATATACTAATGAACAGCAAAACCATATGAAGGAACTTCATATGTTGTGATATGGTTGAATTATGGTGTTTGGAATGGAGAATCACCCAAGATAAGATTAACAAGGTATACAAGGGTATCTGTGACTTGATATTGAATATGAGGTTCATCTTGAAGTTGAAAGTACTTTATAAAGAATTTAGATAGCAAAGGATTAGGATTCCATTTGTGTATTCAAATTATGAACTTTTTGGGATGGTGGAGCATAGATTAAAGATAGAAGAAATAAAATGCCATGGTAAAAATTAAGGATCTACTCACTCTTTTAATAGCTCAGGCAATGAACATTAAAACACTCACTCAAGACTGGTAATGGAAAGAGAGGAGGATAATGAAAAAAATTTTTTTTAGTTAAAACTGGCAACTTTTTGAGACAGATTTGATAAAGCAAGTGAAGGAAGAGAGAAATCAAAAGAGTATACATAAATTTTTATGTTAATATAATGGCATAATAGCCAAGATGTATAAACTAAGAAAACATTAGAATGATGTAATGCATTATGCTTTATAAATACTAATTTAGAGTCTGTTTGGGATCTAGAAAATTGTTACATAACATAAACCATTTTACAAATCTGTCTTGATTTTAGATGAAAGTGCTGGGCTAAAGATATATGTCAATAGAATGGAACTAGGTAAAAATCATTCAGAATGATGGTCAAGAATTGAAAGCACAGCAGACCAGATAAACATTGTTGAGGGACACAGATGTTTAATGACTTCCATTCTTTTTCATATGCTCATTGATAAAAACTTCATCTCCAAAATGCAAAACTGTTATTAGAAGATTAATTTTGACAAATCATAGACAAATTAAGTCCTATAATGGGAGCAAGTGGAGCAGTGACTGTAGGAGCTTATGTACATCCCAGACGAATCCAAATTTTCTCTTTAGTTCTCTGTGACCAAGAAATGGGAGTTTAAAGCAGGCTAAGAATAACTAATTTTGATTGACTAATTTAATGCCCTTTACTAACATATTTTCCTTTTTAGAACTCCACAAACTGATGAAAAAACAAATACTCATATGGAATTTGACTACCTTTTGTTACTTAAAGTTTAATGCTCATAGTTCTTGCTAGACAACAAATTTCTGGCTTTAATAAAAACCTTAAAAATGCTTCCTCAGTTTGATTATGTGAATCTGAAATTGGACTAAAACTCATAAAATAATGAAGAGTCATTACCAAAAGAAACTGAAAAAAATAAAACATTCCAAAATACTGTCGTGTGTTTCAAAGAGTCATATTATATGAGTGTAGAATAAATTCATTTGCTTAACTAGTGAGACATTACTGTAAGAGTTCCAATTTCTGTGAATAGACAGAATAGACATGAATAGACTCACAGGGAGCTGGACTTGAGAAAGAGAGTACTGGAGAAAGCAAAAAAAAAATCTATGGATTTTGCATTTAAAACTGCAGTTATGGGAATAAATATTTTCATATCCTTTCTGTATTTTCCATTCAATAGCAAACTTAGTGTCTTTATGTTTCTATTCAACAGTAAACTTAGTGGAGAAACCTGACAGATGTTTCCTTTTTCCTTTTATTATTTCTTTCTTCCTCCCCTTTCTGGTCTGTTTGTCATCCAGATCTCTTTATCCCTTACTTCTCCTCAGAGCAAGCCTCAAGCTTGCTCCCTTCCACCCATCACCTCCACCCTCTCTCTTCTCTCAATTCCTTCCCATTATAGTTTGTAGTTCTGAGCATGCTATTTTGGTTAAAATACTTATAAATTTGAAAAAATCATTTTAATCATTCAGTTTTCAATGGTATATGGAAACCTTGGGTCATATTTAGACCTGATTCTGCAAATGTTGTTATAAATTTTATTTCTTCATATATCATATTTAAATTGTATAACTTATTATTATAATTGCATAATTAAAATAATAATATATCTATTTATAAATTATTTAAAGAGATTAAATTCCAAAATCTTATAGATGAATAATGATCTACTACAAAAAGAGTACTTTGTTGTATAGAATTTGTTCAACATAATTGTTTGGATTTATATTTATTTTAAATTTATGAGAATTGGCAGCCCCCTTTCTTTAACCAGAGGCAATGCTTCAGGCACTTTTTGGTATTTCATCACATATACAGGGAAAATATTTTTATCTTCTCATTTTAGAAGGTCTTTGTTATGTGCACAGGTGCTAATTATTCAAGTATCAAATCTTGTTAAGTGTTCTGAGAGCAATATTTGTGCTTCTTAGTAAGTTACAGAATATTGAGGCTAACTCTAGAAATAAACTTCAAGTATTGCATTCTGTTCATATCTTTAAAATTAAAACTAGAAATAACTATTCTGTATTATTAAAGGCAAATATTAAAATATTATGTTCTGGATTTGGAAAAACAGGGAAAATACATGGTTTCTATAAGTGCACAAACAAAACTCTCTATGAACAGTTTTAGTTTTCTATTGCTGTACATCAAACTACCTCAAAATTTTGTACCTAAACAAACAACCATTAACTTTGATAACATTCATTTAGAACTCATGTGACTGATTTTCTGCTCTCTGTGTCATCAATCTTTTAAGAAGTTATAATAAGGTGTAGACTGGGACTCAAAATCCACTATGGTATCACTATTATTTAGGTCCTTAGCTAGTCTTGGGTTGGGATTTGGGATTTCACTCCCCATGTGTTTTCTTCACATGGCATACATGACCTTCCATAGATGAGGAGGTTCTAGCAACAGGCATACTAAGCAGCAGAAAAAAAAAATACAGATATTTTCAGGCCCAGACTCAAAATTTGCACAGCATCATTTTAGCTATTTTGCATTGGTCAATACAAGTCACAACTTTGTTTAATTATCTTCATTTTGGGGGAGGCTAGATCTTCTTCATTTGTGAAATGAGGTAGTTAAATCATTTGTACGATATATAACTGTTAGATAATTATAATAGATTGTGTATAAAATAGATAACTTTCATCCTATGGAGCTTATTTTTGGATTGAAGTAGGTAAAGATTTTGTTGCTGTAGTTTAGATACTTGTTTATTTTCTCACTACTTAAAATGATTGATGCAACTATTAAGCCATAAATTGCATAGATTTCAGGTGTGCATTAATGTAAATAGACATGTGTATATGATACACTGTTAGTCATTAGCAGTACTCTTCTGTCTTTCAACGTATAATTGACTCATTTTATTCAATTTTTCCGTCCTCCACTGTTTCTTCTGGCACCCACCAATTTAAGGCTATAAATTAAAATTTTATTTTTGCTTGATTTGCTTCATTTTTTTCCTGTGTACTATGCATGAGTAAAATCATATGGTGCTTGTCTTACTCCTTTTGAATTGACTCTGAGCATTTTTGTTGTAGGCATATTCATATTGTAGCATTATCTTAGAATATTCAATAATATTTATAATAAAGTCAAAGCCATACTTTCTTACCAGAGAATGTATCTTTGTAGAGAAGTTCAATGTAGAATAGTTCTTCATTTGTTTAGATTTTAAAAAATAACTATTTATCCAGATGTTACTGCACATCATTATTTAAAAAAATATTTCTCTCTCCATACATATTCAGTACAAGAGAAAACTTACCTATGAACAGTAAAATAAAACTGAAGATAAAGTAAGATGCATTTAGGAAACAGTCAGAAGATGCAATCTGGTAGAGTTGAGATTCTGATCCTCCCCAAGAGGCAACTAAAAATTCACCTATTCTCCAGAAAGGAACACTGAGAGAAAGCAAACCCAGAGGCTGTAGAGATACAATAGCTTTTGCAACTAAAAAGGTAGGAAAAAACATCCAGATTCAAAGCCACACCACGGATTTTGGATTTGGAATTCAGGCCCTATTGGAGACAGTGGAACTGTGGAAGATATGGGCCTCAGGAAAGTCAATCCGTAAGTAGTGAAGAGCCCACCCAGCAGGACCAGGATACAGAGGTGGGAAAGAGGATCTTGGCACAGAGAGGAAAGAAAACCAGCATCAATAGGGCTCACTGTGCAGTGAAACTATACTGGGCATCACCATAACCAGAATGCCGTTATGGGAATTTCTCAGTCTCACTCCCTTCCACTACTATATTGTGCCAAAATCTCAGGATCCACCCACTAGTTATCCCACTGCTCAATATCCCGCCCACTACATATTCCACCCCCAGGATTAAAGGATGAAGTCAATCTCCCAGAAGGGATGAATCCTCAGCACTAACCACTAGCACGACCCTGTGGGTGACCGTGGAACTGCAACCTGATTGCCAGTTGTGGACCGACAAGTGATCACTCACACAAAACCATCACAGCAGAGAAACCAAACCCACAGAAATATATAAAGAATGCCAAAGAGCAAAGAAAATTAGAAACATGTGAAATGATGACTTCAATCAAAACTCAAGGGAAATTTGAATACAGTAGACATGCGACCTGTTAGAGGATGAATTTAGTGTAACAATGATAAACATACTCATGAAAATCAAGAAAAAAATACAGCAAGTGAAAAAGAACAATAAAAATTGAAAGAAGAAATCAAACAAGAAATCAAAGAAAATGATAATACTATAACTGAACTAAAGAACTGAATAGAAGGACTCAAGAATAGGATGGATGAAGTCTTCAATAGAATCAGGAAGGTAGATGATACAATAGACACATGCACTCAAGTAAACCAGCATAGAGATAAAAGAATGCAAAGAAATGAAGACAGGATTGAAGACCTATAGGATAATATCAAAAAGAACAACATTCACATTATAGAGGTCCCAGAAGGGGAAGAGAGACATGGGGGAGGGCAGGGAATGTATTTGAAGAAATAATTGTTGAGAACTTACCTAACCTGAAGAATGAAGCAGGCTTCCACACTCAGAAAGCTTAAAGGTTCCTAACAAAAGAAACCCAGACATACACCTAGACAAACTGTAATAAAAATATTAAAAATACAAGATAAATAATCTTAAAAGTAGTAAAAACAAGTCACATACAAAGGAGAACCCATAAGATAGTCAGTAGATTTGAAAATTGAAAATCTACAGGCCAGAAGGGAATGGATGATATATTCAAAATGCTAAAAGAAAAATATTTTAAATCTACGATACTATACCCTGAGTAGTTATTATTCAGAGCTCCATTCAGCAGGAATGATAGAAAGTTTTTCTTATCAGCAATAGTTAAAGAACTTATCATAATAAAACCAGCTATATAAAAATAATAAAGGATGCTCTAAAAAGTGCAAAGAAATTCCATTTAAAAAAACAGTAAGACAGTAAATATTAAAAGTGGGGAGAAGAGAATATAAACGTGGATGTTTAGAATGAGTGCGAGACTAATCTGCTTTCAAAGATATGAAATAATCATAGAATTGTTAATGGTAACTTCAGGGTAATTACAAAATACATTTCCAATGAAAAAACAAAGAAGAAAATACAAAGGGAAACCCATAAATACATAACTACACCCAACCAATCTAATTACAGAAAGAGAGGAACAAAGATTTTATCTGGAACAACACACGAAGACACACTACAAATGAAAGTAGTAGCTACATATCAATAATCATCCTAAATGTTAATGGACTGAATTCATCACTCAAATGGCAGAGTGGCTGAATGGATTAAAAAGCATAACCCAATCTTCTGCTGAATTCAGGAAACAAACCTTTCAAAAGATAGACAAAGGCTCAGAATCAATGCCTGGAAGACAATCCTTTAGTCAAATGGCAACCACAAAAAAGCAGAAACAATTATACTTATATCACATAAAATAGACTTCTAACTAAAAAATATAAAAGACAGAGATGGAGATTATATAATGATTAAAGTGTCAATTGTGCAGAAGACATAATGCTTATTAGCATATATGCACCAAATGAAGGAGTATCACAATATATTAAGCATGACCGTTTGAACTAAAGAGAGACATCGACAGCAATGGCAGTTAATAGTGGGAGACTTCAAGATCCCACAGAACAATGGACAGATCAACCAGGAAGAAAATTAACAAGGAAACAGTTATTTTAATGACCATTTGGAATAGTAATTTCTAATAGAAATATACCAAGCACTTCATCCAATGACAGCAGATTTCACTTGCATCTCAAGTACACATGGAACAATCTCAAGGATACATCACATGTTGGAACACGCAACATGTGTCAACAAATTAAAAAATGTTGAAAACATACAAAGCATCTTCTGTGATCACAATGACTTAAAATTAGAAATCAACCACAAAAAGAAAGCTGAACTACCTCAAATTAACCAGAGACTAAAAAACATGTTTCTGAATGACTGCTAGATAAAAGAGGAGATCAAAGAGGAGCTTAAGAAATACTTAGAAACAAATAAGAATGAAGCCATGTGCTAACAATCTCTGGGATGTAGTGAAAGCAGTAGTAAGAGGGAAGTTCATTGAAATCCAGGCCAACCTCAAGAAACAAGAAAAAATGTAAATAAATAGCAGAACCTTCCATTTAAAACAACTAGAGAAAGAACAATTAAAGGCAAAAATCAGTAGAAGAAAGAAATAATCAAAATTTAAGCATAAATAAATGAAATAGAATACACACACATGCACAAAAATTGCAAAAATAAATGAATCCAAATGTTGGTTCTTGGGAAACATAAACAAAATTGACTAACCATTGGTTAGATTCACAGAGGAAAAAAATGAGAGAAAACTCTCATAACTAGAATGAAAAATGAAAGGGGTGAAGTTACAATACATACCACAGAAATACAAAATGTCATGCTATGAATAGCTCTATTCCAACAATAGAGGGCACCCTTGAGAACATGGACAGAATTTTAGAAAAACACAGTTTCATAACACTGAACCTGCAAGAATTGGAAAACCTGAAGAGAACAATCACAAGCAAAGAACTTAAAGAAGTAATCAAAAATTTCTTGAAAAATGAGAGCCCAGAACCAGTTGACTTATCTAATTACCTTTACCAATCCTTCAGAGAAGAATTAACATCTAATCTTCTTGACATTTTAATATATAATATATATAATATATAATATATAATAATATAATATTAAAGACCAGAAAACACTCCCAAGTATTTTTTTATGAGACTACCATAACATTGACACCAAAAGTTGATAGGGACATCAACAATATGAAAACTACAGACCAATATGTCTAATGAAAAGTGATGCAGAAATTCTCAACAAAATATTAGCAGACTGAATCCAACAATGCATTACAAAGATTATCATGACCAAGTGGGATTTATCCCAGGGATGCAAGGATGGTTCAACATACATAAATCTATTAAGGTAATACACAATATCAATAAGAGCAAAGAGAAAAACTAAATAAATATATAAATAGACACAAAACTTTTATCAAGATTCAACACCCATTCACGATAAAAAGTCCGCATAAAATGGGAACAGAAGGTATATACATCAACATAATAAATGGTATGTATGAAAACCCACAGGTGACATCATCGTCAATGGTGAAATATTGAAATAATTTACTCTAAGTTCAGGAACAAGTCAAGGCTGTCCACTCTTAACACTGCTATTCACACTGGTGATTTAGCCAGAGCAATTAAGCAAGAAAAGGAAATGAAAGGAATCCAATTTTGAAAGAGGAAGAAAACTATCACTAACTGCAGATGATTACATATATTGAAAACCCTAAAATATAAGTCAAAAATACCTAGAATTCATCAATGAATAGAGCAAATTGTTAGGCTACAAAAATCAATGCAAAAAATAGTTGCATTTTTATACCCAATGACACACTAGAATAAAATGAAATCAGGAAAATCACACTGTTAAAATAGATCTAAAAAGAATTAAATGCCTTGTAATATACACAACAAAATGAAGCAGAGATCTGTACAATGACAACTACAAGTCCTTCTTAGAAAAATATGAAAGAAAGATAAGAAGAGATGGATAGACACTCCTCGTTCATGACTAGAAAAAAATCAAACATTAAAATGGTCATCTTACCTAAACCAATATATAGATTTAATGAAATCTCCACTAAAATGGGCTTATTTCCAGGAAACAACAAAAAAATATTAGAATTTCTATGGAACAAAAAAAAAGAACCCAAATAGACAAAGCAATTATGAGAAAAATAGTACATCTGTAGGAATTACACTAATTATACTCTCAGACATTGAGCTATACTACAAAACGATAATGATCAAAATGGTTTGGTACTGGAATAACAGCAGAGGCACAGACCAGTGGAATGGAACCGAATCAGCAGAAACTGACCCACTCACATATAGTTAGTTAATACATGACAAAGGAGCCCAAAGCATAAAAGAGACAATTCAAGCAAAAATGAAAAGAGGAATTGGAGAGACATTTTTCTGGTGAGAATATACAGATGGTAAACATGCACAGAAAAAAATGTTCCTAGTCTCTGGATATCAGGGAAATGCAAATCAAAACAGCAAAGAGGTATCACCTTGCACCTGACAGCCTGGCTATTATCCAAAATCTGGACAACAAATGTTGGCAAGGACGTGGAGAAAAGGGAATACTTTAACATTCCTGATGGGAGTGCAAATTGGGACTACCTCTATGGAAAAAATTATGGAGATTTCTCAAACAGTTGATGACAGAAATTTCATGATCCCACCATCCCACTTCTGTGTGTCTACCCAAAAGATACAAAACCACTATTTCACAGAGACTCATGCACTTCCATACATGTTGCAGCCCTGCTCACAAGAAAATTACGTGTCCATTGAATCAGATGAATGAGTAAAGAAGCTGTGATATATATACACAATGGAATCTTACACAGATGTTAGAAAAGATGAAATCCTGTAATTTGAATCAACAAGCATAAAACCAGAGGGGATTATGCTAAGTGAAATAAACCAAAACAAGAGAGATAGATATCAGATTATATCACTCATAGTTGGAATGTGACTATGAAAAAGGGAAGCAACACATGAAACCATCCAACCATTGAACACTTACAATAGAACTGGGGAGGGACATATGGTGGTAGAGCCCATTGAACAATAGTGAAGAACACTTAGTGAGTTGTGGAGGGCAGGTTGTGTTGACATGTATTTTAGGAACAGGGAAACTGCACATACTGAGAATCTACACAAATGAATTTATTTAATGTGTAAAATCAAAGTTACTGCATAAAAAATTTTTAAAAAAGTGATGCATTGGTTGAGGTTTTATGAACTAGCTATTGCTACAACTAGTAATGATTATTTTAAATTAATGCTATTCTTTCATTTGTTGGGCAGATAGACAAACAACAAATGGCAAGGAAAAAATTAGCTTTTTTAGAATAAATAGCTTTTTTAGCTAACTGATAGTAACTAAAATAAAAAAAAAAATCAGATTTTTAGTAAGACCAACGGCTCAGGTCAAAATTATATTGTTCAATTTTACACTCTCATCATTTGTAATAAAATGAAATTAGATAATATTTTATCACACCTTTCCCAAACCATTGTATTTAACCTTTCAACATGGTGGTCGTGGTTTCAAAAGCAGTCAATTAGTCAGATGAATGAAACTGTTGAATTAAAGAATTTGTATCCTCTCTGTTTTGATGAAACTCCATAAACATGCTGTTAGTTCCATTCCTCTGAGCTTTGAACAGTTTACTCTTTGTTTTGATAAAAGTGCGACAGGGAATACTTCAACATATGCCAGATTCAAACTGAGTGAAATATGACAGTTTATAATCTGTGAGATGGAACAGTGATCTTTAAAAATTATTAGCATATAAAGTACCTATTTCATCACTATAATTGTAAAAGCTCACATCAGCCAAATCCAGTGCTATCACTTTATGTCATTTAAATATTAAGTAGTGTTTTCTTCCCTGTTTGTGCATAAAATACCTCTTGCTTTTGGGATTTTTATTAACAGATATTATTTTTAATTAATAATTAAGTGTTGGAAACTATAGAAACAACAATCAAAATAAAATAGAAAATTCTTAGTTGAGGGAATGAAATTCTACATTTTTTTCTGAAAAATAATATGTACACATAAATATATATGCATAGATTTACTTGGAGAGTCTTAGCCACTTTTCTCACTTAGGTCTTTTCCTCTTTGAAGAAAAGGACAGAACAAGCAGTTTTTTTCATTTTTGTTCATGGAAAGTATAGGAACCATGTAGATAGGCAGGAGGCAGGAAGAGAGAAGAGGATGAAGCACTTATTTATGTTTGATCAATATACATACACACATGCATTCATTCATTAATTAGTTTATTCATGTTGGTTGTTTCCCTGACCTTGGGTCCAAATCCAGGTCCTGGGACTTTATGTGTGACTATGCCTTAGCTACAGATGTAAAGCCTGAACCACCAGGACATGCCTACTTAAACTTTTTAAGTCCTGCTAAATTGTTTTCCAGAGTAACCGAAACATTCAGCATCCCTACCAGGAAGACCTGCTGGGGTATCTCATTGGAATATTCCTAATGTTTAATGATGTGCAATGATTTTTGTGTGCTTTGGGGCCATCATATGTCCACTTTGATGAAATGCTTGGTGACATTTTTTTTGCCCACCCCATTTTAAAATAGGTTGTTTCTTCTTGTTGAGTTTTGAAAGTTCTTTACATATACTAGAACCAATTAATCAGATACATGATATACAAATATTTTCTCTCCTGTTGTATCTTGTTTTTTCATTTCTTAAAAGTTTTATTTGCATAACAAAACTTTTAAAAAAATATTTTTGCAGTCTATAGTTTTGTTCTTTATGTATTGTGGGTCGTGTCAAATATTGGAATACTTTGCCTGATGTCAAGATATAATTATGTTTTCTTCTGTAAGATTTACTTTTTTACATTTTATATATGAGCTGCTTGTGAATGTTATATGTTATGATATTTGCATATTGAATATGGAATAGTTCATTTTTGCATAAGAATGTCTATTTTTACCTTTTTGCTGAATTGTTTCTTTATTGAATTGATTTTATAACATTTCTAAAAACCAAACATTCATACATCTGTGCGGATCCATTGCTGGGTGCTTTGTCATTGTCCATGAATTTATCTACTCTTTCACTAATACCATACTATCCTGATTATGGTACTTTCATAAATTTTGAAGCTGACTAGTATAATTTCTCCAAATTTTTTATTCTTTTTGAGAAAATCTTTTCAAATATTCTTTCATTTCAAATACTAACAAAATATGATATCATTTCCAGTTTTCTTTTCTTGAAAAACTTAACTATTTTATTGAAAAACAGTAGATTTTAATAAACCAATTCCTAAGAAAATTTGACATACTTGTTCAGCAGGGTTACAGTTAAAGGACATTAAGTTATCTGTCATACATGATGAAAATGTAGGTGGTCAGCTAATAATGTATAAACAGATGTCAATTTATAATGATTCACACCTGAGACACAGTGATATAGAGCAAGTTTTATTCAATAAAATTATAACTTAAAACCAAAGGAACAACAAAAGAAAATCAAACTATACAAATTTTCACAAATTCCATCATGTATTATATAGATCTAGGTTGCTATATTTGATAAATGTATATTTATTTTTTAATAGAACTGTGTGTTCAGTTTCCTTTCCAAAGAGTTTTAATAGCTAAATTTATCCTTGATTGTGTACCTTACATGTAACTGTTGTCTGACATTAATCTAATGACTCCTACTGAACATTGACATTCATGTTTACATTCATGTTTTAGGTTATTTTTACTCATTGAGATATTATCGCCTGATAAATTATTTTTTCTCATAATTTCATTCTCTGTAGAAATGCACTCTTCCTATACTGTAAGAAATGGTGGTAGCTATCTATAGTCTATATAATGATATTAAAATAAATAGTTTATTTCTGGTATTTGATGACATACTATAATAGTTATAGTATCATCTGTCATACTGAGGTTTTAGTTTTGATTTTTCTAAAACTTATTGGGATATAACATTATACATAGCAAGTTTGAAGCAATGAAATGGTCATATAGTCTTGCAGACATGAGATGAGATACAGATTCACACATACATCCATAATTTACTTTAAAATTTGACACAAAATAAGCATTCAGATATATTAAAATAAGTGGCTTAGAATTCTTTCTGATGTTAACATTTAGAAACTCAAAATTATTTTGATTGTTTATACGAAAGTCAAACCTGCCTTTGAATTTCACTTCTAAAATTGTCTTTGAATAGTAGGAGGTGTTAGTGAAAAAATGTGGACTAAGTGTGACTCAATAATTTTTATTATTGAAACTTGAGTAAGTAAAAATTCAAGAGTGTAATTTAATGTTTGGTTTTAAAAATGAGATCTGACCTAAAAGCATTTCTAAAATGACTAATGAATATGTTTTTTTATCTTTAATTACAAATACTATTTGAGGAACAGTTAAAACTTTTTTGTGTCAAATTAAAAATGCAATCCAGAATTTATGCTTTCTAAAATTATCCCTTCTGATATTAACTTCCAACAATTTTATGGCCTGACTCATAGACTCCAGCATACTTTAAATTTCTTTCTACCTGTTGGTAAATATAAATTGTTAAGCAAGAAAATATGGAATTAGTAGAATTGGGCATATACTTTTTCTTTTTTCTAGTAATAAATATGAGACATAGGAAAACTTCTAAACTTCATTCTTCTTACTCCTCATACTAAACCATCCTTTTTCTTTTTTTAATTCAATCTTCTAAATGTCATTTTTAAATCACTCCTTTTTTCTTCTTGCCCCTGCAGGACTAAACCTTTATTATCTCCTAGTTAAACAATAAAAAGAACCCACCAAATAATATCACTACTTTTGTTCTGTTTTTTCTCCAGTGAATCCTTCAAATTTTTAATGATCTTTATTATTTTATCATAGTATTCCTTTACAGCATCCATCAGAAACTATTCCAGACAATCTGGAAACTTCACTAGTCTAAGTAAATCCAATTATGGTTCAAGTTTTGTTATCTTTGTTGTCTTGGATAACTCTTTTCTTTTCTCCACCTAATGAAGAGATCCACTTAAATTTTCTTTTCTGTAATGCTTCATTGATTATTCAGAAATGAACTCCCCCCTCTTCTACTCTTCCAGTTCTTTGAAAAGCATAGTTGTTTCTTGTTCATTTTTGTAAATGCAATACATTTCTTCGTATGTATGAATTCAGTTCATATGAGTTGAATAGTAGAATGACTGAATAGGTTTTGCATATTTGGAATCTGAATTATCATGGTTAAAGAAAAATTATCGAAAGAGCATGATGGATTTAAAACAAGAAAACAGCTATTAACATGAATATTTTTTAAATCAAAGCCATATCACTTAAGTAAGAGGCTTGGTAAAAAAAAAAAAAAATTAGTGGGTCTGGAAGTTTGAATTAATTATCATCACTAGATTGATTGACAATCATCTTTTGAGAATAAGAAAAGCAAGGAAAACATACAAGTTTTAAAATAATCATGTACATTACATGAGCTTTTTTTTATCTGGTATGGTAAGATTATCAGACACAGAAATGAAAATTATTAAAAAAAATGCTTATAATATCCAGCTCTCTAGAAAGAGGAGTCACAATATGCCACACAAGAGGTCTTCACAAAGAAACATTGAATTCTATGAAGAGGCTAAGGGAGTGAGGGAAATTATGGGCAAAACCCATTTTTTGTAATTTCCCTGAGAAGGAGCCAGCAGGGCAAGTAAGAAGGTTCAGGATTGACTAGTATAAAAAATTTCAGTGGACTCTGGGACAGAGAAGTTCATTATCAGCACTTGGTCCTGGGAGATTACAGCAGGTACATAGTCGACGGAAGTTAGAGGGCCTGAAAAAAGAGGCGGTTAAGCCTATGGGCTCTTAATGCATAATGTATTCTCACAAGTGAGCTATTTGCTGCTTATAAGAATTGACCAACCCGGAGAAGGTTGGTTTTTAGGATCGTTTTTAGGGTCGACAAGGTCCCAAGATGTCAAAGCATCCAAGTACCGAAAATAAAATAAAATACATAACTAACACAATTGAATTGAATGAAGCTGTGTGAAAGTAATCTAAAACACTGATGAAGTCATTAGTAAGGATGCATATTACCTCTCTGTTCAGGGGGCAAGGAAAAAAGAAAGATTTTTATCTGAAACTATTTGTCTTTTATGAATTTATGAAATATGTCAATTAGTACCTGCAGTCGAGTGAGAGAAAACAACTCTGAAAGCAGAGGCATTGTTTGCACACAGCTCAAATAATAAGAGCTGGTAATGGAAAACTGAAAACCCGCTCTCTAAAGCACAGTCAGAGCAAGCTGCTCCTGTGGAAAGTAGCAGTGCATGCAGACCTCATCCACAGAAAATGACTCGTAAATTAATTGTTATTGTGGCAAAGAGCCTCAAGACACTGAAAGGGGGTGAGGAAAACAAAGGGGTCTGGATAATGTTTGCTTCCAAATCTTTTCAGATCTGGACAATCTTTTCTATCACACTTCTGGCTATGATGCATTCATTTTTTTTTCTTGCTAAAGATAAAGAGTGAAGAATTAAAACTTTGAAGCAAGATAGGATGAAAGACAGAATATTTTTCCACCACTGCTCTTCAAAGCCATTAAAAAAACAAAAACAAAAACAAAAAAACTGCCTGTTAGCCCATCATTTATTCTCTTATGCAATTAATCAATCTGCTGTTGATCATTGATAAATAGTTACCTTCCACTTACACTCCACTGAGGTGTTAGTGCTAAGAAATCATGAGATCCGCTGGTAGAATCTTTCTCCAAATGAAGAGCATAGATTAATGGAACTGTAGAAAACCAGGCTTCTCTAAGCTAAAAGATGCTATCCTAATTTTTTCAGGGTATTAGAACAGTCACAAAACATGTATCCTTTTTAAAGAATGATTCACTAATATTGGAAACTTGTTTTGTTAAAAATCAAATTTGTGCATATTTTTAGTTCCCACAGAAAACAAAATAAAAATGTGTGATTAAGTTACTTTCTCAGCTCAGTAACTCAACAAAGAGAACTATATAAAAGCCATATATTTGGCTTAATATAAAACAGTCTATGGTCAGTGACTGTGAAATTACGAAGGATTTTGGACTCTATTAGTCTTTTATTCTACTTTCTGGTCTGCACTGAAAATACACCCAGAATAGCTGGAAGTCCTATCCTCCATATAACAGATAGCATGCTATGTTCCTGCTATTTCTCATTCACCGTCTTTTTGCAAACTTTGTAAAGAAAATGAGAAGACTACAACTGCAGATGCATGACTGAAGAAAGTGCTTTTAAATAATGACGTCTAGATAGAGGAAAATGTGCTATTAGAAGGAATTACTCTATTTGTCAAACCAAATAGATTACTGGGAATTTAGTTACTAAGAGATTTGGGCTTATTTGACTATGGTATAAAGTAAAAAGTGTGAGTAAACTTCCCTTTTGTGTGAATTGGAGAATGACATAGATTTTCTTCCAGAGACTGTGATGGTGAAGAATAAAACGAGGAAAGAGGGAATAAGTAAGCTCTCTGCCAGAAGCTAGAGGTCTTAGGATAAAATGAGTTTGACAGGTGCGAACACATGCACACACATAGACTCTTTGAAACTCTTTTTATAGAAATATGTTACTCTGTAAATATCCAGATCTAAGGAGGTAGAAATTTACCAAAATAATGTGAGATATTAAGAAACTCATTAAAGACAGTTTTCAATGATTATCAGCAGATGAATCTTATTTTTACAAGTATTTTATGACATCTTTAAAAACTGAATTCATAGATGGCTATAAATTTTGAGAAATATTGGTCTATATTTTGTTGGTGCTGCTGTTGTGTGTGTGTGTGTGTGTTTGTGTGCGCGTGTGTGTTACCCAGTTTTCCAGAGTTGGTATTAGGATGGTGTTGGTTAAACTGTGTTTGAAATTTTTTGTTCCTTTTCACTTTTTAAAAAAAATAGATATTCATTCTTAATTAGTCCTGGCCTTTTTTTTTTCTTTTCTTTTGTGAAGGTTTCTGATAATTGCTTCAATTTCCTTACTCCTGATTGATCTGTTCATAGGTTCTGATCTTTTCATGATTCAGTCTTGGAATGTATGTATGCAACCTTAATTTCTATATATGTGATCATTTTTTTTTAAAGTAGAACTGTATTGCTGAAAATTTTCCTCTTACTGCTACTTTTGTAACTTTCTATAGTTTTTGGCAAGTTCTGTCTTCATTTTCACGTATATCCCAATAATTTTGGATGTTATATTTGATTTTCTATTTACCCAATTGTTGTCCAGTAACATGTTGCTTATACTTTATTTGTGTTTTCCCCAATTTCTTATTCTTTTTCTGGTTTCATGTTACTATGATATTGTTGATATAATTTTAATTCTCATAAATTTATGAGACTTGTTTTGTTTTTTCTTGAGATTACTCTGGGTACTTGAAGCAATGTGAATTCTATTGTGTTTTTAGTGAAATATTATGTAAATACCTCTTAAGTCCATGTCATCTAAAATGTCATTTTAAGCCTTTGTTTCCTTGATGATTTTCTGCATGAATAATCCATCATCATAAGTATGATGTTAAAGTCTCCTACTATTATCATCCTGCTATTAATGTTTGTTTTCATCTGTTAATATTTGCTTTATATATTTGGGGGCTCCTATGTCGTATGGATATATATATATATATATGTATATATAATGTGATGTCTTTCTGTGGTATTTATTCCTCTATCTGTCTATATATCTATCTATGGGTTACATTTAGAGTTACTATTAATTTATGAGGTTATTTATTTTTATTTTTACATTTAGATAGAATATTTCCTTTCAACATTCCTTAAATGATAGCTCTATTGCTTTTGTTTGACTGTAAGAGCCCGTATTGTCCATGATATCCTAAAGAGAATTTTGTGATATAAAGAGTATTCTTAGGTTGTAGATTTTATGACTGAATATTTTGAATATTGTGTTCCACTCACTACTGACCACAAATCTTCAACAAAATACTAGTAAGCTCAATTCAAAAATGTATTAATATAATCATTATCCATGATCAAGTGGAATTTATTACAGGTATCAAGTATGATTCACCATAAGAAAATTAATAAATGTGTTACAGCTCATCAACAAAAGTAAAGGCCATATATGATAAACACAGACATTAACATAGATTAATCTAGTGGATATGGTGCTTAGTACAATAGGACATACAGAGAAAATGAGCATTGTTAAGTTTTCACTCACATGTGAAACTTTAAAAAGTGAAACTAATGAACTAGGTAAACATAAACTTTCAGAATATAAGACCAAATTAGTGATTACCAGAAGAAAAAGTAGAAAGTAGGGGAGGTGTATTGGGTAAGAATAATTCAATTCTATCATAGATGACAGAACTGGACTTTTAGTGTGAACTTGATGTGGTATATACAGATCCTGATTGATGATGCACACCTGATAATAAGAAAATTCAATGCCATTTCAATACAAATTTTTAAAAAGAGGTTAAGGTAAATTATAGAAATAAAAATCAGAATTTGTGCCTACAATGAAAGAAATTAATGTTAAAATGCACCCTATTCATTTAAATTTTGCGCTTACTTATTTTAAATTTTTTTCATGAAATGCAGAGTAGAATCTAGCATGAGGGTCTACAATGCATATAGTCTTTGGCTTCAAAGCTACTCAGAATAGTACAATCCAGAAAAGCCAAATAAACAGAGACATATTTTGTAAGAGAAAGGCGAAAATGTCACATTGCTTTGTATTCCTCTGATCAAGAAATTCAACTAATGAGTATAAAATCTTTATAAACATGGTTTAGCTATTGAATCTGCTGAATTATGTGTTGTCTAAGTCATCCAACTGAATCAACTTACTTAGTGAAATCTCCAGTGAAATAAAGGTGTATTTTTTTTAAACTACAGTGCCACTCAGGGCTTAAGTATATAGTAGGAATTCAATACATTACTTGTTTAGTAAGCTAAAACATAAGATGTTTGCTTTCGAGAGCCATAGCAATTACATTTATTTTCTTTTATTGGGTGCTTAATATGAGATAGACCCATAACTGTGAGCTGAAATGCACAATTCACAATCATTTCTAATTCTCTCATAGCTTATTAAAATTGTTTAAAGGCAAATAATCTTATGAAACCATTGCCTAGATGCTGAGGTCATTTATAGACATTTTTATCATTTTTAAAGATATTATTAAGAAAAACTGACAGTTTTTCTTGTAGTGCATAATTATGTATTTTAACATGTTTATATTTGTGTAACCACCACTAACATTAGGATTCACAAATGTTATATCAATGCAAAATTCTCTCATGCAATTCTTTACAGTCACTTTCCTCTCATAATCCTTGACAACCACTTATCCTCCATGATAGCATTGTTAGATTAAAATTTGATAGATGCAATAATACAGTATGCAGCATTTTGAAATGTTTCTTTAAATGTCAGAATGTTTTTGAGATTCAAAAAAATTTTTTGCATGTATCACTATCTTTCACTTTTGTTGCTTAAGTATATTCTATTGAATGTTATACACTCTACCATTCTCCCACTGAAGAATACCATTTGGATTGTTCTGGCTTCTAATATTAATACAGCTGCTGTGAGTATTCATGAATGTAATTTTGAGTGGGATTGTTTGCATTTTTCTGAGTAAATACTCAGGAATCAGATTGTTTGGATATTTAGTAAGTTTATAAGAAACTCATAGTTTTCTTTGTATTTTGCATTAAAAATTCTTTGTTTCTTTTATATAGAGACAATGAATTGGGACTTTTAAAAAATGAGTTTAGAAACCACAACTCCAAATTTTTCTTAGGATAAAATAGGCAAAAACACCTTACTCACAGGTAATTTAGACTTGGAAAATCTAGAATGACATGAAGTTTTTGAGAAACGTGTTTCCAAAGTTAAGTGACTAAAATTCCTTGGCAATGGTTTAAAGGACTGAAGGAGCTTCTAATGAAAGGTTTCTGCCAGTTGTTATTGCAAGTGGAGCTTCTCTTCATATGCTTCCATGTCCTTTAGGGCTAGATTGGGAGATAAGTCTGAGTAACAATTTTCCTGAGGTGATCAAAGTTGTTTTTCATTAGCCAAGGTTTTGCTACAGGTTCTATTTGACTCTATATATGTCCCTATACATTCATGAATGGTCCTTTCTAAAAATTACTCATTCTTCCTATAGATAGAATTTGTGGTCCAAGTAATTAGTTCAAGAGAAAAAAAACAGACACATGCAGTTTCATTAATATTCCATCATGCCTCCTTCACTTTATTATCAAATTTACTAGTCCTTAGGAAATTATTTAATCTCTGTTTTTTTTTTATTGTAAAATAAATATGATACAAATCCTTTCTTATAGAGTTTCTATGAGGAATGAATAAGTCAGTAAACTGAACAGGATCAAGCAATTAATTGGTACTCTGTAATATCAGCTTGTATTGTTGTTATTATTAACATTTATATGTCTGAAAGCAAGTTTGAAGTTAGAAATTGTGTTCTTTGTTCAGAAGTTTCCCTTAAAGCCTCTACAAGAGAAGCATTGACTACACTTTTATGACTTGTGACTTCAGAAGTTTGATGGCAAATCTTAACCACCCATGTTCCATTGACCTCTCTCATTTGGTCTTTGTGACCAGATATTCAGAAACATTTTTTCAGTGGTATCTTATATACTTGAAATTCCCTTGAAAACAGTCCAAGGCATGTAGAGAGCCATACCAAATTCAGTCGTAGGATATTCACAATATTGAAAAATATTTATTTCAACATTTTTTTTAATTTTAGAGGAGTTGCATTAAGCTGATGAGAATTTTTTTTCTTAAATTTCTGTTTAAAGCCTCCAAACCAATTTTCTCCTGAGTGAATTTTCAAAATTTTCTACTAGGTGTTAAATATATTTAAGAATATCTCACATTTTGCTAAATTCACTATCTTTATCACACTGTGATAGATTTTTAAAATAAGCTATAAGTATCTGAGAAAGTTTAATTAAAGATGAATTCCTAATACTATATGATAAACAATTATGCATTTACTAATTTATTTTCGTAGTATACTTAGTAAATAAGTATGTATAGAAGGAGATGAATTAGGGAAATTAAAATTCAATAATGTCTCACTTATATACATTGAAGTGCTTTTTAGTGTATTGTAGCTTGTTTTAAAGGACAATTCCTTGTACATAATGTAGGAGAGAAAACTATTACCATGTTAAACCCACTCTAAAATTAGAATTTTCCCCGCATTCTTTCAATGGATTACCATATTCTTAGAAATAATAAGTGGGGTAGTATTGAAAATTAAGTAACTTCAGTGGACATTTTTGTATGATAATTTCTCAGAGTAGTCATATCAATGATCAAGCTGTTTTTTTTATCAGTATTTTAAAAATTAAAAAAATTAAAAATACTGCCTCAATCAATTACCTGTAAAATTTGAAAAACATCTCTAGTTATTTAGTCTTCTCTCTAGACTTAGAGTGTCTTTATGGAAGCAATGGCTTTAAAGTATGATTAGCAATACTTTAATACAACACAAGAACATGAAATAGATTTTATATCTTTCTGCGTTATAGATTATGAATTTAAATGAACTATGTACTCAAAGGATATATGAAAAATCTGTTGTAGTGGACTGCTAAAACATTTGTTTTTTGTTTATTTTATTAAAGCTATTTTTCATTTTAGTTAAGTAATCTTTTCATAGCATTAATATCTATCCCCAAACACCTATGTATCTCCACAAAATGGTGAAGTGATCAGCTGCTCTATTTTCTTCAGCTCATTAAACAACGTTTTACCTTTTCTGTGTCTTATATGAAACCCACAATAAAATGTTGAAAATCATGCGAAGATAGTATTTCAGTAATATTAGTAGTTTATGGGAAGAACACATCATTTTCTCTTTCAATTAGCCTTCCTAACTAAACTCCAGTGTGTGCTTTGTAATGAGATGAATTAGGTGGTTCGGCCAGTTTAACCACAGTCCATTACTTTCTCAGTATAATCATCCTTTTTATTTTACCAAGGCCATGCATTGACTGCTTATAATGTGATTAATTCTAATAGCCTTAAATTCAGTTGCTGTTTCAAAATATGGAGCTACAAATGCAAGGTTTTGTAAGAGACAAAGCTAGAGGAAATTCTTCTTTAACTGAGAGTTGGTACACATTAATGCATCAAAAAGATTATTCATGGGTCACCAATCTTCTCATCTAAAACTTCTTATCCTTGATTCATTCCCCATATTGTATGCATATTTTAATCTTAGCAACATGTCCTATTTTGCATATTTATGAAATAGAGGACTTTGTACTCAGAGCTTCCAGTGATAAATTGCCACTTCAATTGCTTCACTCAGTCTTAAGCCTTATTTTAAATCGAGTATGTATAAATTCAAATTAGGTACTATTCTGCTACCCACTAGGTTCTGATTTACTTTTCTACCATATATCCCACCCCCTTATGTGGGTTAAAATGCTATTGTTAATACTAATTTGCTAACTAAAAATGCTTTAAGTCAGGGATTACGAGTAGTTGACAACTATCATTTATTCATGGATTGTTGACAATCTCTATTTAAAAAGCTTTGGTGTCTACAGTTGGCTTTGAGGGAAAAATAATTGGGATAATGACCAATCCCAGAGGCAGTTTACATTTTGATGGAAAACTTTTGGAAAGAAAAGAAATGCTGGTTAAGTCTGGTTACAACTCGTGTGATCAGTCATCTCCGGAGGAGCATAGGCTGCTATCCCTGGGTTTGAGTTCCTGTTCCAGGGGAAACAACCAGAGTGAACAACTAAATAAAAATAAAATTAAATGCTTCTTCCTCCTCTCTCTTCCTGCCTACCTGCCTACTAGCATTCATTCCTGATTGCACCTTTCCTTAAAAAAAAAAAAAGAAATGTCTTTAGAACTAAAAGACAAATAATTACAAAAACATTGCAAAGAAACACAATGTAAAGACTTACTTTTTGCCTGATTGATTTTTATGAAGTGGTAGGTGTATGGACATGTGGAAGCTGTTCAGAAGAAAAACGTTCTTTAAAACAACTCATGAAAAACCCTCAATTTTTTTCCCATTTTATTATGACTATATTTATAGAAGGTTTTTCTCTGTTCAGGTATTTTCTTCTCTCATGGTTATCACACAGGAGGTTCTGAATTCACTTATCACTTGAATCTCTATCAATTCCTAAATTAGAGTGTTGTGGTGCAATAATGGGAGTATTAGGACAAAATAAACTTTAGGTCTAATAAGCACTTAGAAATTTCATAAATTAAATGAGTTATAACCTACAGTTTATTAGGTATTGCACTACCTTAAGACTTTTATCTTGATTTCTGAAAGAACACTTCATGGAATATGACTTTCTCTTGAGATTTATCATTTCAGTTGACAATTTATATTTAAAAAACAATACTTTAAAAAGCTATGTGATATCTTGCATTTTCCAAATAAAAATATATCATAATAAAATGCCCTGGGGTACCTTTTAAAATTAGATATTGAAAGCATATTACTTCAATTTTATATAGTTTAATTTTATTCATTGAGCTAAAGATTGCTTTATATTGTTATTTTATAAACAAAATACGAGTGTAAAGTCAGCGCACTTAGATTTAATTGGTATATAGTTGAAAGTGTTTTAAAAAACATACAAATAATATTTATAAAGTAAATTTATCTATGAATGTATTATTTCAATATTTCACAAAATACTTCACTATGCATACTTTTTCTTTATTGTACTGGTTTAAACACATTTACTAAGGTATTTATAAATTTTCTTAATGTGACAAATTGTGACAATACAGGCAGATAGATTACAATTTTTATCCTGATTTAAAGTGGAGATTGATGTTTACTACTTCAATAATTGACTGACCGAATGATTTGAGGAAGAGAAAAAAATAGTGATGTCATTGTCTTCTGTTTGTCTAAACCAGAACTTCCTTATATCCATGACAAGATGTAGAAAGATAGCTTCAAGCAACATTTGCATTGTTTCAAAACTTGAAAGAAGCGTCTACCCATTCCTCTTTATTTTTACTTTCTCATAACGAAGGTATCATTTTATATGCGCAGAAGAAAAAGTTAGGTAGAGGAGAAGGAAGACTTATTTTCTTTAAGCACTGGTAACTTAACACAAGTAATTTAATAATGTTTCAAATTGCTACATTCCAAATATATGTCTGTTTGTGTGGGTAAAATATATGACCCATGCCCAACTTTGAAAGTGGACTCAGCACTTAGTCCTGAGCATGAACCTGAAGGTAACAAATAGACTTTCTGGGATGATAACTGCTTCCTCCAGCACTTACTTTACACAATTTTGCTGTCCTTGCCTACTCAAATGTTCTTTGTTCTTGTCCAATCGACTGTTCTTGCTCACTCACTACCGTCCCTCTGCTATTATCCCCTTTAAAGTAGTCTCTCTCCTCCTTGCTGATGGTGTGTTAGCTTTCTGGAAACATGCTCAACTGGCTGCTATTGGGAAGGCAAACACATGTGCATCCTGCTACATCGGGATCCTCTGTGGTGAGTATAATAAAGGCCATATCCTAGCTTCCTGTGTCTTCTTCTTATGTCCTTAGACAATCTACTATGCAGGGAATTGCTCCGATGTCCTTGAACACCCATATAACAGTATCTCAAACTTTCTGGTTCTCACCTAAAAGGTAAATATATGTGAATGGGTGGAGAGAGGAAGGAGGGCACAATCTTGCTTATGAGGTTCTGAGTGTTCTGCGAAGGAGTTATCAGCTAATTTTTTCATATGTATTGTTCTCCAGCCTTTTATTAACAAATTCAAACTATTTTCCTGTTGCCCTAATCAGTGCCCATGACTTAAACAGCAATAAAATCTTTGGAGTCTAAATTCTTCTCTTCATTCACTCAATAGTTTATAAGGCAAAGGTCTAATGGAAATTTTCAGTAAATCATGCTGTAAATCCTCTACCATAACTACTTTCCGGTGACACTGACTATTTGGAGTGGGGCAATATTGACACAGAACACCAAATCACTTCTATTTGTCGATATTATATATCTATCTATATATATATTACACATATATTATATATAGATACACCTATATATGTGTGTGTATTTGTTATACATTTTACTGATATGAGAATATATAGTTCTCAGTTTACAAATAATACATTTATAATAGTCTTCGCTAAAAATTTCACATAGCCAATCAATTCTTCCAAATGTTTTCATTTATATTTTCTAAATTCTGGTATCTAGACCTTAAATATGATTGTAAATACTAGGCAGGCATCATTTTGATAATAATAGTGGTTGATAATTTATATTGAAAATTAAGATAAAGTGAAATAACAAACAATAAACTGAAGCTTGAATTTTTATGTTATTTAGTGTGACTAATAAGCCTGAATTTTATATTCATTAACATCTTTATCACTTCCCAAAATATAAGTTGTCAACAATAAAATTTAAGTTAAATGAATGAATGAATGAATGAATGGATAAATACCAGATTTGTTGCATTTGACAGTTTCCGTGATGTTTATATTCTCACAGAGACAGATTTCATATCAACATAATCACTGAATGTGGAGTTGGGAAAAGATGTGTTTTATCACACCTACCATTGAGATGTATTTAGCAAACTCTTCTAGAGAATTCAACAGTGTTATCTAAGTTCTGGTGCTAGATCATGTAGATGGTAGTATTAGAACTGATTTTATTAGGAAATAGGAAATATGTTCATAGGTCCAGCATAAGCAAAATGACATTGAGACTTTTGTGTGCAAGTTAAGGAACTTGGTACTAGGCTTTTTGTTTTGCTTGCAGAGTCTTCTGATATGTTGCCTTCTTGAAAAGTCTTTTTTACTTTTGTCATTTACACTTGAAACTTAGTCACTCTGATGGAGAAGATTTTCAAAACATCTTGGAGTTTGGACTCTAAAGTTGTCTTAACAATTAAATGCACACTTTCTAACCCCTTAATTGACACTTAGGAAAAATTTTTTCCCTTTGCATCCTATGTGCAAACTGACTTCCTTTATTTATTTGCAGATGTTCATCCCCTGCTTCAAGTTATTTTGGAAGAATTTTGGACACTCTTTACAACTCTAGATAGAACTCATTAAAAATGTAAACTACATTTGTAAATAAATTACAAAGAATAGTTTTTCCTGATTTTTAGGCAACCTAGCAATGTATATTTTTCTTATGGAATATGTTTTCAATGCACTGAAATTATGGGCCTAAGCTGCATAAATGTCCCTCATTTTCATTATTTAAAAGTAAATAATTTTGTTTAACTATTTTGAATATATTAGGTCTACTACTAAATATTTTGTCTTGTCAGTTTGTCTTCTGAACCTTTCTCAACTAAATTTCATAATTTTGGTACTTTTATGTCCTGATGAAGTCATAAGCATTAAGAATAATTTCTTTATTCATTTATTAAAACGTGTTGAACATTTATTAAATAATAAATGGAAACTTCATATGTGAACTTCACAAACATGAACAAGGTATGGTCAATGTTTCTTAAGAAAGAACAACCTGATATGAGAGAGACTGAAAGGCACACATTATATTATGAAATGTAGTAGCTGTGATTATAGGACCACTATCAAAGTGTTCTGGAATTTGAAATGACACATTTTGTTTTATCATTCAGGCTATTGTCAAATTTAAGGCAATTAAAAAGGTAGAAAATGATACTTTTAGCATTAAGAAAATAAATATTTCCCCAATTATTGATTATTTTTCATTTATTAATTTAGTCTTTATTTATTTTTCATTAGTTCACTTATTTATTTTATGTTTACTTTTCTTTATGATTTTCAGTATAATAGATTTGAATCTCCATGCATGTGTATCACAGCACAGGACCAAGACCAGAATTATAGTACACAACATTATTATTATTTTCACACTTTAAACCCAAGTGCTTTCTCTCCATGTCCTCATTCCCTTTTCTCTGATAACTGTAGTTTTGCATCCTGTGTGATTTGTTTTATCTTATTAGTTCTTTTTTTGTTCTTGTTTCTTCATACTCCAAATACAAGTGAAAATATGCAATACTTCTTTTCTTTCTGACTTATTTTGCTTAACAGAATCACCACAAGTTCTATGCAGGTTTTTATGAAAGTCACAATTTCACCTTCTTTAGTAGTTGAGTAGAACTCCATTGAGTATATATACTAAAACTTCTTTAGTCACAAGTCAGTGGGTATTTGGATAGTATCCGTGTCTTGACTATTGTGAATTGTGCTGTTACAAACATAGGAGTGCATTTTTTTTTCTGATTAGTGTTTTGTGTTCCTTGGGTATATGTCTAGAAATGGGGATTGATGGTTCAAATGTAGTTCCAATTATTTTTTGTGAGAAATACCTGCTTGTTTTCCAAAGAGTTTGCACTAATTTAAAATTCAAGTCAAACTTGTTGACTTTAGTTTTTTGACTATTACTCTCACAGGTATGAAATGATATCTCATTATTTTTATCTTATCTGATGATGTGATGTAGAACATTTTTCTCATGTATCTGTAGTATCTATGACCATAGAATCCTGAACGTGCCCTAATATTTCTAAATATTTTGAAATACCATCTTTCAAGTTCTGATGATTTTATTTTTGTTTTCACCTTGTTCACAGAATTAATATCCTTGAATCACAGCTATATTTTATTTGCAATTTTAGTATTTCTATCCTTTTTTACTGACATTTTATTGACATATAATTCTATTAACCATAGATCTACAATATATTTACTTGATATTTGTATATATAGTAAAACTATCACAACAATAAGTCTCATTAAAATGTATTCACATAAATATTTACAATAATTAGCTTTTCTTGTTATTTGCATTAAATAAATATATTGTTCATTTTCAGGACCCTTTTTCCCATGTAATTCACAGTTATCTTTTCACTGGAATGTTAACATAAAATTTATCATATATTATATACATATACATATATACATATACATGAATACATACTCTGTTTGTTTTCTATCATCTATCTTCCCACCATTCTACTAATTACTTTCCCATCTACATACCTACCTATAGATCTATTTGTTGAATGATCGATTTTCTGTTACTGTTCTCTGTTTTTACCATTCTCTATCCTAAATATCTGCTTCTTTTCTCTAGTTCTAACCATCTATGTCTTTGAAGCATAGCTTTCTTATATGTTTCATCTATTAAAAGGGGAAGCTAATGCCTGTCAGTTGATTGAATGAAATTACATAGCAGCATAGCAACTGAGAAAAATAACAAAAAAACATAATAATCTGCTGAAATGTGCATTATTTACTCACAATGTGACTATATGCCTTCCACAAATTAGTCCCTCCAGACAAAATGTGAACATCAGTGAAGCTAAAATTTCCTGAATCCCTGGTAAGTTCTGACTTAATCTTCGCAATGGAAATAAATGAGACCATTATTGTCTTTGTCTAAAAGGAATAGACACAAAAAGCTTATGTAATTTCCCTAAGGTTAGATGGGTAAATAGAGGAAATGAGATTCAGATCCAGGTACTCTGAATGCAGGTTATTGGGTTTTATTGCATTCAGAGGTCTCATTCTGAGTATAGAAAATCTCATCATTATCCTTATTAACTATTTTTCTGGTTCATTTTCTTTAATTTTCCCTAGATAAATGATTTACACTTAATTCAGGTGTGTCATTAATGGAAGTATACAGTCAAATGTAATTTCAATTTTGTCTAAAATTTTTTAATTTTGTATTTATTGAGGTAACTTTAATTTAAAATAATATAAGCCCATATTTCCAGGTTTACATTTATCAAGTATGTGACAATACACCACACACAGTATCAGATTTCAAAAAGTCCTCTACCGCTATCCCTTAAAACCCCACCAACCACTTTCTTCCCCAACCTCTTGCCACTCAACAGATAAAATCAGTCTATATCAATGTTCAGGGGTTGGTTATTCTTTTGTCTTTCCCTATGCTTTGTTTTTCATATTCAGCATATGGGTGTGAGTACCCAATGTTTGTCTTTCTCCTTTTAATTTAATGTAGCATAATCCTCTCTACCTCCATCCATGTTGTCACAAATGACAAGATTTCATTTTTAGGGATATATAGAGTTCCATTCTGTATATATTTCCCTTTTTTTATCCATTTTTGTGATAATATGCTCTTAGTTTCCAATTTTTGGCTACTGTAGTAATGTTGAAATAGACACAAGGGTCATATATTTCTGCAAATTTGTGTTTTTTGGTAAAGTGAGATGTCTGGTTTATATGGAATTTCCATTCTCTGTTTCTTGAGTAATATCCATACTGATTTCCATAGTAGTTGCACCAATTTACACTTTCATCAACTATGTAAATTAATTCATTTTTTCTCCATATCTTTACCAACATTTGTTGTTTTCATACTTGGATAATAATAATTAACAATAATCTCACAGGTGTGAAATGATTTCACTTTATTGTTCTGATTAGAATTTCTGTACTAACAAACAAAGAAGCACATCTTTTCACTTACTGCTTGGCCATTTGTATGCTTTCTTTGGAGAAATGACTAGTCATATCTTTTACTCATTTATTTGATTGGGTTAGTTTTCTGTTGCTGCATTTTTATGAGTTTTTTAAATATATTTTGAATATTATGTCTTTGTCATATGTATGATGTACAAATATATTTTCCCAGTCCGTAGAATACCATTTCATTTCGGTGATAGTTTCTTTCACTGTACAGAAGTTTTGTTTTGTTGGTTTTTTTAATTTTGATGCAGGCTCATTTATTGCTTTTGCTTCCCTGGCCACTGGAGTTAAGTTCCCAAAGGTTGATGCCACATTTTCTTTTAAGTATTTTATAGTTTAAGGTCTTACATCTAAATCTCTAATCTATCTTTGAACTAAATTTTGTATGTAGTGTAAGAGAGTTGTCTAAATTTATTCTTTTGCATGTGACTGTCTAGTTTTCCAAACATTTGTTGAAAAAACTTTTCTTCCTCCATCATATGCTCCTCTTGGTACCTTTATCATAAATTAGCTAAGCATATATGAGTGAGTCTGTTTCTGGTGATTCAGTGATAGCTCACTGACAAGTGTCTTTGTTTTTATTCTAGTTACAGAATTATGATCACTATCATTTTGTAGTATATCTTAATATCTCTGTGTATAAAGCCTCTACTTTTATTCATTTTTTTTTAATGATTGCTTTGGGTATATGGGATCTTTTGTGATTTAAGGAATTCAATTTTTTTGTTTCTATTTTAAGTGGAATTGTTGTCTTAATTTCATTCTATTCCACCCATATGTAATGTAACAGATTTTTGAGTATTAATTTTGTAGCTTGTTACTTTATGTACTCATCAAGTTTAGTAGTATTTTAATTGAACTTTTACAATTGTCTACATATATTATCATGTCATCTACAAATAGTGATGGTTTTACTTCTTTTCCAATTGGGATGATATATTTCTACTTCTTATCTAATTGCTCTTGCGAGGACCTACTGCACAATGTTAAATAACAGTAGTGAGAGTAGATAGCCTTGTCTTCTTCCTGATCTTAGAAATACACATCTTTCATTTATTTTTACTATTGAATAAGATGTTGACTGTGGTGTCATTTTATGTAGCCTTTATATGTTAAAGTATGTTTCTTCTATCCAAATTTTATATAACGCTTTTATCACAAATGGGCACTGAATCTTGTCAAATGCTTTCTCTGAATCTATTGTGTCGATAAGATTTTTTCCCTTGATGTTAATTGTTTCATTAGTATGGTGAACCATTTCTACATCTTTGGAATAAATTCCGGAAAGTCATGATAGATGTTCCTTTGATCTATTGCTGAATTTGGTTTGGTAATATTTTGTTGAGGAGATTTGCTTCTGTGTTTATCAGAGATATTGCTCTTTAATTTTCTTTGTTAGTGTTGTTCTTGTCTTCATTTTATATCTGTGCAATGTTGACTTCACAGAAATTATTTGCAAGTGTTCCCTATTCAATATTTTGTAAGACTTTGAGAAGGATATCTATTAATTCTTTCCTGAAGTTTTGATAAAGCTTTAATAAAGTCATCTGGTCTTGGGCCTTTATATTTGGAGAAATTTTGATTAGCTCATCAAAGCAAGGGCTTTTGAGGTATGTTCAGGATTTCCATTTATACCGAGTCAGTCTTGGTAAGCTATAAGTTTCTAAATACATGTCTATGTCCTCTAGTTTGTCCAATTTAATCGCATGTAACATTCATAGTATTTGCTTATGATGCTTTGTATTTCTGAGGCAAATGTAGCTTCTTTTTTATTTCTAATTTCATCTGCTAGTTTTCCCTTCTTTTTGCTAAATGAACCTAGTCATTTTTGCTGAATGAACCTAGTTTGTCAATTTTATATTTTCAAATAATCAGCTTTTTTATTGATCTGAATTATCTTTTTTTTCTAATTCAGTTATTTCTTCTTGAACTTTTATTATATCTTCTCTTCTACTGACTGAGTTCAATTTGTCTTCTTTTTATAGTTGCTTTATGTATAGGGTTATATTATTTATTTTCAATTTTTGTGTTACTTGAGTTAAGCCTGGATTTCTATAAATGTCCCTCTTAATACTGCTTTGCTTCATCCTGTAAATTTTGATATCTCATGTCTTTATTCTGATTTTCCCCCAAGTACTTTCAAAATTTATCCATTGATTTCTTCTTTTACACAAAAGTCATTTCAAGGCATTTCAGTCTCCACATATTTTCAAATTTTCAAGCGTTTTTTATGTGATTGATTTCTAATTATGCCATTGATATTGAATAAGATGCTTGGCATGATTTGAATATTTTTGATATCTGTTAAGACTTGTTTGTTTCCTAACATATGGTCTACACTTGGTTATGTTCCATGAGCACTTGAGAAAAATGTGTATTTTGCTGTTGTGGGAAGAAATTATTTGTTAAATGTTTGTTAACTGCATCTGCTCTAATTTGTCATTAAAGGCTGTTGTTACCCATTTTAATTTTTAACTAGTTGATCTGTTTTTCTAAATGGGTTGAGATCTACTATTCATGTATTCTGTCAATGTGTCTCTTTAGTTTATCAACATTTAATTAATTTATTTTATGCTCCATCATTTGGTGAAAATACATTAATATGATTAATTATATTATTAAAATTAATGCTGAATTCATTCATAGTCATTATGCAATGTCCATCCTTATCTTTTGTTAATCTCTTTAGTTGAAAGTCAATGTTATCTGATATAAATATGAACTACCCTGATATTTATAGGTTGTTATTTCACAGTAGGATCGTCTTCCAACCACTACTTATACCTGTTTACTTTTTGAATGTAGTTGAGTTTCCTGTATGCAACAGAAAGTTGGTTTATGTTTTTTAAAGAATGAGACCATGTCTGTTGATTGGTTAGTTCAATCCATTAATATTTAGGGTGATTATTAATATGTAAATGTTTATTGTCATTTTTTAAATTGTTTTTTGGGTGTCTTGTGGACTGTACCTCTGTTCTTTTCTTATTTTATTCTGTACTGTTTTGAGGGAGTTTATTTTGTTTTTGTTTTACCTTTTCATTTTTCTCTTTATGTTTTGAGGTAAACCTTGTTTTACATAAAAGCTTTTTGTTTATAATATGTATTAACCTGAAACAAATTGGCCTTTTTAATATCCACATTTTAAATTTCTTCCTTCCCACGTTTTTGTTGATATCTTACTGTTTCTAATAGTTTCTTTTCATTTTACAGAACTTCCTTCATTCTTGAAAGTGTAGTATAGTGGCGATGAATTGCTTAAACATTTTCTTGTAAAGCTCTTTATCATTCCTCAATTCTAAATAATATAGTAGGATAGAGTATCCTTGGTTGGAAGTCCTTTTCTTTCAACACATTAAATGCATTGTATCATTCTCTTCTGGCATATAAAATTTCTGCTGAGAAATCTGCTGACAGTCATATATAAGTGCTCCGTTGTATGTAACATTTTTTTTCTAGTTGCTCTTTAGATTCTATCTTTATCTTCTCTATTTTGTCAGTTTAATGACCATGTGTCTTAGTGTATGTCTATTCTTTTTGTTTGGAACTCTTTGAGCTAGATTATTGTTTCCTTCCTCAAGTTAAAGAAATTATTAGTTTCTATGTTTTGCAAAAGAACTTCCTCCTCTCTTTCTATTTGTCTTCCTTCTTGGGGCTCCTGTGATGTAAATGGATTCCTTCTTGATACTATCCCATAAGTCTTGTATTCCATGCTTAGTTCTTCTAATTATTTTTCTCTTTGAGAGTTTTCTTGGGTACATTTCACTGCTCTTATATCTAGTTATTATTTTCTTGAAAGCTTCTTTAAGCCAACTATTAAGCCCTTCTACTGTGGTCTTAGTTCAGTTATTGTGCTCTTTAGATTCATGAATTCTGTTGATATTTTCTCTATCTTTGAGAAGATGGTTCTTTCTGTTCTTTCTTTTTTTTCTTGATTTCTGTATAGACTGATGCTTTTAAGTCTTCATTAGATAGTTTATTTAACTCTGTTCTTTCAGATTTTACTCTGGAGTTTTGTTTTTCATGATGATTTTATGTATGTTTAAGTGTCTTTATTCTGTTTTATATTTGTGTTTATTTCTGTGGATAAGATTCTCTGATTTAAAGACCTCTATTAGGGTATCAAGTTGCACAGTGTAGACATAGGTGTTGGTCGGAAATGTCAGACTTTCTTTAGCTACATCATCTTAGCATTCATCAAAATTGTTGAAGCTAATGAGTCTTCCCTGTTTTGAGGCCTGAAAATTCAGACCATGGGGTTGGGGTTGGTGTTGCGGTAGCAAGACCAAACATTTACTCCAGATTCTCAGGGATAAACAACAAAACACAAGAAGAGAGACTTAAGTGTGTGGGTCTAGTTCACATGCAGTCTATAGTCCCAACAGACTACTGGAAAGAGGTAGCTGGAATCTGCTTATAGCAAAATACAATTCCCTGTGAAAATCACTCATTCCACCAGAGGAGAGGTACTCACAGCAAACAGCTGCCAACAAGCACTGGGGTATGAGGCTAAAATTTCTAGAGAGTATCAAGCAGATAAAAATTCTTTAGCAGTATCCCTGCACTGGCAAAATAATCCCAAAAACAAAACCAGAAAACCCTGATGCTTCAGAAGACTCTTTCCAAATATCTTCCCAGAGAGCTGGATAATGGAATAATCCTTGCTGGAAATCATTCACCTATCTGAACCAATGCTGTAGATTTGGCTGTCTGTCTCTGGCAGCAAGAAGAAAAGCAATAGGAAGTAAGCATCAATAGATTCGAGCAAGTGAGCTAGCGAAGGGTCAGATCCTTAAGCCTACAGGAAGGTTCTTCTATCACTGGTCTCTTCTCTCCCTGTGGTTCTTAGATCTCCAAACAGGGTAGCTTGAAGTTAATTCAGATCACATTCTCCCACTATTTATAAAGTTGTGTGCTCTTTCTCTTCATGGAACTGCTGGTTTTCATTTCATTTCACAGGTTGTAGCTGTTAAATGTGTTTAATTTCATTGTGTTCTTGGGGAGCAGGAGTTTAAGATCTCAAGCATGCACATTTTGGGACCAATGCTCTACCCTAAATTTTAAAGGAAGCATAATTTGTAACATATCATCTGTAGAATTTGTTGAATTAGGAGAAACTTGATTTTAAAAATATTAATAATGTAAAATATACAAAATGCTATTTGTATACATGAAAAATTTACTTAAATGATGAATTGAAAAGGTAAATAAAATTTATATAGATACTTCATAGATCAATTGATTAAGTAAAATATTAGCAGTAAAATTATTGCCAAGTAGGTAGTTACTTGTTTAAAACAAATAAAGTAAACAAATGAGTAATTCTGAGAATATTCAATTGATCCTCATTTATGACTTTTATTGAGGACTTTTCTAAATTCTAGTACCATTTATACTCACAAGGAACACATAAATGAGTACTACAGAAAAAAAATTAATTTTGCCATAGACTATGGATCACTGAATCCCTTAGGATTTGCTGAAATTGAAGATATTAAATCCATGAATGACAAAGATTTTGAGTAATCTGTTTTATAACACAAATATCATGAAAACCAGGAAATAATTGTGTAATTTGAGAAAATGTTAGCAAATTACCCTTTCCAGTAATTAAGCAAAATGTGAATGCAAGATCTTTTAAAGGTTTATTTATTTAGATAATTGAACAGTGATTGTTTATTATCCTACAAAATGTAAGATTTTATTATCTATCACTTATATTTTGCTCACTAAGATTTAGTTTTATTGAAATCAATAAGTCTTTAGGTCTATTGTAGAACAAAATAAAGAGAATATTATAAAAAATAAAAATAGTTTTAGGGCTGATGGTCTCCAACAAAATAAACAGATACTTTTATTTGATTATTAAAATAGATGATCTTTCTTGTTCTTTTGTTTAAAATATTTATTGAGGTAACTTTATTTTATAAATTAATTTGACCTCATTTATAAATTAATTTGACCTCATTTGCATAGATTTCTCATGTGTGCAAGCTCCCCATTCTTAAAACTGTCAAAACACCCTGCCCACCAAATTACAAAGAGTTAGCACAATTGTCCATTGGAACTTGCCACCACTTGCATCCCAGCACCCATCTCCTTCCCAATTTATAACCTCAGTTCTATTGCCAATGTCAAAGGTTTGGTTTCATTTCATCTCTTCCTTTGATTTGTCCTTCAGATTCCATTTCTGAGTGAGATTATCTGGTATCTTTCTTCTTCTGACTTATTTCATATGTGGATGCAAAATTTATGAAATCAGTGCTTTTGTGTCATTTGTATAAATTCCTAGAAGTGGGATGGCAGGATCATATGGGAATGCCATATTGAACTTTTTGAGGCAATCTCCATACAGTTTTCCATAGATGTTGAACATATTTGTACTGTCACCAACAATGTAAAAGTTTTTCCTTTATTCCACATCTTCACCAACATTTGTTGTTTCCAGAGTTTTGAGTAGTAATAAATATTTCTGGTGTGAGATTTTTCTCATTGTAATTTTGATTTGCATTTCCCTAATAACCAGTGATGAAGAATATCTTTTCATATGCCTGTTGGTCATCTGTATGATTTTGGAGAAAGGTCTGTCCAATTCTGTTCATTTTTTATTGAATTACCTGCTTTTGAGGTTTTGTATATTTTGTATAGAGAATACCTGATATAAAAGGCAAATATCTTCTTCTTCCTATTAGTAGATTTTCTCTATGTTTTGATGATGTATTCTTTTACTATGAAAAAGATTTTTAAAGTTTTTCACTTGTTTATTTTGTTTTTGTTTCCCTTGTTGCTATAGTTGAGTCCCCAAAGACCTTTAGACTGAAGTTGTGGAATGTCTTTTCTATATCTTCCACAAATTTTATGCTTTCTGATTTTGTGGTCGTTTGTTGTCCATTTTGAGTTAATTTCTGTGAATGGTGTCAGAGAGTGATCCTGCTTCATTCTTTTGCATGTGGCTGTCCAGTTTTCCAAGCATGATTTATTGAAGATATTTTGCTCCTCCATTCTATGCTTTTTTACCTTCTTTGTCATAAATTAACTGACTGTATGTGATTCAACTCCTGGTGTTTCAGTTCTATTCCAGTGATCTGTTCTTTTCTTGTTATTCCAATACCTAAGAGTTTTTATAACTATCACTTTGTAGTATAGCTTAATATTATGAATGTGATACTTTCAGATTTATTCTTTCTTCTCATAGCTGCTTCAGCTATTCAGGGACTTTGCTCTGTGCAAACTTTTAAAATTTTGTTGTATTTCTTTGAAATATACTGAGTAGGTTTTGATACATCTGTATACTATTTCAGATAAGATAGCCTTTTTAAATATATTGAATCTTCAAATCCACAGAGAGTATCTTTACATGTCCTTTTACCTTCCTCTATTTCTTTTAAGAAGGCTTTACAGTTTGATTCTGTAGTCCTTTCACACCCTTTACTAGGTGCATTTCAATGTATTTGATTATTTTTGCTCTTATTTAAATGGGGTAGTTGCCTTGATTTCATTTTATTGTAGTATATTGTTTACATATCATAATGCAACAGATTTTTGTTCATTATTTGGTAGTCTATCACTTTTATGTATTTGTTGATAAGTTCTAGAAATTTTTGACAATGATTTCAGGATTTTCAGCATTTATAATCATGCCATCTGAAAATAGTGATAGATATAATTTCTCTTTTCCAATTTGGATCTTCTAAATTTCTTCTTGCTTGATTTCTCTAAGACTTCCAATACAATGTTAAATAGTGGTGAGAGTGGACAGTCTTACCTTGTTTCTGAACTTAAGGGAAACCCTTTCAATTTTTCAGGGTTGAGTGTGATGTTGCCTCTGTGTTTATCATATAAAATCTTTATTATGTTTAAGTATATTCTTATTGTCCCATTTTATGCAGGTATTTTATCATAAATATGAGCAAAAATGTCTGCTTTCTCAATATGTCTAGCTAAATGGATTCACAACTTGACTGCATCCGTATACTTTGCACAGGGAGCGATGGAATTTCCTCATCTTTCTTGAGGGTCTTATAAATCTTAAAGTTGGCTACATCCTAAGGCCCAATCAGCATCAGGATGAGACCCTCACTGGTGACAGGAACAGTCTGATCAGTATAGTGGACATAGATCTCTGAAGTGCTGGAGCCTGGTAATGAATATCATGCTGGAATTTAGGAATATCCAGGCCCTGAGATGCCACATCTGTTACCAGTCTTCCAGGTGAACAAACTGCTCCAGATTTCTGAGTCTCTTCTTCTGGCGCATGCAGGCACTGAGGGTCAGTGATATGGTACCTAAGACTTTGAGGAGCCCAGAAAAGTCTTTGATTCAGGAAATACAGTTGGCAAACACTAAGGTGTGACCTAGATACCTCATCAGGAAGCATTTCAAATAGAAGTCTTCATCAGTCTCACAGTGAATCCTGGTGTCTATGAGTGTCTCCACTGTGGCCTCTTTCCTTGTGAGGTCAATGATCCTGGGCTTGCCTGTCATGCCTTCTTCATGAGAGGGTCAATCTTCTTGTCTTGTGAAGGATTCGAGTAGGATCTTGATGTATCATGGTCAAGGTGGAAGAAAAAACAAGTGCCTGTCTCTTTGGGTTTTACTGGGAGTCAATGAGCATCTCTAACAGCTGTGTTAAAGCTCAGCAATGACCTTTCTCAACCATCCAGTCAGCCTTATTGATTACCGGCATCCGACCAGCTGAATGTTGCTCAAATGAGGGTGCTCTTCTTTAAGTAGCTCCCACAGCCAGCCTGGAGTACCAATCACAATCTCAAGTTGACGATTCAGCATCCTCTGCTGTTTCTGTGTGGACATTCCATCCACCCAAATATCAGTTATAATTCCCGTAAATGTGGCCACAACATCAGTGTGTTGCTTGACCTAGATGGCTCTCGAGTGGGAGTCAGAACCAGTCCAACCAGGGGACACTTTGGATATGCCGAATATGAGGCAATTTTGCCACCTACACTTGTTTTAACTTTCCACTCTGCTCTTCATCAAACTTTGTCTTTGTTTTCATCCTGTTTGGGGGCAGGCTTCTCCTTGATCAGGGAGGAAGGTCCTGCATCAGCGTCACAGAGGGGCAGCACCTGGTCTGAGATTGTAGCTCCGGTCTCGGTTCTGACCTTGCTGGGTTTCAGCCTCATGGAGCATTGATGCACTCTCCTCAGGCATAGCTCAAAGGTCAGTTCCAGCCTTGCTTGATGATTCAGTCTCAGCTCCGACTCCCAATCTGTCCTTTCCAGCTCTAGTGTTACTTGGAGCTCAGGTAGATTTCTTTTCCACCTGCCACTGCAGCACTGCATGAATCATTGGAATGGCAAAGAGCAGAGTTTTCTCACTTCTTATCTCAGCAGCCTCAAGGATGTCCAGTTTGTCATGGATTGCAGGTCCCAAGGTTGGAGCTTGAATTGGTGTGGGTGGAGAGAAACGTAGAAATCTGAATGCTCGAAAAACCAGTTTGGGTACAAATAGGTCCCTCCAAGCTAACACGCCTGTCTTCTGGTCCTGCATTTAAGACACCCAGTCTTTTTATTTTTAGGCACTTTTGGAGTAGTATCCTGGAAAAACTCCAATTTTTTCCCTTATATTTTTAAATTTTTGGAACAGTCTGGGACAAACTTTCTGATGCCATATTCCCTGCCTCTGGACCAGGACAAACTGTCATCTCCCTGAAGTTATAGCTCAACATCTTTAACCTCAAACTCTTTCTGGGTACTGATGCCTTCCATTTCCAAGTCTTTACTCTTCTTAAACTTCATCTTTTTCTTTGAGGAGCTAGATTCTCCTTTCTTTTCTCCTTCTGAAATAGCTTGTGCTGATGCCTTCCATTTCCAAGTCTTTAGTCTTCTTAAACTTCATCTTTTTCTTTGAGGACCTAGAGTCTCCTTTCTTTTCTCCCTCTGAAATAGCTTGTGCCTTTCCTTCTTGGGTTCCTCCTTTGAGAAGAGATTGGAAGAATTCTTGGCAGGAGAGACCAATATGTAAACTTTCAGTTCCTCAAAGCACGCTGTCATTCATCTGTCATCTACAAACATATTTGGGTCAATCTTCACCTGCTTCCATTTTCCCACAACTTTAATCGTTATATAATGTCCATCTCTGTCTCTTGTTATCCTTTTTAGTTGAAAGTCTTTTATATAATATAATTACAGTTGTTAATAGTTTTTTTTGTCGTTAACCATTTTTTTCCAATATTGGCTTTGAACCTGTTTAACTTTTGAAAGTAGGTGAGTTTCCTAAATGCAGTGAAAGTTTGGGTTATGCTTTATATTGTATTCAGTCACTCTGTCTTCGATTGATAATTTAGTCCATTAATATTCAATGTGACTATTGATGTGTAACCGGTTATTGCTATTTTATTAATTGTTTTTTGGGTATTATTACAGACAGTACCTTATTTCTTCTTTCTCTTATTAGACGTATTGAATACAATTATGTTGTGATAATTTTCCTCTTTTGTTTCTTTGCCTTATTCCTAGATATGTGTTTTGATGTTACTCTGAGGTTTGTATTAAGAATTCTTTATTTCCTGTTTTTATTTGAAAGCAAATTAATATTAAGCACATTCTAATCACTCATATTGATTCTCCTATACTCCTCCCCAGTTTTATTATTTTGCTGTCTTCCTGCTTTTATATTGGATTTGTTTATACTTTATAGGGCTTCCTTTAGCATTTTTATAGATCTGGTTTTGTGGTGATGCATTCCTTTAACTTTTGCTTATCTGGAAAACTTTTTTTTTATCGTCCCTTCTATTAAATGACAGTCTAGCAAGGCAGAATATCCTGAGTTGGAAATTGTTTTCTTTCAACACTTTGAATATATAATACTATTTCCTTCTGGGCTGCAGAGTTTCATTGTATGTGTCTAATTTTCTCTAGCTGCTTTCAAAATCTCTCTTTATCTTATATTTTTGACATTTTCATGACACCGTGTCTTAGTGTAAGACTGTTTCGGTTTTTTGTTAATTTGTTTATTTGAAACTCTTTGAGCTTCCTGTTTCTGAGGGCCTACTTCATTCCTCAGGTTAGGGAAATTCTCAGCTATTATTTCTTCAAATACAGTTTTTGTCCCCTTCTCTCTGTCTGCACCTTCTGGGATCCCTATCATGTGACTGCTGCTTTTTAAGTTATCCCGTAGTTCTCCAATGCTGGCTTCACTTATTTTCATTCTTTTTTTCTGTTTGCTGGTTTGCTTGAGTGAATTCCTCTGCAATATCTTCTAACTCACTGATTCTATTGGAATCTTCATCCACCATTCACTGGAGTTCCTCTATTGAGTTCTTTATTTAAGTTATCATGTTCTTCACATCTTGCTTCTTTAATTCAGCTATGGTTTACTTGACATCTTTCTTCAATCCTTCTCAACTTTTTGTAGTTCTCTTTTTCTTCCTCTTTTGTTTTCTTAACTTCCATGAGTATATTTATCATTGTTGCCCTAAATTAATCCTCAGATAGTTTGTGTATATCTGTTGCATTCAAATTTTCCGCTGGAGATTTAATTGGATACATCATTTCATGTGTATTCCTCTGAGTCTTCTCTTTAGAGTTCTGTTTATGTTTCTTTGGGTCAGGTTTCCTTGAAAAGTTGATCTTGTGTTAAGTATCAAATTACACCAAATAATTCTGGATCTTAGTTAGAGCACTGAGTTTAGTTATGTGGGCTCAGCTGTGGTAAGAGTTGCTGAATTTCTGAAGTGGACACTGCACTGTAGCTTGAGAGTTCAATGTTTGAGGTTAAAGCTTGTGTGGAGGGGGTTTAGAAGTTTCCCCCAGAGTCACAGGCCTGAATGTGAAGTCCACCTGTGGATTGTTATTGGCTCACAATCTGCTAACAGGTATCATTTCCAACCTTTCCCACTGAACCATGCTACCAGTGTCTGTTGAATGTTCCTACCTTTTGGTAGACTCTCTTCCTTCAGAGAGACTACAAACCCAGAAAGTGGTGGTATCTACATCATATGGCATATGTATGTGATTCCCAGTGGGTGGGTCCCATAGCCCCGCTCAATAATGTTGAGAGGTGGTGGACATTTCCCCAGCTATCTTCCTGTAATGATGGTGTCCTATACAGATTCCCCTTGGGAGCTGTGACTCATTTCACCTGACTGAACAACTACAATCCCTTTAGGCATGCTCTTGATGATGGAGTTAATCTTTATATTGGGGAGGCCTGATTCTTCCTGAGTCTCTGCCCTTTTATTGCAGCTCATCTCTTTCCTGAGGCTCATAAAACCATGATGTGGTATGGAAACTGGACTTTTTTGTCTTCCTATTATGATGTTAAATGCTTCTTCCATCTGTATAGTTATTGTTCATGATTTTTATCAGCATTTGTGTCTGCAAAACAGGTGCATTATAACTGTTCTACGGAGACGAGCAGAGTCTGGAATCTTAACAGATTGTCATCTTGGACTCTCTTTTGTTTTTAACTGACTCCTAAAGTAAAATTAAAACTATTGATATTTTAATGTTATGTCCCATTACAAAATAGACTTTATATCTCCATCTTAAACTCAATTTTTAAAATGTGGTTATGTTTAAAATTTATTGTGCACAGTTTTCAACATAAAATGTATTATATCTCTGTTCTTTAGCATTGTTTAGCATATATATGCAATCTTGACTTTCTGTTTCTTTGTGGATATGAAATGTCAGTTCTGGAAAATACTGCTTTTAGTGTCTGGTTAGCTCCTAGTGTTGAAAATATTGACATCTGCAGTTCTGTAAGCATTTTTCACAGTGACAGTGTACACTATACAAGAATTTTCAAAGGTCAAAACAAAAAAGTCAGTATCAAAGAGTGGTACAGTTTTATGAAGTCAATGTGGAGATGCAGAATTTAGTAACTATATATTATATGAGACAGAAATCAAAGTCTATTAATGATCTCAAATCTTTGTTTTTCTTTTCTGTCACTATTTCATTTTTGGTCTTTTTCTATTAGTATTCGTATGTCTCGAGTCAAGAAATTTTATTGTGGAAGATTATGTCTGCAAATGTTTTTTAAAATGTGTGTTTGATTACATGTTTTCTTATTCTAGGAAACTTTATCACAGAAAATTTCTGATTCTTAATAGATGTTACTTCTTGTTTTATTGATAATTTTCTTCTCAAAGGAGGAAATTATAATTTTTGGTCTATATAAGATACTTTTATCTGAATTGCAGCTTTCAGATGTTGAAAAAATATTCAGATATTTTATATTTCTCTGGAAATAAATGCTCCTCATTCTTATATGAGGATAATATAATTAAACCGATAACACCATCCCCAAAATAATTATAGCTACAAATGCATCATTTTTACTTAGAACTATACAGCCAGGATTTATTAATGATTTTTATATTTCATACAGTTATAATATAATATATTTACAAGAGAGAAATTTGTTTGGGAAACAAGACTGAGAGCTAAACTTAGTGGCTTTATTCTTATTTCATCCTTAGGTTCCCGGTACGTGTCAAAATTTTAAGTATTCATTTTTTGCATGGAGCAAAGTGTCTGAACTCTTTTGACTAAATTCTCTAGGCAATAAAATAAATCAATTAACAGGATATTTAGCCAAAATATTTTTAGACAAAGCCTTATTATCTCCAGAGATAATTTTATAGTGCATTATAATATTAAAACTACAGGGATTAGAAAGGATTTGGTGCATTTAAGATCCTAATTTCATTATGATATTTGAGTTTTGGACATCATTCTCAGATTTTCGGACTTCTCCAATATGTTATTTCTTGTGTTATTCTCCTTTCAGAGAAAATTTCTTCTTTGTTGTCCCCTTCCAATTGATTTTCTTTACCATTTCTTGGTTTTGTGCTCTTGGTTTTCAAATTCCTATTTTATTCATTTGTCATGTCTTTGGTAACAGATTTTCTGTCTATGCACTCAGAACTTGTGTCACTGTCTTTCAATTCCTTTACTGAAATTTTTGATATAGCGTGACAGGCAATAAAAGGTTATGATACATCTATCATTAATAAAGAAAACCTAAAAAGATTTCAAGGAATCTAAAAAACACTTCTATGACACTGTTTGATAAAATAAGAAGTCATAATGTTTAAACACTAATAATGGATGCTAGAAGATTAAAGTGAATTGGTCAATTCAAGAAATCTAGACCTAAATGTTTTCGTGCAAAGATGACATTACCAGGGAGTTTCTGTCTCACAAATAAAGTAGAACATTATTTGTCCACAAATTAGAAAGCAAACATTTTTCTCAGTTTACTATATGGTTGTGCACCAAAATCAAGTCTCCACTTTGATATGTCATATGATCTTTCAGTTTTCAGGTGGACATATGAGTGTCCCAACTTAAAGCTAAACAATCAGACTTGCTTTGAGTTAAACAGTATTAAATTTTCATGAAATGAAATGAGATTTAAGAGAAATTAATTTGAATAGAATTTGAAAATTATGCTTAAGGAAATAAAGTGTACTATCCTGTTTCCTATTTCCTGGAGTCAAAAGATACACATCTTTCTTTACTTAATGTGAAGTTACTAATGAACATGACAATGAATGAAATAAAAGAAGCAATGATTCAGGACAACTTGAGAATTGATAACCCGGAATTTGCTCTTATTATTTAAAAAATAAACAAATCTGTGTATTGTGTAAACCACAGATCATTTTTAGTTTTCTGAAGATTTTAGATAAATTTAATGCTGATTCCAGACACTCTTTGTAGGAAAAATTGGATTTTAAAATTATTTAGAGTTGGAATATTTTACAGAGATAAATTTTGATTATTCAATTTGTGTTGGCATATCTTTCTCAAGAGGTGGTTTCCTAGAGCAATCACTTTCTGCTCTATGTATGACTTTGATAGGTAGCGTTTGTTTTTCAGCAATAGAACACAGAAGGTGGACTTTTTCTGTCCATATGTTAATTTCTCAGGCTTCTTTCTCAACCAGCTATAATCCTTGTATTTTTGTCTATTTTCCTTATCTTGTGTGTTTAAAGCTTCACATAAGTGAGAATTGGATTAAATTCTGGACACATTTATGTCCCTAATTATATTTCCTAAGTCACCCAGGTTTGTGAAATCTGCTTTCAATTTAAAATTTTTTTTTTCCCTAACTTGCCATATATGTCTATTTTCATATTGCCTTACATCAGGCTTTTATTATATCTCCCCAGCAGCTGTGCCTCCAGTTTGGATATTGCAGTCCTTTGTTCACCATGTCACAAGCTGTTTGTACCAGAGATTGAGAGTGAACATTAAGTGTACACATTATGTGTTATTGAGAAAGATTCAGTGATTTCTTGTTATCCCCATAGTCACTACACAGTCTGTTCTTATGAGCAGTGGGGTCCCTCCGTGGTCCTCAGTCTTAATGTCAATATGAATGAATCAAACCTCTGGACACCCTGGTTTTACTCACTGCATACGCTATTGCACAAGAATAAGAATTCCACTGGAATTTCTTCTCAAATAACACACATGGTCATGCATCTGCTTGAATTTTGTCTTTCTTCTTAAAAATTATTAATTCATATTACATCTTGTCAAATAAAAGTCACTTTCTTTAGTGTTTTAAAATCATTATCAGAGTTGTATATGAAATCTGCTTTCTTTTTTATTGAAACAGATTTTTTATTGACTGAATGCTCTGTAAATATGTTTAAAACAATAAAAGTATCCTGGGTTGCTATTTTTTAATTTAGTTCAGTCACATTATGCTTTTATATTTTATATTTTATTACTGTATCTATTTGTTTCTAAGCTGCCATCAATTCTAATCCACACCCCAACTTCTAGAGAGGTTTCATCTAATGAAAAAAGATTAAGATTCATTTCCAAAGTTCAAAAATTAATAATGAGAATTGACAAGGAATAAAGAATTAATTCATTAAATTATCTTAAATGTATTCTAAGGGATTAACAAAATTAATAGAATTTTAAGGATTTGGTAAGGTATATATTGTACTGAGTGTCTACATATTCAGGTAAAACCTAGCCACCTTCGAACATAAGACACATCTGATTTTCAGAGAATAAAATCACACACACACACACACACACACACACACACACACACAAAACAACATGTGACTTAAATCAAATACATATGGTATTTTAATTCTTTTATCTTTAATCAGCCCTTTCAGAAGTTATATTTTTTATTAATTTTTTAAGGTTTAAACTTTGTTAGTAATATTTTCCCTTTTTGCATTACTTTTTTTTGTTTTCCTGTTTTTACTCAAAGTTTATGTAATGTCAGTTCAGTCTTTGTTCTTTCTTAGGGAGGATATTTTTCTTATCCTAATTTATTACATTTAATTAGAATAATTAATTTTCTTTCTTCCCCTTTTCCTTCTTCCTTTCTTCCCTCCCTTTCATCTTTTTATACTTTAATTTATTGCAGCATTTCAGTCTATATATTTTCCTTATGGATTTAGTTATTTAATATACATTTTGATGTAAACTGTTCTAGCTTTATTTACTTTGTGTAAGGTTGAAAATTTCACTTTCTTCTTTTGGTCTGGGGTCATTTAGGGAAAATATGAATCTCTAAGTATTAAAGTCTCAAATGTCAGTTATTTCTAGTTCTAGTTGGTCATAAATTCAATAATATAGCTTTTCAATTGCTTTATATTTTCAGAGTATCGCTTTACTTTGAACTTTTGTTTCCATGATGTTTTTGTGATTTTAATGCTCTTTTTTATCTTGACTCCATGCATGAATGATGGTGTTTTAACTAAGAAGTTTTAACTAAAGGGTGTTTTACCCTTTCAAATTTATTTGAAATTTGATTATTTCTCAGTTATTTTATTTTATTTTAAAAAAACCTTATCATTGTTTGACTACTTTTTCTGTACTGCATAGCTCTTCCTTGCTTCTAAAAAGTGTTGACAAATTGCTACTCCTGCATAGGTTCTGTGCTTGGTGTTTAACTTTGCAGGTATTATTTCTTTGGATTTAGAAGGAAAAGCACATAGTTTTCCTCCTTATCCTCTTTCTACTCCTTGCCTTCTTCCTCATCCTCTTTTCTCCCTCAGTTGTGAACTGTAATGAATTTATATAACACTTCATATATTTTTCATTATTCTTCATTGTTGGTCACAAGTAACAGAATTGATTGGAAGAATATAAGAAACCTTAAAGAATCTTCGGGCTGCTGCTGAATCCTTTATAGATAATAAGCATGATTTTGAGCTGTCTTTGCAGTCAAGAAATGACCAGTGAAGATGTTGCTTTTATTAAAGGGTGCTTTGAACAAAGTGAATGTATGCTGAAATGCTGACATTTCATTGCCACCATAATGAATGATACCTGTGCATCTATTCCTCAAAGCAAAAACCATGAGTAGCAGATAGCTATAGTTCACAACCTGGAGTGTATAGAAAAGACATTTACTTTTCTGAATTCCTGACCACCATTGATTATATACAGTGATGGAATTAATAAATTAGGAACACTGTTTGGCTGCTGACTGAATATATATCACATTGCTACTGGATTTAAATCCTTTGTCATGCATAGAACATAAATAAACTTTTTTAAAAGATGCGTATATATTTGCCCCATTCTTTTATTTTAAAAAGAGAAAAGCTCCCATCCAAACATAATGCAATCTATCTTTGTACAGTCCAAATGTGCTGAAACTTTTCTGAGTGGATATCACTTCAAATACTTGGAAATATTTGTAGACATCTCCAAGTTCATAATCTCTATGTGATGCCCATTTATCTTCTAGTTTATTCTGTCATTGATATTTTTTAGCCTGCATATTGAATTACAAAGTTAACTACTACCAATACATATACAGTGTTAGATGAGAAGAAAAAAGAAAGGAAAAATAATAATCACTTGCATGTCTTATATGCATATATTTCTCAACTTAGAATGGGGTTACACCCCAACATGCTCATGATAAATTGAAAATATCATAAATTAAAAATACCGATTGAGAGCTGGAGCTCCCTGCTATTGCCAGAATCACAGAATATATAGTACCTTTGTTTCTATTGGCTACATATCCTTTTCATACCACTATAAAGTCAATCCTAAATCAAAGCATTTTAAGTTAAGAGCAGTCTATGGTAGCACCTTTATTACTGGTGTTTCTCTTGTGTATACCACAACCACTCATTCTGCAGGGGGAGAAAATCCTTTAAATGAATAAATCAAATTAAATAAGTTTCATTGAAGTCTTGATTCATGAATCCAAGTATTCCATTCATAAGGAAAATAGTACTGTATAAAAGTGATAGGTTCACGGCATATGTCACTTGTCAAATGTTGGCATCACATTTATAATATATTTATATGTAATTTATGCTATATATTTATATTAGTCTGCAGACTTCTATTTCTAAGAAAATAGTACTGTCAAAGGAAAAATAATATTGTGTTGGATACCAGATCATTCAACAAGTTGAGAAGTGATGGTATTTATGAATGCAAATGAGAAAGTAAAGCAAATATAAATACAGAATAAGTTTATTGTAATGAGGATGAAAGATTAATGCGTTTATGTGTGTGTTGGAAGGAGTCAAATATAATACATATGCCACCAAAATAGATGGCTGATGCAAAAATTATGATGATCCATAGTTATTATTAGTGACAAAATAAGTTACAGGGTGGCTGAAGTTGAACTTGATCAATAGGAAATACTTGATTGAGTGGATGCAAAAATTTCTTTGTTTTTACCATAAACCTTCTGTTTTTGTATATATTGAGTTAACACTGGCTTAGCTGAGAAAAAGAATGCTTGGCACCAGTGAGAATGCTGTATTTCTACCTCATAATTGTGCACTATGTGACCAATGTAGAAAATAGCATACTTTTTGAAAAATGTATAATCAATCATTGGGTATATTAAGGAAAAATGATATTCTGCCCTGTAAGTGTGAAATATACAAAAAATAATTTTTCAATGTAGTGGTTCATTAAAACTATAAAACCATTAAAAGAACAAATTAAGAAATAAAAAGGATTAAGACCAAATGACCTATTAAATCAAGGCCTATTACAGGATCTAAAATATAACAAAGTCACATACAGTTTACAATGAAGTGTTAACTGCAGATAAATTTATCGCATGAATAGATGCATGGATACATATTAGAGCTTTATATTATGCAAATCTTAATAACCAGAGTTTTATATAACACAAATATTGATAGTTGAAATTGAAAAAAATTGTGTTTGGTTATATATGTTATTTATTAGTTTTTAATTTAATTGAAGCGACATTGCACCATGATATTGCATAGGTTTAAAATATGAATTCATTATGCATCAATATTTGTATATAATGCACTTTACCACTGACAGTCCAATTCCATCCTTCACCACATAATTGACCTCTTTTTAATGCAGTTTTTCTAACCCCTTTCTTCTTTGTTTTCTGATAACCAATAATTTGTATTTATAAACTAAATTTTTATTTTGTTTGATTTCATTGATTTGGTCTACATATATACCAAGCAAGAACAAAATTGTGCAATATTTGTCTTTTCCTTTTGAGCTATCTCATTAAGTCCAATTTCCCTTAGTTTCATTCATGTTATTGGAAATCAGGATTTCATCATTTTTTAATATCTGAATAGAGTTCTGTTATGCATATAAATTGTTACATATACATCTTCTTTATTGACTCATTTTTCAGCTGTCACTTATGCTGTTTCCAGCTCTTAACTGTTGTAAATATTGAACATGGGAGAGGGGTACAAGTACCTAATTGCATTAGTATTCTACTCAGTAGGTAAATATCCAGTAGTAGGATAATGCAATCATATGCAGTTTCTATTCTCAATTTTTAAAGAAATCTTGATACTGTTTTCAACAACACTGCATCATATACAGTCCCACCCACAATGTATAAGAAAAGGGTTTACTTTTCTCTGCATGCATACCAACATTTGTGGTTTGTACTCTTTCGGATGATAACTATTCTCACAGGTGTGAGATGATATATCTTACTGTGGTTTGTATTGGCTTTCTCTTAATTCATATCTTCTGCTTATTTTTAATTAGATTGTTTTTTTATTGTAGAACATTATGAGTTTTCGTATATTTTGGGTATTAATTTTTTGTTAGATTTATAATATGCTAGTAATTCTCCCATCTAAGAGGTTTTTTTTTTACTCTCGATGATAGTTTTTTTTTCAAAATGGAGAAACTTTAATTTGATATAGTATAATTACCTTATTTTAGCTTTTATTTCCCTTGAACTTGGAGTCAAAATCCAAAAAACATCTCTGAAATCAATGTCACAGAGCATTTACCCAAGTTATTTTTGTGTGTCTGTATTTTGTGGCTTCAGGGTTTTGAGTGTTTAATCTTTTTTTAATTAATTTTTGTATATTATGTTAGATACTGACCTGGTCTTATCCTTTGGTATGTAACTTTCAAATTTTCCCAAATCTGTATATTATACAACACTATTTACCCCATTGTATACTTTTGACTGTTTTATTAACTCATTTGTCCATGTATGTATGGACTTATTTATGGATTCTCAATTCTGTTCCAGTGGAACATTTGTCTGTTTTTATTGCCATCCCATGATGATTCATTATTATTATTTTTTTAATTATAATTTGAAGTCAGGGTTCATGACACCACCACTTATGTCCTTTTGTCTTAGGATTGTTTTCCTATTTGGAGTTATTTGTGATTACAAATAAATTTCACTTTTTAAATTATGTGAAAAATGTATTTGGGTTTGATAGAGATTACATTAAATATGTTAATTATTATAAATAATATGAGCATTTTGACAATGTTAATGATTTCAATCCATGAGCATAGAATATACAATTCTTTGTGTTTTCTTCTATTTCTTTCAACAAAGACTTGCAGTTTCCATATTACAGGGGTTTTCACTTCTTTAATTACATTTATACAAATTATGTCTTTTTTCTTTGACTCATTTGTAAATGACACTGTTTCCTGAATTTGCTATCTACTTTATTGTTATTTTCATATAGAAATATAGCAGAAAAAACAAACCAAAATTCTCAGTATGTAAGATTGTGGTTACCAGGGAGGTGGGAGAGGGGAGAGAATGAAGAAGGGAACAACATCATGGTAAAGGGCTCTAGAACTCTGGCGGTGGGTGCATTGTGAAATACTAACAGACTGAGATGCAATTTCAATATATTAAAATTAATATAATAATGAACATAAGATAAATCATAAAATTATTATCAAAGTACAAGCAATTTTTGTAGTCTGCCAATTTACTATATTCATTTAACATTTTTAGCAGATTTTCATTGGAGTCTTTGAGGTTCTCGCTATATATTATCGTAACAATTTCAAATGGTGTGAGTTTCATTTCTTTCTTTTTAATCAGAATATATTATCTAGACCCTTTTTAAAAAAATTTTCTAATTGAATTGTCTAGGACGTCCAGCACAATATTAAATAATAGTGGTGAAAATGAACATCCTTGCCTTATATCTGATCTTAAAGAAAAAGTTTTCATGGTTTCCCCACGCCCCACATTGGGCGTGGATTTGCCTTGTCTATCCTCTATTATGTTGAGTTATATTCTATCTATAACCAGTTTTATAGGGTTTTTGGTCACACTATGCTATAGAAAAAAATAAACCTTACAACAATTACAAAAGCAAAATACATAGAAATACACTGTACAAGGTATCACCCAAATCTATATATGTATAACTGCAAAACTTTACCAAAGTACAGTAATAGAACTTGGATACATGGAAGCAAAATGCTTATTATTTTATTGAAAAACAAAATATTTATAATTTATTAATTGGTTATGACACTCATTGTGATACTAGGGAAAGTAACAATTAGGATTCAAGCTCATATTCATAACTAAACATGAACAACTATATAAAATAAAAAGGATAATAGAACTAGTTTTACCCATATTAAAATATCTTTGGTCTTTGACATTATTTTCTGACAAGTTTCCTAAATCACTTGGAATTCTCTGGGTGATATGAATTTTTTTTTATTCTAGTTGATCAACTCTTGATAGGTTCCTAAAAAGCTCCTGGTTAGGACTAGTCACCAGCAAGATTAAGCTGTGTTTAAAATTTTAGAACATTCTGTCACACTTTTTTTCCTTCAAGAAAGTAAGGAGTGTGAAAGTTGAGTAACTGATGATTTATGTGTAGTAAAACCTTGATAAATAATCCCCAAATACTGGATTCAGAGAACTTCTGAGTTGATGAACACATGCAGGTATTTGAAGGCTAGCATTTTGATGAGATCATTCTCAGTCACTTTTGCTATAGCTTGACCTGTGTAGCTCTTCCATATGCATCTTTATCAGTATACTTTGTAATCTTTTATAGTAAGCTTATCAATGTGCACCCTAATTTTTGTAAATCATTTCAGTAAACCAGTGAATGTAAAGAGTGTATCCTTGTTACCACGATATATACCTGGTAGATATAATGTACAAATGTTTCCTTAGGACTGGAGATTGTAATTTGAAGTGAAGTAAATAGTTTTGTGGGCGTAAACCTTTGCTCTGTCAGAACTGATGTTGTCTCCAGGTATACACTATGTGATTTAAACTGTTGGAAACCCAGCTACTGTCATTCAAAATTGTTTGGTATGAAAAAAAAATCCACAGATTTGGTGACATGAAATGTCAGAAATGAAGTAATGTTAGCGTGTGAAGAAAGTTTGTTTTTAGATATGGTATTTAATATAGCTATGCTATATGCTTTCATTGAATGAGATTAGAATCAGGTGGATGTCAAAGCCTTGTAGTTATCTGAGGGTAAAGGCATCCCGAATATAAAAAAGTGCAAACCTCTCAAGCCTCAAGGAAATAGTGTGCTTGGTTAACTTGAGAATTATCAAATTTACTTTGGGCTTAGAGTAGAGTGAGAAAGAGAAGACAATTTTGAGATGAGGTCAACATAGGAATTAAAGTTTAGGAAGGTTATAGATCATGTGGACCTTCTAAGTCTTCAGAAATGTTTTCCTTCTACTGTTACTGAGATGTAAAGTTGTTGGAAGGACATAAGCAAGGTGAGATAACTTGATTGATATCTTAATAAATTCACTCTTGCAGTCATCTTAAAAAAAACTAATGATGGTGAACTTGAGCAGTCCATCAGTGTCAGCAGTAGATGAACAGAGAGAGATGACTCATCCCTGCCCCACCAACTGCTGTGCACTCCACTGGCAGATTAAGTCTACAGGTGAGAGATTTGAATCATACTGATCCCATAACATACTCTAGAAAACACAGCAACCCATAAACTCTCTGTAGGTACTATAGGGGCATTGCATCAGCCACTATCTAGGAATAATTTAAGAGGGGAAAAAAATGAAAATTCATGCAAAATTTAAATCTCCCCATACAAAATGTGAATGGCCTAAAGAGAGACAGGAACCTCCAGAAAAGAAATCAGTTAGCACTGATTTGGGCAAATTAATGGATAAAGAATTCAGCATAATAATTACAAAAGTGCTGAAAGAGATACAGCAGGTAAATCAACTATTCAAAGGCAAATGGGATATCTCAGAGAAGAAGTGACAGCTCAGAAACACTACTTCACCAAGAAGATTGAGGATATAGATAAAGCTCAAACACAAATGCTAGATAAAAAAATAAAGTCAATAAATTGACTGAATCACAGCGAGATGAACAAATGTCAGAAATTGAAGATAAGAATACAGACATGACACTGCTGGTAAAGGAGAGAAAAAATAATTGACAAAAATGAAGACACCCTGAGGCAAATATCAAATATCATGGGAGAAAACATAAGAATAATAAGTATCCTGGAAGGACAAGAGAGGAAAAAGGGAGCAGAAAACTTAAAGAAGTAATAATAAGAATTTTCCAAACCCATCACGGATTGGAACCATGGATATCAAAATCTATAGAACATTCTATAGAACGTGGGAATTTTGAAATTTAAAAAGACCTGTTCTAGGGCAAATCTTTTTAAAACTAGTAAAAATCAATAATAAAGAAAAATTACTCAAGGTTCCAAGAAAAAGAAAAACATGACTTACAAAGGTATATTCATAAAACTATCATCCAGCTTTTCAAAGGAAACACTATAAGCCAGGAGAAAGTGGGAAAACATAATTGAAGAAAAAAATGCCAACCAAGAGCACTTTACCCCACAATATTATCATTGAAATATGAGAGATTAAACCCTTCAATCATAAACAAAGTTAACTGGCTTTTCCACAACCAAGCCCGCCTTTCAAGAAATGTTAAAAAGGGGCTCTACGACAGGGAAAATGAAAGCAAAGATTCACTACACCCTGAGAATGGTGATATACAGTAAAACAAAAATCAGAAATAAAGGACCAACAGGAGAGAAAATAAAACAAACTAAAGGATTAAACAGAAACATGGAGTATGTGTGCACATATCAATATGATGCAGCATCAGCTCTTAAATGTTATCAAAGAGGTAAGTTTGGAGATAATTAAAATGGTAGCCACAAAACACAAATATATAGCTGGGAAGAAATGAAACTGAAAGCATTCACAACAAAATCTATCCACAAGAAAATCAAACTAAGAAAATGGGAAAAGAAGCAACAAAGACAGAAAACAAATTGTCACATGAGAACAGTATAACCCCAAGTATCAATTTACACCTTAAATGCTAGTAAAATGAATTCAAAAATCAAAAGACAGATTGACAGGATGGATCAAAAGCAAGACTTATTGATATTATGCCAACAAGAAATTCACATCAAATACCAAATCAAACATAAGTTGAAAATTAAGATCTATGGAAAAACATATCAAAGCAATGGGGATGAAAGAAATTAAAAAACTGCAATATTAATATCAGAACTTATAAACTTCCATCTAAAAGTAAAACAGGAGGCAAGGTGATAATCCATCAAGAAAAAGTGGAATATATTAGTACCCCATACCCAATCACCTAATAATAGGGCAAATACTAACATAACTGCAGAGAGACATTGGCAGCATGTAACAGTAGTAAAGAGGCAGCCATACACCACTTACATCAACAGAAATATTATTCAGGCTAAAAATCAACAAAGAAATGAAGACCCTAATCGAAGCCATGGATGATATGGATATAACAGACATACACAATTTAAGCAGACAAAAAAAGAATATACATTCTTCTCAAGTGTGCATGGGACATTCTCAAGTATAGAACATATACATTGGATACAATACATATTATAGTAAATTTAACAAAATTGAAATTAAAGAAATCATCTCTCTAGGTACAAGGAAGTGAAATTAGAACTAAACCTGAAAAATTAAGCGGAACGATCCTCAAATATGTGGAGGTTAGACATAATACTTCTGGGTAACTCCTGGATTATTGATGACATTAAAGATAAAATTAGGAATTATTGGAAACAGCTGAAAATAAAGAGACAAGCTAACAAAATATGTAAGTGTGGCAAAAATATTCCTAAGGGATGAGTTTATAGACCTACCAAAACACAAATCAAAAACCAAGAGACAGCTCAAGTTACACATCTAAGTACACACGTGACGGAATGAGAACAACTGAAACAACAAAAAATAAAAGCATATAAATTAAATTAAGGATAAAAAGATGATCAAAAAATCAATTAATTCAAGAATTGTTTTTTTGAAAAAAATAAATAAATTCTTAGACCCTTAGACAGATTCACAAATCAAAAAAAGAATGAAACTCTTAATATCATGAATCTGAAATGAGAGTTGAGATTAAAATAAATATCAAAGAAATATAAAGAATCACGAAAGATTACTATGAACCCCTAGAAGCCAATGATCTATCACTAATGAATAAATAGACAGATTTCTAGAATCCTACAACCTCCCAAAACTATACCAGGAAGACAAAGATAACTGAAGAAACCAATCAAAAGACAGAAATTGAAGCACTAATCATCTGTATTTCAAAAAATAAGAGCTCAGGACCAGATGATTTTGCAGTGAATTCTACCAAGCATTAAAAAATGAGCTAATTCCCACCCCCTCTTAAAATCTTTCACAAAATCAAAGATGTCGAAAACTACCATATATATATATATATATATATATATATATACCATAAGATTAACTGTACCCTAATTCTAAAATTAGAGAAGAAAGCAACAACAACAAAAAAATACAGACCAAATTCATGGGTGAATATGAATACTAAAATTCTCAACAATATTTTGGCAAACAAAACTCAACAGCACATTAGAAAATATACAAAATGATCAAGTGGAATTTATTCACAGAATACAAATAAATCAAGTTAATGCACCACATCTGCAAAAAATAAGATACATCAATAGAGACAAAGAAAACATAAGATTCAACACCTATTCATAATAAAAACCTTCGCCATAATAGGACACAATAGGAAAATAGGAGATGTGTGTGTGTGTGCGTGTATAATGAAGTGAATGAAATGAAGTTTCAGATGACTTCAATAAAGAGAAATAGTGAGCACTATCGTAAAATGGCAGGAAATTAAGATTCAGATGAGATAGATGAGCTAATAATAGTCTAGAAGCATCAAGAAAGAGCAAAAAATACCATCCTAGCCCTATGTTCCATGGTATGTGAGAAAAAAAATTCACACTCGAGAGGGCCACTAGAGAAGAGGATCATCAGAGAGTGTCACAATTTAGATAAAGCCAAAAAATTTAGGAAATATTTGCAAAAGTAGTTACTGGCAAGAAAACATTCTAATAATTTGGATCTAGCTCTATAAGGCTTAGGGAAAAGGATTAGAGACAAGCAATTGTGGGATGTGGGACACAAAATATGACAAAAGATTAATATGGGCTTAGAGTCTAGAGACTGAGAGATGACTTGGAATTTTACACTCCTGATTGTGATTGTTGTGTCAAGTTCAAAAGGTAATAGTGAGATTAATCCTGGCTTTTCCTGTTAAACATGTTATGGCTGTGGTTGGTTGTGAGGAGAGAAAAGGAGAAATATATCTTTTCAAAGGCAGATAGTTTTAGAGCTCCCATTTGACTCTTGTTGATAAAGTAATGGAATAATTTAGGAGGCTATTTTATTTCTAACTTCTAGCTCCTACTTAACTCTGTAGAAAGAAACCCCTATGTCACTGAAAGGTGGTCTTACTGGACCTAGGGATATTTCCCATACTTCTACTTATGGAGATGGGTCTTGATTGTGCACAACGATTTTTATAATCGGTATTATGTTAGAATTCAAAGCTTCTGTTCTCTGCTCCCAATTTCCTACAAGTTCAGACTCCTTCTCTCCCACTCCTTTCTTTCCATTTAGGTAATTCCTCCTGAAGATTATTTTAGGTGCAGGTGGTTTTTATGGATCCTTTCATTTCTTCTTCAGTTTATTATAGTGGTACTTGTTCTACATCTGGTTTTCCATTGTTGCTTTTCTCTTTTTCTTTCTTCTTTTTTTAAATTTTTTTTTTAATTTTAAGGAAAGACGCAGGCAGAAATGAATAACAAAGCTAGCAGCAAGAGAGAAAGAAGCATTTATTTATTTTTATTTAGTTGTTCATTTTGATCATTGACTCAGTCCTGGGCCTTGAACATGGGTATATGGGATGTATGTGGAACAAGCCCAGTGGACTCACCCACTAAGTCACCAGAATGCACTGATTGTTGCTTTTCTTTAGAGGCTGAAGAGCTCATTTGGAATGAGACACATTTTATCTTTCTTTGAGTTTCCATGTGAAATATTCTATTTGGATCCCTATCACACGTTGCAAATAAGTTCATGGGCATGGTAGTAAGAAAAGAGGTATGAAATATCAATATTTCAAGATACTATTTCACTACAATATTTAACATAAAGTACCTGGAAGTAAAGGTGTAAGATAACAGAAAGGTATAGATTATTATGTACAGTAAAAATAAAGAATGCAGAAAATAATTTGTATTAATCACAACAAAGGATAACTTTGCCAAAATAATTTTATAAATCAATAATATAAACATTAAATCCATTCAAAAGAAGGAAGAGAGATGAAGGGAAGAAGGATATGAAATGTAAATATATGGTGATATAAATACTAATGATTTACAAGTAAATCAAGAGATGTGCACTTACCCATATTAAACTATTTCACACTGCAATCAGTGTAAATTAGGATAGTAGTGATATGGCATTTTACACCAGCCAGCTGCTCAGAAAAGAAGGAATTTTGATTATATATAATGTTGGAGAGTTTTTTACAAGATCGTGGGAAAACAATTTTTAGAGTATTTACAAAATGTACATTGAAATAAAAAATGTAGTGAAATAAGCAAGCATTCCCTGATATCTTTCTGTGATTTTCACATATATGTGTGTGTATGTGTTCATTACAAATTTGCTGATACAGTAAAACCAAGACACATCCTAAATTATCACTTATAGAATCTGCAGCTATAGAGTAGAATACTTCAGAATAAGTCAGATCTCCAGCTAATATTCCTATGTAAATTAGTAAGTTTTACACACACACACATATAAATGTATATGTACACGAACACAAAAATATAACAGAAAATTGCTGAATCTGATTTGATATGTATAAATTTTATGTGTGTTTATAAAGTTATACGTATGTGTGTTTTTAAAAAATTATCAAAGTAGATTCATAAGACTGCTGATGGCTATTACTTTATTCAAATAGAAGAATATTGTGAAGTGGAAGAAAGACACTTTCCACTTTCTAGTGTTTCATATTTTTTATCACAATTTTGTATTTTTGTATATAGAAAAATTATCAACTAAAATTAGAAGGCTATAAGGTAAAACCAACACAAGAAGTTATTTTCCATTCATTCTTTTAGAATGTTGATTAATCTACAGTTGCAAATGATCCTTCAGTTCTAAAGAGTTTAAAATTGGGAGAAGTTGTAAATACTTTGTATTATATTAATTAGAGTGGCATTTTTATCACTTCAGAATAAGACTTTGTTATATGAGTAATGAGCAACTATTTCGCTGACCCTTAGCTACTCTATATTTTGGAGTTAGAAATAATGAAATACTGTTGTGATTTTTCTTTTAGGTTCTATTTATAATACAAACTCTAATGATTCTGTAGAAAACTCCAACTACAAATTAGTTTGCAGTACTGCAAAAGCAAGTGTGTATTAATGTTTTCTCAAAATTGTTTTTCATTGATGACTGCTATATATGTTATCTAGATACTGTAAAAGTTACATTTATCATTATCAATCTTGCATTTATTTCAAATTACTCTATTTTTCTCAATGTTCTGTGAAGTTTTACAGATGTTAAAATTAAGTTTTTAAAAGGATCTCAAGGTCTATGCTCTGATGGAATTTATATCTCACTTGTGAGGAGAAAGAAAACACAAAAATGGAGAGGAAGAGAGAGAGAGAGAGAGAGAGAGAGAGAGAGAGAGAGAGAGAGAGAGGAGAAGAGAAGAGAAGAGAAGAGAAGAGAAGAGAAGAGAGGAGAAGAGAAGAGGAGGGGAGGGGAGGAGAGGGAACAATCTTAACATTTGTGGAATTCATGTCTCATGATAGTCAATTTGCACCATTTTTTTCCAATTACATGTTCTCACTTGTGTCTCTGAGTCACATTTTGCTAACTCACAATACTTAAAAATTTTTCATTAGTATTATTATATTTGTTAAAGTGAGCTGTGAAGAGTGATCTCTGATGTTACTATTGTACTCATTATGAGCACTGCAGCCACACTCATATAATATGGTGAGTTTAACAAAAGATTGTGCTTGTTTTACCAAGTAGCCATTGCCTTCTTTCCCTCTTATCTAACCTCCCTACTTCCTGAGTTACAACAATGTTATTAGGCCAGGAATAATCCTACCATAGCCCGAAACTGTTCAAATGGAAGAAAGAGTTGCAACTTTTTCACTTTAAACCAAAAGCTAGAAATGATTAAGCTTAGTGAAGAAGACATGTTAGAAGCATATGTAAATAGCATATGTTAAAAGTTAATGCATGCCAAAACTAGGTCTCTTGTACCACTTAGCCAAGTTGTCAATGTAATGGAAAAATTCTGATGGAAATTAGAAGTGCTACTCCAGTAAACGTGTAAATAAGAGCGAAACAACTTTATTTCTCATAAGAATAGTTTCCTTCATTTCAGACACTATTCTGAGATTTTTAAAAATATTAACTCATTTACTCCTCGAAACAATCCTGATACACTGTTCTACATCATACAGGCGAAAAAATAGAAAGAGTGAATCCTGAGACAGAGTAATACCGTTATATTGGACTTAGACATCTAGAAGTAGCAGATGCCAGATCTGAATCCAGATATGGGGACCACAGAGTCTGAATCTTACTATGATGTTCCCCTACTTAGCTATTACACAGTGGAATTTAGGTATTGAAATTTTCTATCTTGTAACTTAGTTTATGAAAGAACTATTAGGTGGAGTGAAATAAGTTTTCCTAGAACATAATATAAAGCAAATTAGTAACTGGTGAGGAAAGTTAGATTTTCATATAACCAGAGTGAAAATTCTTTTTTACTTCAAATTCAATTGAATTTCATTTTATTTTTCAGTTAAGCCTCTCCAATTTAGGAGCAGTTTAAGGTTCACAATAAAACTGTTGAGAAATTACAGAGATTTTTCCATATAAACCACATGCATAACTTCCTCCATTATCAACACTCCACATAAGAATGGCACATCATTGACACATCTTAAAAATTTAAAGTCTATGCTTTGCATTAACTTCATGTTATTTTGAAAATCAGATGAGATGTGATCGCCTCCATCTCTCTATCAATTATCATCAATCTACATCTATCATCTTATCATTTTTGTCATCTTTTCTTTCCTTCCTGTTGTCTTATAAAAATGAATACTCCAGAGTGAACACTTTTGTTAGCGAACAATTGTATAGAAGTTATGTGAAAGGATATCATAATATTTTTAAGGTTTACAGACTAAATATATATAGTGTTTTATTGACAATCATAGCACAGTAAGACTGGAAAAAATAAGCACTCAAAGTATAGGATATCAATAGTTTTGGAAAAGCAGAATATGGCTCCAAAATTATTTGATCATTTAAATGAATGTATATGAAGATTAAAAATGTTCCTCTTTTATTTTGTGAAGTTTTGTAATCATTTCTTATATTATATATTACTTAAAAAAGGTTGATTGCAGGATTGATACTTATAATGCTGTATTCCCTGTTTCACCAATTGATTAATTCCCATTTCTTCATATTTTCTTGGTCTTTTTGATTTAATGTGAATTTTCTTGAGCCATACATGAAGAATATTTAGTTGCTTCTGCTTCCATGTGAAATTCATCCAGAAGTAATTAATGACTATTTCACTTTTATATTTCTCTGTTTAACTTAGATTATATCTTCAAAAATGTCTCATGGAAAGAAGAAAACTAACATTTTATTAAGAATCAATTTCTTGTCAATAATTTTATATGGTGCTCTAAATAATTCCCTCATATGCCCTAAATTCTATTTTAATTTGCCATGTTTTATATGTACCAAATATGATAATTGGAAAGTTTAAGTTATTGCCCAGGATCAAATGACCAATAGATACCATTTTTGAATTTGAATTTTGTCTCCTTCAACCACTGTGGGTTTTTTTTTTCCCTAAAACCCACTGCTTCTGAGTCTGTCTTATACACCAGTTTCCCTCTTTTATTATTGACAAAATAGTTACCTGCCACGGGAATTTCAAAGCACTCCTTTGGATTACGTTTGGATTATGAGTATATGTCCATATTGGTTACAAAAAACATTAAAGCCCCATACAAGCAGATTAATGATACAATCCCTTTCAGTCTTAGAATTCACCACCTAAGTGTTTATAATCAGTAACCTCACCATTATAATAAAGATAACTTTCTCATTACAGTATTTCTTCCACTAGCATATGAATAACAAATGATTTAATCTTAGTTATTGAAATAGAGTTGTAAAGATAGTTTACCGTAAATTTAATCTATTTTGCATCCAAAAACTTAAATTGAATGATTCACTTTAGTGTATGTAACTTAATTCTCTTTATGTCTATTTACATTTACCTATAATATATTTAAGAAGTCTTGATAACATTAGAAACTTAATTTTCTCAATATTGAATAATAACTTTCATGCAAAGAAACAAAATATCTCCTAATCAATGGATTATTATTAAATCTAGGACTTTTAAAAGAAATGACATCTCAAAATTTTAATATAAGGAGAAATTTGTAAGAAGTAATTTAGTGATGCAACTTAGTGTTTCCGTGTTTTGGGGGCAAATACCCAGAGGTGGGGTGTACAGATCATATAGGCATTCCATTCTCAATTTTTTGAGGTATCTCCACAAAGTTTGCACTAATTTACATACCTAACAACTATGTAAATGTGTTCCCTTTACTCCAATCCTTATCAACATTAATTTTTCCCAGACATTTGGATAATAGTCCATCTCATAGTGTAAGATGTTTTGATTTGCATTTTCCTAATAACCAGAAAGGAGGAACATCTTTTATTTTTCTTTCTTTTAAAGGAAAGGGGAAACAGGAATGAAGACGAGCAGAGGTTGACAGACTGGAAAAGAGAGGAGAAAGAAGGACTTTATTTCATTTACTTGGTTTTTTGTTTGGTTATTCCCTGTGGCCTAACAATGCAAATCCAAGATCCTGTGATGGATGTGGATTACACCCAAACACCCCTCGACCAGGATACTTTAAATGGAACGTCTTTTCAATGTCTTTGGCCCTCTGAATGTTTTCTTTGGAGAAGTGTCTATCCAATTCTTCAGCCCAGTTTTTGACTGAGTATTTTCCTATTGTTGAATTTTATGAGTCATTTAGTTTGGATATTAAGTTCCTGTCAGATGTATCATGGGCAAATATTACTTGCCAGTCAGTTGCTTTTCTTTTTGCTTGAATAATGGTTCCTTTCATAGTGCAAAGGCATTTTAGTTTGATGTAGTTCCATTTGTTTGTTTTTGTTTTACTTCTCTTGCCACCGGCATTAATTCCCCAAAGACCTCTCTATACCAATTCCATGCACGTGACTGTCCAGTTTTCCCAACACTGTTTATTGAAAAGACTTTCCTTTTTTCATTGCATACTCTTGATATATTCATCATAAATTAACTGGCCATAATGTGTGTCATTTCTTGTAATTCAGTTTCATTCCATTAATCTGTGTCTCTGTTTTCATTCTAGAACTATACAACTGTGAATCATTACAGCTTTGCAGTATAACTGAAGTTCTGGGAGGGTGATAACTCCAACTTGTGGTTTTTGGCTTTTTTTCCTCCTCATGATTGTTGTGATTATTCAGGGTCTTTTATGATGTCAAACAAATTTTAATTTTTGTTCTATTTCTTTAAAACTTATTAGTGGATTACATTTAAACTATATATTGCTACTGGCAAGAAGGCTATTTTAACAAAGTTATTTATTCTTAAACATGAGCATGTATTATCTTTCCATCTCTTTATCTTCCTCATTTTTTTTATAATAAACTCATTTAATTTTTGATGTCAGGTCTATAATATCCTTTGTTATATATAGTCCATGTTATTTGATTTTAGAAGAAACAGTTTTAGTTTTTCACCAATGATTGTGAGGTTGGCTGTGGACTTATCATATATGGCTTTTATTATGTTGAGGTATGTTCCTTCTATGTCAATCATTTTTTTTTTAGATGGGTGCTAAATCTTATTAAATGTTTTCTCTGCATCTATTGTTGTGATCATATGATTTTTATTTTTGATTTTGTTAATATGGTGTATTATTATATAGATTTGCGTATCCTTGCAAACAAAGGATAAATTCTATTTGGTCATGATGGATGATTTTTCAATGTATTGTTGGATTTAGTTAGTTAATATTTTGTTGAGGGTTTTGCATCAATTTTCATTAGATAGATTGGTCTGTAATTTTCTTTCTTGGTGACAATTTTGTCTGCTTTTGTAATTAATGTAGTATTGTTCTCATAGAACGTATTTGGAATTAGTCCTTGTTTTGTTTTGTTTTTCATTTTTTGGAAAATTTTGATAATAGTTATTAAATCTTCTCTGAATGTTTGGTAAATAATAAAAAAAAAAAAAAGAAAGAAAAGAAAAGAGAAAAGAATCCGTTGGGTTCTGTGTTTTATTTGGGGACAGAATTCTGATTACTTCTTCACTTTAAATTGGTTGCAATATTCATGTTCAGGGTTTCCATTTCTTTCCAGTTCTCTTTTGGTAGGTTGTGTGTTTCTAAAAATATGTCAGTGTACTCAAGCTTTTTCAATGTATTGGTATTGAACCATTCATAATAGCTTTATGATGCTTTGTATTTCTGAGGTATTTGTTGGAACTTCCATCCTTTCATTTCTGATCCATTTATGAGAGTTTCCTCTCATTTTTTCTTAGGCAGCCTAGCAAATGGTGTCAATTTTTTTTTTCAAAGAGCCAACTATTAGTTTCATTCAATTAAGAACAACTCCTTTATTTTGCTCAAATTTTATTTATTTTTTTTTCCTTTTCTACTGACTTAAACTTAAATTGGTTTTCCTTTCTCTCATCTACCTTTAGATGTAGGTTAGATTGTTTATTTTGTGATTTTTCTTGTTTCATGAGATATGCTTGGATTGTGATAAAAATTTTCCTCTTACTGCACAGCTTTTGCTGCATTCCATTAGTCCTGGTAGCTTGTGTCTCCACTCTTGTTTATCTCCAAGTACTTCTGATAGTCTCCTTTTGTTTACTCATTTACACAAAGGTCATTCAGAACCATGTTATTTAGCCTCTGTATATTTTGTAAATGTCCATCTTTCTTTAGGTGGTTAATTACTAATCTATGTTATTGTAATCAGAGAAGATGCTCATTATGATTTATCTTTGTAAATTTGGTGAGATATATTTTGTTTCCCAACATATGGTCTATCCTTGAGAATATTCCACAAGAAAATGCAAATTCTGCACTTGTTGCAGACTTGTTATGCTTATTTGCACGGTATGCATTTAAGATTTGTTACAATTTGTCATTAAAATCTGTTCATTTTCTTCCTAGTTTATTTTCTTCCTACTTGATCTATTTATTGTTGTAAGTAAGATGTTTAAGTGTAGCTATAATTGCTTTATTTCAGTTGCATATTTACTGTAAGATTGTCTCTCAACCATTGGCAGAATTCTAACTCATTCTAAGTCTTTTGATTGGTGAATTCAATCCATTACCATTTAGGGAGACCTTTTTTAATGCTCAACTGTTTATTACCATTTTATAATTGTTTTCTGGGTGCTGTAGCAGACAGAAAATGTTATCTTTCTCTGAGGTGCTGTCAAAGCATTCACATTGTTTTCGGTTTTGCATTTGATTTAAATTTTTGTTCTTTTCCTAGCCTTGCTTAATGTCAACCTGGAGTTTGCCTAAGTTTTTATGCTTATCACCTGTTTTGCTTAAAAGCAAGCTAGCCTTTTGCTTATTCTAACAGTCCATTTTTTGTCTTTCCTCTTTCCCACTTTTTGTATTCTTGATATCTTGTGGCTATTAATTAGGTTTCTTTATTTTTTAGATCTTTCTTTACTATTTCCTGTAAAGCTTGTTTTATGGTGATCTGTTAAGCTCTGTATCATTTTACAATTTAAAGTGATAATCTAGCATGTTAAAGTATTCTTGGTTGGTAATGTTTTCTTTCAGCACTTTGAATATATCATGTTATTCCATTCTGGCCTGTAATATTTTAGCTAATGAATGTGACAATACTCTTATATAGGGACTCTTTTTAATGGAATTAATTTAATGTAGCTGTTTTTAAAATTACTTTTTTATCTTTTATTTTTGACATTTGTATACAATGTTTCTTTTGTTAGGTCAGTTTGTGTTTCTTTGGTTTAGAAACATTCCCGCTTCCTAAGTCTGGGTGTCTGTACTCTTTCTCATGTTAAATAATTCTCAGATGTTATTTCTTAAAATACAGTTACTACTTCTCTCTCTCTGCTCCATTTGTGACCCTATAATGCAATTTTTTTCTTTAATGTTATTTCAAGTTTTTCAGACATGTCTTAGTTTCTTTAATTATTTTATTTTCTTTGCTCCTCTGCTTGAGTGCATTCCACTTCCCTATCTTCTAGCTCACTGATTCCATTTGAGGATTCTTCCACCCTACTGTTGAAGTTCTCTATTCTAGTTCTTAGCTTAGCTATTGTGTTCTCTAGCTCCATAAATTCCATTTCGAACTGTCTCATATTTTCTCTGTTTTTGTTATAATTCTCTCTTTGTTCCTCTATTTTAATGATATTCACTGAAATAAAAAATAATCACTTTAAAGTCTTCAGTAGTTTAATTATTTTGCATTCAGATCTCTCACCCCCACTTTTTGGAGGCCATCATTTCTTATGTAGCCCTCAGTCTCTTTGATCTGTTTGGCATTCTGTATTTATTTGTATGGATTAAACTTCCCTTATGTAAAGATCTTATGCTACTTTATCAAGTTGGAAGGAATATAGCTGGGCGTCAATATAAATTGCTGGACTTCTTTTAGTTGTATGATCTCAACACTGATATTTTATCCTGTAGTGTTGGAATTAGGATGGGGAATATAGAGGTTTTACTAAAATACACAGTCATAATAACAAAGCCCAAAAGATGAGATCCATTTGTTGTGGGCCTGGTTCACAATCCAGTGCTGTGCCACGGAACCCACAGTATAGAGACAGTTGGGAACTAGTCTTGGTGGAACACATTCTCTTTTGAAAATCCCTGTCTTCTAACTGGTGAAAGTCTCAGCAGGAGACTTTCAACAAACCCTGAGGCCTATTAGTAGAATTTCCAACTGTACCAAACAGAAAGGAAGTTGTTTTTCTTTACTTTCAGGCTGTCAGGAGTTCCTTGTTGGCTCTATTTTGACTGAGCCATTCTAATTAGTTTTCCCGTGAGAAGAGTACTAGTATGAATTGCTCCTTGCCAGGAACCAGCATCCTGTTCTCTGTTGTGCTGCTGACTTGGTTGCATGTCACTGACTTCTTGTGCAAAGGCACCAGTGAACATCAACTGTTCCATACCAGTGTAATGGTTGAGAGGGGGGGTCTTTTCCCCCTGGGTTTTTCTGAAATGGTAACATTCAGTATTAGAATCGTGAAGAAGTGATATATCTGTTTATAGACATTCTTGTCCTTTTTCCACCTGGCTCAATGACTGAAAGTCAATTCCAAGGTATAAGAGTACTCCATTAAAGAGAAAACAACACTCTGACAGAGTTTTGATTTTACTGGTCTTTCCCTATGACTCTGAAATCTCTGAACAGGATGTTGGGGCTCTGAGATAGTGACTTCTATCATTTTTGAAGGCAGGTGTCCCTCTCTTTATGGAGATGCTGGTTATATTTCTTTTCAAATGTTGTTGCCAAATAGGTAGTTTTTTTAGTTGTGCTGTGGAAAAGTGGTGAACTTGATATCTTAACAGATTTCCATCTTTGAACCAGAATCTTCCTTTTTTAAAAATGATAAATTAGTAATTTCACCTTGGGAAACTGAAATTTGGAGGATTCCTTAACTTGCTAGAATTTTAATGTTTTCCTTAAATCAGTCATAACTCCTCTTAAGAGAAAAGTGTAATTTCCATATCAGGGACATAAACAAATACATTACAATGAAATAATAGAGTGAAAAATATCAGAAACATGTTATAATCTTTGATATTATTTAAAATGCATGTACTCTTTGGCCCCTGGAATGGAGAAAGTAGTATTCCAAAATGTATCACAGATAATACAGACGACTTAAGACTCAGAGTAGATTCATTAACTTTCATCTCATTCTCTATAATGACTTGGGAATCAAATAACAATGATATGAGGAAGAGGCAAGATTTGAAAGGAAGTTTGAGAAATAGTGATATGCAAGGGGGAAAGTCATTGCAGTCGAAGGCACAGATCCAATATTAGCTCAGATAGAGGAGTGAATGCAAAACTCAAGCAAGAGGGGAATCTCAAATTTATATTAGGATTTCCCAAGTTATGCCACATAATTTAAAGAAAGACAAAATATAGAATGATAAGACAAATACAAAGAATTATAGGAAACTCAAAATGTTGAGAAGGATAAATCTCTAGGAATAAATAAATCTCTGGAGAATTTTCATGTTTACTTTAATAATATTCTTTATTATAAGTCCTAGAAACATAGGTTTAGAAGACACCAAAAGATAATGATGAATTCTGTTTTAAAAAGCTACTGCATAAGCTTATATGTGTTTTATTCTTATTTATTACTGTCAAGCATGTAGTTAGTTTTAAATTATTTTTAAAAAGCAATTTTTCATTTAATTGTATTGGTCACTAAAGTATATAACTGTCATAAGTAGTAGAAGATAACACCATGTCAGAAATCTCAACCTTATATGTGTGTGTATACATCAAATTAGAGCTGCATTTCAACCTTATTTAACATTAATAGTTTGCTCATGTAGTTTTAGTATTCTTTAGTTGATCATTTTTTCAACAAGTAGGAAAATATTTTAGATATATAGATAGAGAGATAGAGAGATAGACATAGATATGTTCTTGAATTATGGAAAGGAGCAATCTGTACTAATAAATAAATTTATTCTGTCATTGCAGATATAAAGAAGTGCTCTACATAGAACTTAAGCTAGTATTTCTACCACTTTTTGGCTGTCATAATGTTTTAATTTTGTTTTAGAAAAAAGGAAGGGAGAGCAGAAACACATTTTTATTCATTTTGTTTATTTATTTTGATTGCCTTCCACCCCCAACAGCTGGTCATGAACCTGGTTCTTGGTTTGTACCTGGTCCGTGCCAAGCAGCAAGTTTGGCACCTTAGCCACTAGAGCACGCTACCATTTTGTTTTAAATAGAAACATTCTGAAAATACCCTTTAAAACAGAAGTCTTTAAGATATTTTCTTCATAACTATCAAAAACAATTACATATTCAAGTTTTAGAAAAAAAGGACAACACAAAACTAAATTAAAAAGTGATAATTGCTATGAGAATACCATAGTATCATTATTATATAACATTGGGTATATTTTTATAAAACTGGCTTAGATATCCTATTCTTTCTCTTTTAAATTAGAATTTTATTTAATTCAACTAATATTAGGAATAATATTTCATTACTATTAATCTGTTTTTTAATTTAAATTAATTTCATTTTTGATTAGTATTTCATTAGCTTGCAATACCATATACATTTCAGGAGTATAGATTCATATGAAAATCAGTATGTATGTCACACTATTATCTAGTATTAGAGTAGTTAGAGTCAATCATCTCTATCATTTTTACTTCTCCATTCTCGCCATTCTCGAGTTTCTATCACTCTCTCTTTCCTCCTCTGATAACCACAGTCTTAATTTCAGAACTTATGAGACTTTTGTTGTGTTTTGGTAGTTTGTTCATTTTATTTCTTTGTATACCATATGGGGACATTAAAGTTTTTATCTATTATTAAATGCTTTGATATGAATTAAATAATAGGCCATTTCAGTATGCTGAGTCCTACAAGCTTAATAAATTTCAAGACTTTTTGACATTTTGCATCTAATAAATTATAAAATTTTCTGTCTGGAAAATTATCCTCTCTTTAAAATTAATACGAGGAAGCTAGAAAGTCGGAAGTGAAACGTTATTTGAGTAATAGAAAAAGTTCTAACAGAATTATGCTCCAAGTAATTATGTTGTTCCTGTAGCTCATACAGACTCTAAATAGTTGTTCTTATGTCCAATATAACCTGAGTATTATCAGAGGATTATCACAAAAAGTGCTTGGAATCCTTAACTATATTTTGAATTTTACTTAATCATCAGTAGCAGAATAAGAAGCATAATAGACTAACAGCACTAATTAAACTAGTATAGTTAAAGAAGGTAATATTCATATTTTATTGATTCGAATTTGAATAGATGTTGAAAATATGTACTGATTTAAAATATTTTCGTTAGTTTTTTTCTTGTAGAATTATGGTCGAGTTAATGTTAGAGTATATCAAATATATAGAAAACTTCAAAATTTTCCCTTGAATTCAATAAAAGTATAAAATACATGTACCTGTCCTCCCAGGCCCCAATTCCAAAAATCTGATAATCTAATTATCTGATATGCCCTTTAAAGTCTGTGGAGTGTGTGTGTGTGTTTAAAGGAAGGGTGCAGGCAGGAAGAAACATGAGCAGAGTCAAGTAAATGGAAGAGAGAAGCTTCTTATTTATGTTTATTGAGATTTTCACCTTGCATTACCCAAACCCAGGTCCTTGGGATGCATGTAGACTTCATCCAGGGAATTTAGCCAGCCACCAGGGTGTCACAAATGCAGTACTTTTATAATTATTTCTATTTTTTTTCATTTTTATTTTTCTGTATGTAATTTTTAGGAAAGATCTCAAGGAATCTTGTTTTTTTCCCCCTAATATTGTTCACTAACTGTAGTAAAACTTTAATGATAAATGAAATTTTGTCTCTTCAGTTTCTCAAATTGATTGTTTAATTTATTTAAATGCATGATACACTGTACTATTTCCAGAATTTCTGTTTATGATCACATATGTAATCAATATATATTCTTTACTGTTGCATGATATCCTCCAATGCAAGGTACTAAGAGGAATAAAAATTATTAATTGGAAGCAAGAGTACCAATGTAAAGAACCAGGCTTTATATTTACACAACATCTAGTTTGGCAATTAAAGTCTTCAGAGGAGTTATAATTGTGCTTTTTAGTTTAAAAGTACTGTATATTAAATAATGTACCTTTAGAGTCTGTATTAAGAATCTGCAAAAGCTCAGATATGGTATAAAAAAGTAAAATCATATAAATAGACATAGGCTCAGCAACAACACAAAGTGTGTTGCATTGAAGAATATGCATGTTTTTCCACGAAAACTGTATTGGCTTCTCCCCATTTTTATTGCAGTGATATTACTTTACAAAACTTCATAAATTTCAGATGTACAGCTGCACACCTCAATATCTGTTTATTTCATATTATGACCACTATCAAAAATCTGGTGTCTATTCATCACCATACAGATGACTCCCTCTACACATTCCACTTCTCCTCATCCTCCTATGTCTCTGCTAGTCACCATTCTATTGTCAGAATTTAAGGATTTGTTTTCATTTTGATTGTTTATTTGTTTTTAGTCTTCATTTTCCACATGTGAATCTAATAATATGTTCCTTTCTCTATCTGGCATATTTCACTTGGAAGATTTTCCTTACAGTCCATTTATGTTGTCACAAATATCAATATTTCATTTTTTAAATAACCAAATAGTATTCCACTGAGTATTTATATATCATATTCCTTATCCAGTCATTTATTGATTGGTGCTAATCTTGTGTCTATATCTTGGCAAATGTATATAATGCTGAAATGAATGTGGGAGTGTATGTATATATATATATATATATATATATATATATATATGTGTGTGTGTGTGTATATATATATTTGAATTTTTTTTTATATTCATCAGATAGATTCATAGAAAATATATTAGTTGTTCATAAGGTATTCGATTTTTAGTTTTGAGGAATTCCATATTGTTTATCCCAATTTGCATTCTCATCAATAGTGGATGAATGTTCCTTTTACTCCACACCATTCATAATACTTATTTTTTCTTGCCTTTTTGATAATAGCCATTCCCAAAGGTGTGAAATGATGTCTTATTGTGCTTTTACTTTGCATTTCCTTAATAATAAGCAATGAAGATTATTTTCTCATAAATCTGTTAGCCATCTGTTATCTTCTTTCATGAAATGTCTATTTGTATTGTCTGTTCATTTTTTCAAATAAGGGTTTTTTTTTGTTGTTGAGTTGTACAAGTAATTTAAATGTTTTGGCTATTAATCCATTGTCATATATGATTTGCATATAATAAATTCATCAAAGGAAATAAATATTGATTATAAGTATTTCAACATTATCTTTAGTAATATCTCCATGGGCTTCATTACAATGGCAAGGGTGACATAAGCAAAATTAAAATATAGGACTATATTGAGCTAAAACATTTCTTCATAGCTAAAGAAACCATTGTCTAAACAAAGACTTGATATAATGTGTGATTTAATGATTAGATCACATTTATAGATATTATTTCAGGATGATTGTTTATGATTTTTTCTACTTGTTCTATGAGTCATGTAATGGTAGGTTTTTAAGTCTTCAGGATTGTGAATTTGTTTATTTCTTCCTTTGGTTTCATCAACTTTTTGTATTTGAATCTCTGTTTTCAGGGGTTTGCTGTTATGTAATAATATATATTCTTGATAAATTAATGATTGTCATTATGAAAACATCCTCTACTTCTGGGAATACTCCTTGACAACCGCTATTTTGTATGATAGTAATAAACTATAACACCTTTTAAAAATTAGAATAAATAAATAAAAGACAACATACTCAATAGGAGATTTTTGGAAATCGTATATATTGACTTTTTTTCATTCAAAGACACATGTAGTACAGGTTTCCGTGTTCATCACTAGGTACATAAGTTTGTAAGATGCCACAGGTTATGTTCTCAGGAAGCTTACAGTAAAAGAAACAGTAAGAGTAAATATTACCAAGTGGATAAAGCTGTATGATAGATAAAGTATCCTAGGCACACATTTAAATCTTTGGGTAAGAATTCATGATATGATTAGGCAATAAAAACTTGTCTAATAGAAAGTGGTATAAAGTTGTGTTCATTTATTGACTTAGCAAACAAATTATACAGAAGAAAGAATATGTTCCATTAGCTAAGCAGAGGAAATGGCATCTGCAGAATCATTAAAATAAGAGGTAACATGGGACATTCAAATAATGGGGGAAAAGTCTAATATGATTGGAAAATTATTTTAGAAGAATGAGTGGTCTGTTTGCTGTATTTACCCCAGAGATTTAATTCTTGATGCCAGTTATGTCCTTTTAACTACTGATCTTCTACATGACCACATCAACCATGTGGATTCTTTATGATCATAAATTTTATCACTAATTTAATATTTCTTTTCTCTTTTAGTATTTTATTGCAGTAATTTTGTTTTGCCAATTAAAATAAACTCATATGTGTAGGTTTCACATATGTGCCATTTCCCACTCCTTAGATATATATCAGCACACTTTGCCCCCCACCAAATCACCAAGTGGTCTTCACCGTTGTCTGGTAGAATCCTCAACCACTTGCTCCCATTCCCTATTGGCAACCTCAGGTCTAGTGTATGCCTTTAAGATATAGCTTATGGCTTTGTTTTGTTTCTTTGTTTTGTCTATTCACATTCCACTTATGAGTGAGAGCCTCTAGTATCTTTCTTCTTTTATTTCATTTAGCGTAACTCCCTCTAGATCCATCCAAATTGATTAATAGTTGAAGATGTGAAATTCATCTATATCTCACATCTTCATTTATTCGTCTGACATTGGGCACTTTGATAGTTTTCATTTCTTTGCTATTGTGACTAGGGCTGCAATAAACACGGGGGTGCATGAATCTCTACAAGTTAGTGTTTTTGTATCTTTGGGGCAAATACTTAGAAGTAGCATTACTGGATCATAAGATCAAGTCCCTAATCTTTCTTATGAGCCCTCAGTGAAAGTAAAAGGAAAAGATCTTACAAAAGTGTACAAAAGCCTCTTGTGTCTGGCATTTCAGAGTGTCCTAGACTGTCAAGGTAACCTGCATTTGAACTTAAACAAATTGTTAGGTTTTTAATTTTCTCTTTTGTACTTTGATTCTTGTCATCGTATCATTTCTTCTTAGAGAGTTCTGTTCCCTTCAAATTCAGATAATCGATTTGTCTTATTTTTGTTGTCTAATGAACTCAATGAAAATTATAAACTTGATTATCCAACATTTCCCATTCTTACTATAGGAGTGAAAATCATTGCTGCTTTCTGTATCTTAAATGGATGGAGAAGACTGGTGATATCTTTTTCTATGTCTGTATCTGCATCTATCTATATATCTATGTCAATATCTATAAATATACATATTTAAGAATAGTACTCTGTTACAGTGTTAGAAATGAACTGTAATTTAAAACATTTAGATTCAGGAGAAGACTTATTTGTGTGATGATGTAAACAGGTATGTTTTACGGCAGTCTAGACCAGACTAATACTACTAGGAGGAAAAATGTGTATGAATTCAAGAGATATTTAAGAGAGAAAATTATTGGGACTAGTAATTAGTTAAGAGGTATAGCATTTAGGGAAAAGTTAAGAATGATTTACAAATTTATGGCATCCATATAAACGAGAATTTTTAGTAGCTGCCTCTTTTTTGTTTTAACTTTTTGATTTTCACCTTTTTGCTATAGCAGATGATATATTTAAACTAATATGTGGGACTGTCAAAAACAGTTAAAAAAGCCCAAAATTGAACCATTGATGCTAAAATCATATCAATAAAATGAGACAAATTAATTAGTTTTGACTCACCCAGAAATGGAATCAAGCCTATCATGAATCTAGTGATCAGCAATAGTTAGATAATGTATCTGATAGATATTTTCTATTATCTAAAGGAAAATAAATTTGCAAGAGAACTAATCTGTTTTGCTTGCTTAATATAGTTTCCTTGTTTCTACTCCTTTTTGCCTGTAAAAGTCTTTCATGTGGATAGTTCCTCTGAGCTCCCTTCCATATGCTGTAAGGATGCTGCTTAATTTTAACTCATTTTCGCTCAAATAACCTCTTAAAATGTTTCAATATGCCTCTGTATTTTAATAGAAAAAGGAAAACCATTGCAGTTGAATAAATATCACATATATGTATATGAGGTTAATCATGTGCATAGTGAAGAAAAAAAACTCTGTTAGTCGGTTTTTGTTCAGATAGACGTATACAACATATATAAAGTTCTTTTTTCTATTTCTGGAAGATATAACATTTGATGCCATGATCACATTTGGAAACTTAAATAGAATCCTTGGCATAAATTTGGACAGCTCAATCTCTCCAAACTCAACATAGAAATAAACTACAATTTGTGTGGACAATTTAGCTTTATTTAAAAACTGGCACACCTGAATTGCAGAATAGATAAATGTCTCATAAATTCTTTGTAAAAGTTCATTTTTGAATTTTACTGTTTGATTCAAAAGAAACAACTGATAATCAGCAACTCTAAGATTAGTTACCTTTTGAGATAATTTAGGATAATTTTGCAAACTTGTGAGCTGGGAAAACTCAGTATCTTAAGATCAAAAAATACAGTTTTGAAAAATATTCCTAGTTTTTCAACATGACCAGCTTATTTTGATGCCTCCCAAAGGATGACTCAGAGATTGCAAGTTGTTTCAGCAGAGTTGGTGTATGTAAGTGTGCATAGCCATGCGGTTTATTAAAAAGAAGCTTCAAGCAATTTAAAATACGTTAACTTCTTGCAGAACAGGGTCATCACTGATGGAGAAGTGGAACATGATGGGAAAAGAGATGAAACAAAATTTTATTGAATTAGTTGAGGAAATTTAACACTATGTTTTGTGGAGAGTAAGAAATAAGATGAAAATCTTAAAGCTTATTTTAAAATTTGTATATGGTGAGGACTTTTTAAAGAAATAACAATTATTTAGTAAGAAAGTGTTAGAATAGAAAGCTTCAATAGTCTGCTGTTAAAAGGATAAAAGACAATTATTTCTTGGAAACTTGACTTGTTCTCTCTACATTTTGTGATACACACTCACATGAATTAAGAATCCAGTAATCAAAGACTGAAAAAATAATTTATAACAGCAAGATTTTTTTAGAAGGAAGAAAAAGTCTAAAGGTATAAAATTACATTTCACCTTTCTTTTATTTTGGGAGGATTTTTAATATTACTCTGCTGTCAATTATCCTAATTATTTTGGCCACATTCTTCAAGCAATCTAAATTGTTCCCACAGAGGCGGCCAAACCAAATAAACAGTCAAACACTAAAGAGTATATGATTTCACCAGAGACCTTAAACAATAGAGTGGCCCAGAAAATTTCTATTAAGTGAAAAGGGTAGACAACTTCAATGACAGCTTTAAACATAGACAAAAAACATTCTCTGTGCTTTCCTTTTGACATGTTCCATCAAAACCAAAACATCTCAAACTTAAATAAATAATAATAACAGAAAATCTTATCACATACAAATTGTATTTTATCATACAAATATTGTACTTCGACATGTGGTTCATTTAAATTGAAATGAAAAAGAATACAATCGTCTGGATAATGAATAAATATCATCATATATTATTTAATATATTTTTTGTGATTTATTTATTTTTAATATTTTGACAGTTTTGTGGTTCTGTTAGTACAAACCAACATGCATACTGTGTCTGTTCATTTTTTTCTCTGCACAGTTTAGCACTGGGATTGATGACTGATGACCAGCTGGAATGCTCTTTCCACAATGATTTTGAGGTTCTTGGAAGAGACATTGTCAGCAATCTCAGCACAGTGAGATTTTTTGCACATCAGTGGGATTCTTTGGAAGCCACTGGGCAGCATGTACTTTGTTTTCCTGTTGCTCCCATAACCAGTGTTGGGCATCAAGATCTGGGCCTTGAAGCTTCTGCATATCCTGTTATGGGAAATGTACTATTTTAATGAAGCAAAGGTCTCTTTCAGGGCAAGCTGTTACAAGCTGGCACTGTTTGCACATTCTCCAAAACAGAGAAAGTACCAATTCTCACATTTTCTTGGTTTTCAGGTCATTCTGTTCTCCTACAGGTGATACATTACTCCCTGTGAAGTTAGTTTAACCATGTGAGCAAGCATAACTGGGACATAAAGTTAGTTTAATTGTTTGATGGGATGTTCATTCACCAGGTTACAAATCCTTCAAGGTAACAGTTCAGTTAAAAACTGTATGTATTAATAAATTTGCTTAGTTCTGTGACCACTTGCTAATTTTTCTCTACAACTTTTACCAAAGTATCTCTCATAGATACATGAATATGAGTAAAGAACAAATAAAAATCAGTAATATTTTGGACTTCAACAGAAATTTATTTTGTTGAAAAATTAGTGCCATAGTTTGCATTATAAATATGTTAAAATACATACATGTACTACAATGTTTTTAATGTAAAATAGATTGGTTTTCGCTCAAAATTTAATTTGTTTGTGAAGTGTTAACAAAAAGTAAGATGATTCTATATATTCTAGCAAATAATAAAGTGTTTTAAATGTAATGATGAAATAATAAGAAATTCAGTGTTTAGTATCATAAAATTACTCCATACCTCTTTGTGTACTTAGTATTGACTTTCTACTTTACTATCTCTAAAAATATTGCAACTTTATCAAATTTTGCATTTGTTTTAGGGTTCTTATTTCAATTGCAAGAACAAAAGAAATTATTCAGTTATTTAAACAACTGTATTATTTCTCTATTTTTGAAATATGTTTCCTTTTTTATTCAGGACTATATACATATAAAGTAATCATCGATATCCCATATTTTTGTGGAAAACATATTTAATAACTATATTATAAATTTCTATATTTGTTTGTCTTTGAATTTTCAGTTTCCACACATGATAACACTATTTTCCAAAATTATTCAGGGTAGTTATTTTCTTTATAACTGTTGATTTAAAAATATATATATAAGTTTGTTGTTTAAAATTTATAATATAATGAGGCATATGTGTTACTGTTTTTTATTCCATTCTGGGTTCCCTCCAGATTCTCATTGTTATTTGTTCGTTTTTGTAGAAAGTAAAGAGACCATAAAACATTACTATGTCTCTACACAAAAAGTGTTCTCAAAGAAGCGATAACCCTATCATCACTTATACTATTAATTCTCATTCTCATCTTTTTCCCTTCTAACCAACCAACCTTAGTCACTACATTTTTAAGAATTGCATTTTTATCATATATTCACGTGTCTGAGGTAGAGACTTTTAGTTACCTATCCCAACATCTATTCATCTTTCTAAATCACACAATATATCTACTGTCAGATATCATCTGGATTATTTATTTCCATTCTCACAGTTTCTCTTGCAGCTAGATGTAGTCATACAAGCTCTTGACAGACAGTAAGATGAAAATAGAAAGTCTGCATGGCAAGTTTTGATAGACTGATTTAAATGATTGTTTGAATTTCCTGTTTATTCTTCTTTTTCTCCAACCCTCCATCCAGTAGCCTGGACATAAAAATAATGGCTAAAACTCCAAAAGATCTCTTGGATTAGAAAAAGTTAAGGGTCATAGGGATAAAAGAATATAAAACTTAAAAGAACCTGAATGCCTGGTGATATGTTAGACTCACAAAACAAGTTCTAGTCTGCATATGTATTTGTACATATGTATAAGTTGTACATGATTGTGAATCAACAGTTGTATGAAAATTTTTTTTTACCAGTTCAGTTCTTCCCTTACCATATAATTGATCATTTTGATTAAATTTACCTTAACCTCCATTCTCTTCTTGTAACCACTAACTTGATTGTGTAGACTAAAAGTCTATTTTTATTTGGCTTAGATTATTTGTTTTCTTCCTATCTGTATACACCACATATAAATAAAATCATATGATGTGTTTTACTCCTTCTGGTTTATCTCACTAAGCATAATTCCCTCTAGATCCATCCATGCTGTTACAAATGGCACAAACTAGAGTATTTTTAATTACACAAGTAACACAAATACCTAGTAGATGGTGTAGAAGTACTGATGACTTACATTAAAAGGTGTTTATAATTAATCACAGTGATTCTTAATGTTATTTTGTTTTTCTTAATCATTTATAAATACTTATTAGTATATTCAAAACTGAATTATTTATTTTGGTAACAAGGGTCATCAACCAACCCCAAAATTGATGATTTACTAGAAAAAAGTCAGAAAACTCAACATATAGTCACACTCAAGAGTATAATTCATTTCAGCAAAAAACTGGAAAGCAAAATAAGTAAAAGTAAAAGAGGCAGAGTTGAAATCTGGGCAAGCCAGGTGTAAGATTCGCGTCTTCTCAGTGAAAACATGTGAGGTATGCTTAGTTCCTTCAACAATTAGCTGTGATAGTCTACATAAAATATTGTCCACCTGCCTAGTTCATATGGAAGTTAGTGTCCAGGGTTTTGTTGAACATTGATTATGCATGTAGGCACCCTTTGCCTAGCATATATCCAAATCCAGATTCCCAGAAGAAAAGTTGGTCATTTAGACTAAAGGTCTATTTTCCTCTGATTTTGTATATTAATATGGTTGATTTCTCATGTCACTTATGACTAGTATTACATGTAATTTATTTCACTAAGAATAATTCCCTCTTATGTGTTCCTTATTCTTGCAAATTACTTGTTTTTTTCCTCTTTATGTCTGAGTAATATTATATTTTGTATATACAGTAAGTCTTCATTATCCATTTGTCTAAGGACATGTAAGTTTCTTCCAGCTTTTGACTACTGGAAGTAATGTAGCATTAGGCAGAGAAATGCATATATCTCTTTGATTTGGTGCTTTTGTGTGTTTGGGGTAAATTTCTAGAAGTAAGATAATGGAATAATATAGAATTTGTATTTATAATTTCTTGAGGAATCTCCTTACTGCTTTCCATAGTGGATGCATCAGTTTTCACTACTGCACTGTATAAGGGTCCTCTTCTTTCCAGTGTCTTGCCAATACTTGCTGTTTCTAGTCTTTTAGATAATAACTATCTCACAGGCATAAGCTTATATCTCATTGCTGCTTTGATTTTAATTTCTCTAAAAATAAGAGATAATGGACTTCTCATTTTCCTGTTGCCTATTTTAGATTTTTTTATATTGAATTTTATGAGTACTTCATGTTTGATATCACCCCCTTGTTAAATTATGATGGCAAATATATTCTCAAATTAAGCAGTATGTCTTTAATTTTGATAATGGCTTCTTTCCCTGTGAGAAGGTTTTTAGTTTTACCTAGTCCGATGTGCTTAACTTGGCTTCTGTTTCATTTGTCATTGCAGTCAGCTTCCTAAGACATCTGTAAGAGCAATGTTAAGTAGTATATTAATACCTGTTCTCTTTTACACATTTTGTGATTACAAGTCTTATATCTGAATCTTTATTTCATTTTAGATTATTTTTTGTGTATAGTATTATTGATCTAGTTTCCTTCTTTTGCAAGTAGCTGTTCAGTGTTTATAAACCATTAAGTGAAGATAATATTCCTTCTCCATTTTATTCTTTTCACTCCTTTGTAGTAAATTAGTTGTTGATGTATGTATGTGTTTATTTATAGCTCTCCAATTCTGTTCCATTGGCCAGTGTATTTCTTTTTATTTCAGTTCTATGATGATCTGATTATTATTACTTTTTCATGTAATTTGAAATTAAGAAAACTAATATCTCAATTTTTTTCTTTTTTCTCATTGTTTCTTCTATCTGGTTTTTTTGTAGTTCCAATCAATTTCATCATTTTGTTGCTTCATTTTTGTACATTACATGATTATATTATATAGCTTATATTAAACCTTTTCTACACTTAAAATATGTAAATGTTGTCTTTAACAAAAGCTGTGTCTGTAAAAAGAAAATGAATTCTTGCAATTTGCTACAACATCTGTGGGACTTGAGGTGGTATGCTAATAAAATAAATCAGAGAAAGGCAAACACTGAGTGGTTTTACTCATCTATGGAATATAAACAAAGTAAACATTGAACTTTAAAACAAAACTCAAAATAACAATTACAAAAAACTGCTTAATCTCTGAAGACAAACTGTGTTTATCAGAGAGAAAAGAGAAGGAGGATGGAGGAACAGAGAAGATTAATTTGATAGTGATGAGTAGTTCTAGAACTCTGGATATAGATATGGTGTAATATTGATATATGGATGCATGATGTTATACTCCTGAAGTGTATTAATGTCTCACACCAATAAAAAATCAGCTGATCAATTTATTTTGTCAAAGTATATTTCCTTCTTGAATGCAGCATTCAAATTTGTTTGCACTAAATTGTAGGGGGTATATTAAACAAGTTGAGAATGGAAACATCCCTGTAAAAAAATCCAAGGTTGCTTTTTATTTAGAACTTATGAAATGACAGTTGGAAATATTTTCATTATTTACCTAGGAGAGAAAAGGAAAAAAAGATGACACATATAATGATGAAAGGCTACATAATAACAATGATTATAATGGAAATCAATGAGATCTAATTTATCCTGTATCAAATTATGAGGATAGAGAACATCTTTAAGTGGAAGGCAATAAATTGGAAGTAGATACCAACTTTCTTTTTAATACCCAGAAAGTGCAATAGCCAAGTAGTGATTGAAGGGTAAAAACAATAAAGATGCAAACATTGTTCAGTCGTTAAAACTGAATTTCTTGATACAGTACGGAAAGAAATTTTTTTCACTTAATTGTTTGCATATAATCAGATACAATATAATAAAGAATATTTGCTTGACATTTAGAAGGCCACTGTAAATTGATAGTATAAATGAAGACTTCTATATTTGGAGGAAATTATTCCAAATTAATTCGGTAAGAGTTCACAGAGTATGATTTTTGACAGTCATGAAAGTATTCTAGTGCACCTGCTTAGGAATATTTTCCCCTTGTATAAAGTTGTCTGTTATTTTGCCTATTTTGTGGCAAGTAATTTGCATAAATCCATAATGTAGTTGTCAGATTCTTTTTTTTTCCACGTACCATTATAATGCTAATAGAGAAGTGAAAAATGGAATTCAAAAAATCTCTTAAAACTCTATGCCACTCTACTTGACATTGGTATACTTTCTATGAAAAATATAGCATCAACTTTTCTGTGGTAATAACCTTACCACATAATCATAGCATCTGGGCATTAGTGCTACATAGTATTTGCACATGATGATAATATTATATGGCTGGGAGTTAAAGATTTTTTTTAGTGTGTAGATGTTACTTTTTTATTTCCAGTGGGTGTGAGCAGACTGTGGATAAATAATTAATTTGATATTTAAAAAATGTATATGTGTAATTTGTCAATTACTTTCTAAGTCTTTTCAATATAAAAGTCTTCAATTGAAATATTATAAAGTAAAATTGTGACATGACTACATGGACATAAAGTATATTATCTTTGGCTACCATTTAGTCTATTAATACCTTCCAAATGAGAGGAAAAACTCAACTAATCTCAAAGATATGAATATATGAAGGAGGGTCTTTTTGATCATTATTTGGGGAAAATATTAATGATCAACAAAAGTTTGTATTTCACAAATGTAAAATTTACTCACACTCAATTCAGTAAGAAGAAATAACTTCCCAAATGCAGACTGAATACTAAACAAATAAAAGCAAGGCAATAAAATTTAAATTTGTTATTTGTTATTTCACTGTATGTCCTAACAAAACACTCTAAGGTCAATAGGCTTCGAGAAAATGGTCATGGTTTTTCCACTCAAATCACAAGGGCTAACTGATGTGGTCTCATCTTATTGGAAGGTGGGCTGACTGTAAAAATCATAGTAACCTCACTCAGTTGCTTTCCCATAATGATGACTTTTAGCTTGCATGCTGTGATTCCCTTTCATGTGACCCCTTATTTTCCAATAGGCTAGATTGACTTTCGTGGTCTTAAGACAAATTTCCAGAATAGCGCAGTCACAAATTTAAAGTTCTTTTGATACTTAGACTATGAAATACATATGAATTCTGTTATAGTATGTGTATTAAAGGAAATTGCAAGGTTTAATCAATTTCAAGATTCAAGAATGGGAAGTATGCTTTATCTATTGATGGGAAGAGTTGCAAAGAATGTAGTACAATATGCAAACTTCTTTCCGTTTTTCAGCTATTAAAAATAATGTGGGCATATGTTTGCATTTCTTTTCTGGAAAATAACTAAGAGTGAAAGTGCTAGATCATAGGGTGGGTGATTTTATAAGAAACTACCAAAAAATTTCAAAGTAATTATACCAATTGACACTTTCAATTTATTAATTCTAATGTTTATGGGAATTTTTGAATAATTGTTATTTTGACTATTAAGAATAATAGTGATTTAAATGTTTTATGTATCCATGCATATTGGTGTGTATATATAAGTGCTTCTATTGCATATTTTCCTATGAGTGAAATTGTTGACTCTTAAGTATCAGCAAATTTAACAGTGATTGTAGGAATGTGCCCTCCCATTGTTGGTGTATGAGATTTCCCAAAGCTTCTCCCCTTTATAATACATAATATACATGTGTACATTTATTTATGTATATAGTCAAGTATTTTTCTATATGTGGAGTGTGTTATGAATTAAATGGTGGGTTTTTTTTTTTCTCTAAAGCTGTATGTTGTAACTCTAGCTTCTAATGTTACTATACTTAGAGAAAGGAACTTTAAGAAGGTAATCTAAATTAAATGAGCCCATAGATTGGGAACAAGTCTGATAGAACCAGTGTTCTTTTAAGAAGAAGAAGAGACACCAGAAGTGAATGAACACAGAGGAAACTCTTCATGAGGACTAAGAGAAAAAGAAGCGATTTGGTATGAAGAAACATTTCACCAGAAAGCCATTTTCTTGACACTGAACTTGGTCTTCCACTTTCCAGATTAATAGAAAATAAATTCACTTTGTTTAAGTCACATTATAAACTGTGGTATTTGTTAAAGCAATCTTTGTGATTCAACACAGAGTTTGGTATTGTAAATTAAGATGTTTCTGTAACAGGTAACTAAAAACATGAAAACTGTTTTGGAAATGGGTGGTAGTTAAGAGGGTGGAGAGTTTTAAGGCATATGTTATAAAAAATATCTAGATTGTCTTGAAGGAGTTTGATATGAAAATTGATATTAAAGGGGCTTCTTATGAGGTCCAGATGTAAATGATGACATCTTGGGAAGGTGGTTGTCTGTTATTTAAAGAGAGATTTTGCCAAAAATCAACCCTGCTGGCACCTTTATCTTAGACTTCTAATTTTCCAAATTGTTAGAAAATCAATTTCTGTTGCTTAAGTTTCTGTCTTTAATATTTTGTTATGAAAAACTAAGATAACTAATATGAGCGGTATCTCATTGAGATTTTAATTTTATTTCTCTAGTAAGAATATATTTTATTGGATGCACAAAGATCATAGCCTCTGTGACTGCCTTTCAAGTCATTAACAGCCCCTCTATTTTTGATTGGATCATATCTTGTGGTACTTCTTCGTATGTTGTGATTTGCCTTGGAGATGATAGATAGATAATGATGATAAATAGATGATAGATAGATGATAAACATCTCTAATTGTGTGACTTTCTTCTTTATTCTGAAAATTAAAAAATTGCTTGTGATTTATGCATTCTCTGATAAATATTAAATGACTTCCACTGTTTCAAATCAATATATTTTTAATGCTCATAGTATTTTAAATTTATATACATGAAATTTGTTTTATGTAAGAAATAATGTAGGCATCAGAAGGTCCAACCTTCCTATCTTTAATGGACAATAATTTTTTGGAAGTTATCATTAATAGCAATAATTAAACAGATTTAGCAGATGTTGTTAAAGTTATTGTTCTAATATAAGCTTGATGTTATGGTTATTTTCCAACTTATGAAGACAGCATCTTGAAGAAGCAAAATCATATTTCTATTAACAGAAAAGAGCCAGACGATCACATAACTTTCTTGATTAATGCTTCAGGCAGCTTCAGGCAACCGAGACCTTGACATTCTTGGAACTCCCTTTTCCCCTCAAAACTCTTACTGATTCTTGATTCTCTTAGCCTTTCATCATTTTGCAAGTTGTTCATTGCAGGAAATATATTCCTTCTTAAGAATGTCTGTAGTGTTACTACGTCTGATTGATAATTGACTGATGGAATAGTCAATATTACATGCTTTGCTCATGTCTTTTATTCTATTGCATTTCTTTGCATAATCAATGTAATCACTTATTTTTTTTAGTATTTCTTAGCTTGCCTTTCATAGGTGCTTTAATTTTTTTTAATTTTATTGAAGAAATATTGCATTATGTGTGTATAAGACGTGCATAATCATAAATCAACATCTGTATATAATACATTGAGCTTACCATCAACGGTTCAATTCTGTTCTTCCTCATGCATGTATGGCATGATGCTATTGAATTTCACACATTAGGCAACCCCATTATAGACTCAAACAATGGACATAGTATTCACTACTCTTAGGGATGAGAAATCTATATATCAAAGAGGTTAACTCAATTTTCAAACCAACTGGCAAGTTACAAGCCAGATTTTTAGCTTATTAACTTCTGACTTGAAATTCTTTATTCTTTACATTAAATATTTCTTCTTAAAATAATTTTATTCACAACATGGAACTTTCCATGTTTTTAAAACTTTATTGAGATTGCTCTCACTTATTTAAATTTGTATTTCTAATTCTATTCCAAATTATTTTAGACTATCTTTATGCAAGTTGATCAAAACGCTAAATTTCTTGTTATAATGGCTGTGGTGAAACATCTAATAGTATTGAACAATTAATACCTCCTTACTAAAACATATTCTAAATTGAGTTTTGGTGACAATGATACATTAATAGCATGAAATCAATTCTTGCTTAATAAATATTTAAGACAGGATGAAATTTAGTTCTGAAAAAACTGAAATGTTTTGATGTTCAACCAAATAAAATAATGAATGTGTATTAATTAGTAAATGGGAGGGAATATTTATTGTACATTTATAGTCTGATATTTCTTCTTTGAATAATTGCAAGTTGAAATGACTCCTAAAATATATAGCTAAACTTACTAAAGTTCCTTTAAATATACATAAATTTAAAACATACATTAAATGTAAGTGATAGAAATCTATCTCAAAAATGCTTTAGTTAAATACAAAACTGCAAAAAGAAGAATTTATTTGTTTCTATACCTGAGAAGTCTAGGAGTGATGCTATCATTAGCCACAATCACGCAAAATAATTCACACGAAATTTTTGAGTCTTGTCTCTCTCCATAATTTGATTCTGCTGCCAATTTTTGGTGTTCTTGGCTTCATTGTAGAAACAATTTCTCTATGTATTAGCAAACAAGGTTGTTGACTCTTCATATGGTGACATTAGGAAGAGGGATTTTGGGCATGTGACTAGGCTATCAGAACAGTCACTGCGAATGGGTATAAGCACTGCGTTTTTGGTGAAAGTCAATGATTCATTGAATAACGCAAAAACAGAATGCATTCCTTCACAATGGTAATTAGGCATTCAAATGCAAAGGATTCCATCCTTTGTTAGGAAAATCTTGGACATATTGAGGGGAAGCAGTGTTTGTGGGTCTCTAGGATCCAAATCCATATGGACTCTATCCTTCAGAGTCAACTGATCTGTTGATGAATTTTGGTTAGTTAGGTATGTCTTCTGATACAAGCAGTAGCAAGAATATGGATTTTACTTTTAATTCATGTAAGTCCCATGAATGAAATGTTAGTAATTGTATAAGAGATCTATCATAATAACATATTGAACAAGGACATGTTCCTAACATAAGTTGGCAGAGATATTAGTGCCAAAATTTAAGGTAATTTCTGGCATTTTATTGAAAGATCAATGATATTGTTACAAAATGCTACACTATAGGGTCCTAAAAGGTATGTACTCTCTATTTCTTCCTAAAGACTGATTTTCAGTAGTAATCTGAGGATTAACCTTTTCTCTCTCAGTTGACTGAACAGGGCTTCATCTATATTCTTGGCTGAAACCATTATATTATCTATTATGAAAATTAGTATGCTCAAATTCTGTGACCAGTTCACGGTTAATAATTTCCTGAAAAGACTTGTCAATTTTCAACTGAATTGGCAGTGTTGAAATGCACAGAACTTGGACAGATTTTTCAATGGAAGTATAGCACTGAGTATATTCGAGATTTGTTTTGATAAAATAAGGAAAACACTGTGACTCCAAGAAATTTACAGAATAGTGAATCTTTTGTCTATGACAATATTCCTCTTTCAGTTTCCAGAAAGTCTACCTGTACTTTTGAGTCTATACTATCTTTGCCATACACTGAACCTCTTTCAGCTAAATTTAGTGATAGAGACTCTAATCCTTACATTTATAAGACACCTGGCTATAATAAATAGATGATTCTTAATTGCTTTATTGTCTTATTTCAGACTGTTGTTCATTACCATAATTTCTGTGGTCTCTTTTCATTAAAATCTTACCACTTCCTTGAAAAATTTTTGGAAATGAACCAAATGCAGTAGTTCATAGACTACACACCTACAGCATGTCTAAGGATTTCCAATACCTTGCTGCAGGGTTTCTGTGTATGAAACTAAATTACCTCGGTGCTTTTGGATCACTATATTCTATTTCAAGCACATTTTGACATTTGAGATATTTCCTTACTTATTCCTGACATTTCAAAAACAACTAGCCATTGATTTTTTTCATTAGTTATGTCCCACAAGCCCATACAACACTCAGTGCCTGATCTGGAGCAACCTTTATTCAAATATAATAGCTGACAAGCTTCAAGGGCAGACCTTGACCAAATGACCTTCTTTCATTTCCTGCCATGATGCAGTAAACATTATCTTGCCACAAAACTGAGAAGCTTCCTGTACCATGACACCTACTAAGAATGTAGTTTGAAACTGCCACTGTGGTGAGCTGTAAATTCTGTTCAGTGACTAGGGACTATCCACTAATAATAGCTTAACAGACAGTAATGACAGATATTCATGCAGTATAATGAGTATTTATTATGTACTGATCTTAACTAAAGGCACTTGCTATTATCATTTATGTGAGAATCATCTTTGGAAAAGCAATCAAAGCAATAAAACAGCAGCTTATGCATAACAAAGCAGCAAACTCTTTTCTGATAAGCCTGCTATTAAGATAGTAATTTAATATTTATGCAATATGTCAAAATTACATTTCTTAGATGCCTCTCTAGTGAAGTAATATTACTTTGTGTCATATGTAGAGCACAGGACCTTCTCTATTTTAAATTCATTTTAAAATTTTGACTTGCTATTTATCAGGTAATTTTTTAAAGAAGGAAGGAAGGGAGGAAGGAAGGAAAGAGGAGGAAGGAAAGAGAGGGAGGGATAGAACAAGGAAGGGAAGGGAGAAGCCTTTAAGAAAGAAAAAAATGCAAGAAGTATACTTATGCATTTAGCTGTTTATTTTGGTTTTTCATCCAGACCCAGTGTGTTTCTCATAACATCTCAACTGTCTGTGCAAAAAGGGTGAGCCTCTCTGACCACCTTTTAAGAGATTCAAAAACCTGACCTACTGATTAACACAAACAGCTGTAAGGAAAGAAGCAGTAAACGTTTCTTTTAAAAATCCATTCTGGCAGTGTTTCAAGGTGATCTATTTTCTGAACAAGGCATTTGTTCTCATGAAATAATAAAAATAATAAAAATATTCTACTTCAATCCTTCTCTGCTTGTTGTGAATTGGTTATCTATGTTAGACAATTTTATGTTTATATACCCTGGAAACTTATGGAAGAAGGAAGAGGGCAGCAAACAGAGGGACCTTAAAATGATTAAATGAGCCTAGAAAGAACCTAGGCTAAAAAGGAAATATCTGATAATTCATAGGAGTTATATCCTACATGAACTTGGCACATCCTGAATATCCAAGAAAATTTAATGTCTAAGCAGTTCTAGGGAATAGCTTTTTTATAATGTCCCTTGTCCTCTCAGATTATTTTCAGATATGTGCTGCCAAGAAAGCATTTCAATTTTGACTTAAAAATCATTGACCAGAGTTTTAGTATGTTATTTCTAAAAATGATTAGCACAAAAAATATTTATGGAGAGAAAACAAGGAATAGCTCATGGTAATGGGATAATAGTGGAATAGTTTATTTGTATGGATATTTAAATTTCTTTTTTATTATATATATATAGCATACAAGGTCAAAATATTACATAATGAATCAAGTTTATATGAAACACATTTGTATATGTGTTCACATGCATATCACACATATGTAATGATTCTATAACTTTTGTCTTGTGTATAAAATGAAAAATAATACAGACAATATATATTATCTACATATGTGTAGAAACATTTATATATATAAGTGATATGATTGTGAAGAAAGAATTTCTGGAATCCACACAAATGTTTAATTATAAAATAATATGTCTTTTTATCTTTGGTTACATAACAAACTTAAAAAGAGGTGGAGACAGTAAGATGACAGAGTAGTGAGATCCTGAGCTCACCTTCTCTGCATAGACTCAACATATCTACAAAAATCACATAGAAGCAATTGTATTTGAAAAAGAATTGAGGATTGGAGGATCAGCATCTCAAGAAAAAGTGCAATAAATTATTCAAAAGGATAAGATATGCTGAGACACAGTCTCATCACAAATGCCATGGATACCATGCCTTAAAGTTGTGGAGAGCGTTATAGACACTGAATATCTTCATAAGTACTAAATGATTCACTCCTACATCAATGCTTTAGCACCATGAACTTCACCTGAGAGGAGAGTGTCCATATTCAGATTTATAAAAGAGAGGGACTCTCATTTGGAGAAAAATAGGACTCTGAGGAGCAGCGAGTCCAAGATGAGTAAAATGGGCATTTGATAAAGCATGTAATCCTAACTGAAGGTTTTGCTTATATTGAACTTAAAATTTAAGTGAGAGGAACAAAATGGAGAAGCAGTCTCTCCAAAAACGAAGTCATTAATAATGACTTCTCTGGATTCTTTTTGGGCTATGTGTGTAGTACCAGTGTGAGCAGTTGACATGTTGGTTGAAGTTGATTGAGGAGTCAGGGTAAAACTGTGCTATACCCAGTCACTCTGACATCTGTAGCTCTTCTGTGTTGCGACTGTCAGGACCATGTTGGCCTGCAACTGAAATTTAGTTTTTTTCTGGATCTTGCCAAAATGAGCTCTCATCTTTGTGAAAAGCTTAATTTGTCAAGATTGTTGGGAGTGGACAGGGGTCACAACAACTTCTGCTTGCAATTGAGAAATTTTTCTATAGCAGCTCCCATGATTCTTAGAAACACCAGCCCCTCCCCTACCTTCTAATATCAGGAGTACATTGACCCACAAAACTGCTTTCTTCTTGAGTCCACAGTCTGCCTGAAAGCTCTACTCTTGCCTACAACTTTGGGAAAAACAAAACAAAACTCTGCTTGTACAATATATTCAAATCAGAGCCAGGATATAGCTGAGGGATCAGATTAGCTTGAGGCTATGGGAAAACCTCACCATGAAGATCTCTTTTAGTTGAGTATGGTTGTAGATTAACACCTCAATGCCAATTCAGTGTCTATAAAGTCTTGTGCCCTTAGTACTCTCCAGCAGTAACCTCCCTGCTCTCTGTTGTTCCCACTCTGACACTATAGGCTGTGCTTGTGGGCCACTAGCCCAGGAGGTTTTTAACCTCCAGTTATTCTGATGGGTACGGAGGTTTCAGTCTATACAGCAACAGAAATTTCAGCATCAATGACCAAAACCCTAAGTCCACATACCACAATATTTTACCCCTAATAGGTCAATACTTTATTAATAGGAAAGAAAGCTGCCCACCCTAAACCGCAGAAATAAACACAAAAATACCAAACAAGATGGGGAGACAGAGTGATATACTCCCTCAAAATGAATGAAGACAAAATCCTAAGGGAAAATTCTAATGTAAAATAATTAGTTAAGTTTCCTGAAGAAGATTTCAAAGGAACAGTCTTAATTATAGTCATTTAAAATAAGAGAATAATGAGGAAAAAAAAAAAACACAAAGAAAAAGTATGAGGATGTTCCAAGCTGATATCATAGAGTTAAAGAACACAACAGCTGAATACAAAAATCATGAGAGAGGAATTCAACAGTAAAATAATAGAAACAGTACACAAGGTCATGGAGCTAAGCTGTAGGCCATGGAAAGCACCCATCTAGACCAGGAAAACATAAACAAATTTTAAAAAATGTTGTTTTAAGAGACTAATGGAATACTAAGAGGAATAGCATTAGAATAATAGGGGTTCCAGAATAAGAAGAAAAAGAGGTAAAAATTTGATTTAGATAAATAATAGCTGGAAAGTTTCCTAATTTGGTAACAAAATAGATACCTAGATTCAGGAATCTCAACATTTTCAACAAAGTAACCCAAATAGACACATGCCACAACAGATCATAAGTAAAAATGACAAAAATTGAAAGCTAACAGAGCATCTTAGAAGCAGTAAGAGAAAATTGTATCACTTACAAGGGAAGAATCTTAAGATTATCTGTGGATTTCTTAGCAGGACTAATATAGGCCAGGATTGAATGGTGGAATATATTCAAAGTGCCGGGAATAAAAAAAAAAAAATTCCTCTTCAGGAAAACTTTTCTCAGACAGATTCCCACTCATAATTGAAAGTACCAATAAATATCCTTATAAACAGACAAAAGTTAAAGGAATATGTCACCACTAAACGAAACATGCAAGAAATACTAAATTAATTAATTTTAAGTTGAAATAATCCGTTAGAAGCATTAAGACATCAAAAAAATGAAGTACAGTGGTGATGAAAAAACAAATTATTAGAATGAGCTCAAGCTTAATTTTCTTTCAGTTGAAAGAGAGTTATAAAAAGAATTTTACAAGTAAACCTCACAATAACCTCAAAGGAAAAAATCTACAGAAGAAACAGAAAAGTAAACATGGAATTCTAAAAACTCAAAAAGAAGTATCAAGGTACAAAAGAACGGTGACAAATTTGAACACTTACATGTTACCCTAAATGTTAACTGACCAAATTTACTAATGAAAATACACAGATGATTAGATAACGAAGATAAGATATACATGCAAAATGGAAATCTGCCATTCAAAACAACATGGATAGACCTAGAATGAATTATGAATTAAACATACAAAAAAGATTAAAACCTGTCTTTTGAATCAACACAGATGAACTTAATGGAAATTATGCTAGGGAAGAGTCAAAAGGAGAAAAAAAACCAGGTATCATTTGATATCATTCAGATATGCTATATATATAAGGAAAGCAAACAAACAATTCAAATAAATAAAACAAAAATAAACTTTTAGTTAATAAAAGCAAATTAGTGGTTGTTAGGGGCAGAAAGTGGAACAAGTACAAATTGGGAGTTGGCAGAACATTAAGGACACCAGGTCCAGAATACCTGGCGAAGACCACTGTGGGAAAGCACTGGGCCATTGTTCTTATAAGTGTTCACTCCCCAAAGAAAGACAGATACAGTTATGTAGTTAGAAAACAAAAGGATGCATAAGCAAATCCAATGTAACTATAAACTTGCTTGCGTAAGTTGCTCAAAGTAGTGCTGTGTATGAACTCAATAAATAGGTGGAAGTCAGGGTATTCAGGGTTTTCAGTATGTGAGACTGCTGGCCCCCTAATCCCACCTTTCTATCTCTCACTCTCTCTGAGTTTTTAATCTCCGGCGGCAACCTCCTACTCTCCCCTGCTCCTGGGAGCGAATCCTGGCAAGTGGTTGCAGGGAGGGAGGAGTAGTGGGTAAGCAAATTTTATAGAAGGGATCAATTTTATAGTGAAGGAAGAACTAAAATGGTGGTAGTGAACTTAATTCACTATATGTAGATATTTATTTACAAAATTGAACACCATAAACTTATGTAATCTCAGCATGATATATGATCTTTTCAATGTATTGTTAATATGATTTGCTAAGGTTTCATGGAGAATTTTAGCATTTGTGTGTAGCATGGATATTATTCTTCAGTTTTATTTTTTGTGAGATCTTTGCTTTGGCTATCGGGGTAATGTTTGACCTAATGCAATGTATTTAAAAGCATTTCTGCTTTTTCAATTTTTTGAAAGTGTTTGAGAAAGATAGATATTATATTTCTTAAGCTTTCATAGAACTCACTAGTGAAGACATCACTGGGCTTTTGTTTTGTGGGGTCTTTGATTACTGTTTTAATTTCTTTGTTAGTGATTGATCTGTTAGGTGTTCTCTTTCTTCCTGGTTCAGTCTTGCAAGGTGTCAAGATTCTAAAAACTTGACTATTTCTTCTAAATTACTCAATGTATTGACATTTAGGAGCTCTTGATATTTTCTTTGATCCTTTATATTTATGTGGTATCTGTTGTAATTTTTCTTCTTTCATTTTGTAATATCTATTTTAACTTCTCATTCACTTCTGATTCACTTATAGAACTTTTCCTTTTTATTTTTAGCTAATCTATCTATAGTTTTGTCATTTGTTTTTACCATCCCTAAGAACCAAATCTTGATGTCATTGATATGTCTTTTTGATTTATGTTTTACTTCTACTCTAATATTTATTATTTGCATCCTTCTACTGACTCTCACATTTATTTGTTTTTCCAGTTGCTTTAGGTGAATGGTTAGATTATTTACTTGAGATTTTGTTAATATTGTCTGGAAGCTTATGCTTCTATAAGCTTTCCTCTTAAGACAGCTTTTCCTTCATTCCTTGGATTCTAGGTGTGTGTGCCTTTATTTTAGTTTGTTTCCAAGTATTTATTGCAATTTTTCACTTGATTTCCTTATTGTCTCCAGTTTTATACCATTCTGATCAAAGAGGATGATCTTAATAGACACTTTTCTAAAGACAGCAAATAAATGGTCAACAGGCACATGAATCTGTATCTCTTGCCATTAGGGAAATAAAAATTAAAACGCAAATGAGATATCACCTCACACCTACAAAAATGGCTGTATTCAAAAGAATGGAAAAAAGATCTAGAGAGGATGTGAAGAAAAGAAACTTATTCAAGAATGCAACATTTGTTAAAAGTGTGTGAGTCAGTATCAAGAAAAGGAATAAAGGATAACAATCATAAGATCATAAGAACAGATGCAGAGAAAGCTAGATAAACAAGATTCAGAATTCATTACAATAATAATAAAACCTCAGTAGAAGAGAATCATACTTCATCGTAGTAAATGGTTATATATAACAAACTTCAGTTAATATAATGGTGAAAAACTGAAGTTTTTCCTCTAAGATCAAGAACAAGACATAGATGTCAAATATTACCACTACTATTCAACAATGTATTGAAAGTCCTAGCCAGAAAAGAAAAATTGTCATAAAATAAAGTGAAATAAAATAATATAGATATAAATTGGAAAATAAGTAAAACTATTACTATTTTCAGATACATGCTGATAGACATAGCTAATTCACTGAAAACTGTTAAGACAATAAATGATTACAGTAAAGTGAAAAATTATAAAATAAATACACAAAATATGTTATTTCTATAAACAATTAGAATTAAAAGAAATGAAGTAAAACAATTTATGTTTGCATCCAAAAGAAATAAATACATAGAAATAAGCTTAACAAAAGAGGTGAAAACCAGTACAATAAAAACTGTAGGCATTCCTAAAAGAAATTAAGAAATATACAGAAATTGGACACAAAAATGTAACAAAAGACATTTTGTGTTCATTGATCGGAAGAATTAACATTGTTAAAATGGTTATTTAACCTAAAACAATATACAGACTCAGTCTAATCTCCGTCAAAATTCCAAAGGCAGTTTTTAAGGAAGTATAGCGAGGAATACTAAAATGTCTACAGAACCACAAGAGAACCCTCAGAGCCAGAGGAATTCTGAGGAATATAAAAAATAAAAATGGGAAATCACATTCTCAATTTCAATTATACTACAAAATGGCAGTAGTTAAACAATATTGTATTAGACTGAAAACATAGACACAGATCAATGAAACGGAATTGAGAACTCAGGTATATACCACACATATATCAATAGGTGCAACAACAGACAAGAGTGTATAATGGTGAAATGAAAGTCTCTTGAGCATATGGTATTGGAATAACTAACATCATAAACAAAAAAAAAATTCAAAATGGATTAAAATTCTATTGTAAGACCTGAAAAAAGCAAATAGAACAAATAAAACATAGGCTATATGACATTGCCCTTAGTGATACCTTTATGTATGGGATCCAAAGGCAAGGGAAACAAAAGTAAAACTAACAAGTAGGGTTATATCAAACTAAAAAGTCTCTGCACAGTGAAAGAAACTACCTTAAAAATAAAAAGACAAAGACATCTTACTTAATTGGTGAAGATATCTGCACATCATGCATCCAACAAGGGTTGCTATCATATATATATGCATATATACATACACGCATATTAATCCATATCCCAACAACAAAACATAAGAAACAAACAGGGCTAACTATTTAAGCAGCATATAAAATTAATGAATGAGTAAATTAATAAATCCACTCATATTACAAAAAAGGAAATATGAGTAATTACTTCTCCAAAAACAACATACAGAAGAACAAGAGGTACATACAAATTTTCATGATCACATATTATTAGGAAATATAATTCACAACCACATGAGACATCACCTCATATTAATGATAACAGACTATATAAACTTATTGATTACACATGATGTAGGGTCATGTGTTTGGGTCATAATTTCTCTCAAATGAAATTTACTTAAGAACTCACTATTTTCATCCTAAGAAATTTTAAAATACCTTAATTTATTTAATATATTAAAAATAATCATCTACAATATATTTTTCTATTTTGAATATTTATATTTCTAGTTTGCAAAGCTGTTTGTTACAAGTATTACACATGATATTCAAATTTGATAATACATATATCTTAAGAGTTATGTTAAGGAAATAGCCTGTCAAAAATTATCATCTGAGCTAGATATGGTTGGATTATGAATAGATAATGATTTAATTAATTTATTAAACACATTTCAAAGAGATTTTAAAATGTCTGTTGAAAAATGCAATATCTTATGTATGTAAAACCTTGTATAGGTTTCAGAATTTAAAGATTAAAAAAGATAATAATAAATTCATTTAAACTGTATTGTTTTTCTATGGAACCATGAGTCCACATGCTGTCTATTCTATGGAAATTTCTACCTAACGCAAGTTCAAGTTACTTACATTCATGTATATTTCTCAAACAATTTATCAGCTGCAAAATACAGAAATGATACATCATAAAGTTGTTAGAATTAGAATAGAATTAGTCTATTATTTAAAAAATGTCATATTACTTGAGACAGCATCCAATATATGTTCTATGTATAACAATATATTTATGATTATACATAGCATAGTATAGTTAAACATTTAATTTTCATTTATTATTTTAAAAGTTTCAGATATTTTCTATAACATTCCAGTTGGGAATACAAAGAAAAAAATCATCAGATACTAGTAGCTGTATGCACTTACGTTATAATCTACATTTTTAATTTCCTGAAATGTTTCATTGTTATTATCTAAGGAGTTAATGTTTTATGTGGTCGACTGAACTTGTAATTTTTTTCTGTATTTTTGTTTCTATATTTCTTTCTTTGAGGATTATGCATAGATCCAGTAAGCAGTTCATCTTAACTGTCAGTATTATGCATTCAACAATTTCCTATATAAATCTTCTGGTATATACTGCATACTATGTATTAAAACAATTAATAGGTGTTTAAAATTTCATGTAATTCAGATAGCATATTACAAATAACTACCACCCTCAGATGTGGTAATTTATTATTTCATAATATTTCTTGATGACATTGGAATGAGTCGAAGAAATTTGATAGTTAACATATTGATGATGCATATGACATAATATAAGAACTATGAAATGCAAAAACCATATGCCTTATATACAACTGATTTTCTGGGATTCTGAAACCAACAGGGATAGCTTGAGCGATATTTTAAAATTGTTTTTTTCCTCTGAGTGGTTTTCATTTACTCACAATAATACTCTAGGCTCTGTCTTAGGCCCTGAATTCTTTCGAGGGAACACAGCTAACAAGACATATGTCCTTTTATGCAATTTTCATTTGTTAATGTCATAGCATTGTCTTCACGGTGACTACAATGAGTTTATTCAAGGAAATTAAATTTAGCTAGAGGAAGAAACTAACTAATAATAAAAATTAAATATTGTCCAAGAGGGACTTTTGGGAAAATAGACTTATCACTTTTGTCAAACATTGTTTAGTTAGCTATTTGGAGCATTGTCTATGAGACTATGTTGATGTTTAAGGTCAGTAGTCAAGTGGGATGCCTGTGGGACTACCTCCCAAATTCTCTTCCCAGCTGTACCCCTATGTCTGCTTCTTGGGCAAAATGAGCTCACCTTTTCTCTAACAGGACCCATTGATTTAGACTGTACTACATTTTTTCCATATGAGTGACAATCTGTTCTGTAGAATGCAGTTTCCTTCTCCAGTAAACAATGTTAAAAGTTTCCAGTTCTAGTTCTTTTTAATGTACTTCCTTATGCCACTCAACCATCTCATTTACCCTGCCTTTGGAGGTGTTATTGCCTTTGGTTTACCATTTCTCTTGGGGGTAAAAAAAACCTCCAAAAGTTTCCACTGGCTTGTTTATTCTAACTTTGCCTTTTAGGAACTTGGGAAATGATCTCAGGTTGAGTTGGCAAATCTATTGGGCCCACTGAGAGGCAGACAAAGTCCATTTTTCATTTATCACTTAATTCTCATAAGACTCAACCTTAACCAAATGATCCCAATAGTATTTGAGTTCCCAAAAGAAAGCAACTCACTGTCATTGTTTTTCAAGCTCGAAATGGTATGTGTTATTCTTAGCGTGTATCTAGCAACCATTGAGGTCAATGGTTGGACAATGCTATGACATTAACAAATGAAAAATGGCCAAGTGGGGCCCAGAAAGGAAAGTTTTAAAGAAGACTTACAGACCATTTTTGGTATGGTAGCTCAGGGTTCTTACTTGTGACTCTCGTCTTGTTCATTGAAAAGTTTCTGGGTCTGTGATCTAGTTATGGAATGGAAACAGTGACAGAAAGAGCCTTTCCACTGTGGTGATAATCAAGACATTTGGCCACAAATTGTAATTAAACATTCATTACTATTGTGTACCTTTTCTTGCATAGTATTTGTGTCCACTCTTTCAGTCAGGAAGCTACTTTCACATGACCTCTGTCAGAAACTCACATTTCAAAAGTAACATGTTTTGCCTTTATTTCTGACCTGCGTGGAATTTGTTTTTTTCCTGAAATATTTTCTCTTTATTTTTGCAATGTCATTTTATACAAAACAATAGCAACAGAAGTCTTAACAAAGAGTTTACAATTGATATTTGAACAGAAAATCTGTGCACGTTATCATTTATAGCAATTTTACATGGTAAATGGGTTGATTGTAAAGCTCTTTTCAAGCCTCTCTGCTGCATTAGCTCTTGGAGGAGGCCTAAGCAGCATATTTACAAGCACTGAATTGAGACTTATGACATAAAATCCAATGTAATCCCTCTGACTACTTAGCACTCTGTGAGGAAGAAAACCACCTGGACATAGATATGAAGCCAAAATTTAAATTTCCACAAAAATAATAAAGGTATCCGATATGGCAGAAGCTTAGATATTGGTGACAAAGGCTGACATGGACTGGCCTGATGAACACAGGGTCAGACCACCCACATCCTGCCAGGGCTCAGGCCCACCCTCCTGCAGTCCAGAAGTCCTTATCAACAGGGTGTAGCAATCAAGTTTGTTCCAAGATTGCTGCGAATTCAGTTTTCCTTGGATTGAGTTCTATTTATAATTTGAAACATGCCAACACTCACTATACATACAATTAATGTTCCTTATGAAAATAAGGCAAGAATAACAACCGGACGGGAAAACATCAACCGCCTAGAACTCCGTGCAGTGCAGTGGGCCTGGGGTGCTGTCAGCTCAAGGCTGCAAAATCCCTCAGGGGCTTCTCTAGACGGGTTTTCAGGTGCCCCCCTGGAAGTCCACGTGTCTGACTTTGGTGGGGGTACCAGAGTACCTGTCGAAGTTATCCCGCGAGCTGGTCTGGGACTCGGAGCTGCTTTCCGCAGACTCCATGTCTCCGTGTCCCGGAGGTCTACATAATGTACTTCTTATAGATCATATCCTTCTTCAGCAAGAGGGTCCCAACAATGCAAAACCACCTTTCAGAGTTTGATCTGCTGGTCCCACGATCTTCGACTGTACTTCTGGAACTTGTTGGGGCTCTTGGTGGGGACGCCGGGCTGTCGGAGGTATCCCGGGACTTCTTTAATATAGCCATGGTAGGCAATGGTGTTCTTCCCGTAGCTGATCTGCTTCTGCCTTCTCATCAGGACACCCTCATCTGTCTCTAGGTCAGCTGGCACTGCAGACGCAGACTCCTTTGAGTCAGAGCTCCCCGATGACGATTTTCTCTCTCCTCCAAAGTCGTTTATGAGTTTTCTTTTATATCTATCAACTTCTTTGTTAACTCTGGTCCTCATTTCGTCTTCTACCACTGCACTTGCCTCGAACACCTAGAACGGGGCTTGGAGCCCTCTCGAGTGATGAAGCTGTCAGTTCTGCAATAGGCGCCAGTGGCCTAGGGAAACTGATCATCAGGTGTCCGGTGACGTCGGTGGTCCCTGTGCTTGGGTCTGAGGCTCCATCTCGCAGGGAACCACCAGCTGGCCATGGTGGCAGACGAAGGGGCAGGCTCCGCGGCGGCCACCCGCGGCACTGATCGGTTTTTCCACTTGCGTGGAATTTTATCAGAATGCAGAAACTGCCCCTCATTAATACATTTCTCAAATTTGTCTGATAATTGGAAGACTGGTGGGTGAATTGCTCAAAATATAAGCGTTTGCTCTAATAATCATAACTGCGCTTTTGGGTATTTCTTCTGTGTGATAATCGTGAAGTTATAGCATCTCAAGCTCATTTGATATACATCACTGTTGAATCTAGGTCTCAGTCAACTAACTAATAATTGTTAAATCCACTAAGAACAACTGAAGAAAACACATTGAATTGTGGGATTTGGGAAAGTTAAGCATATTGAGATATTCAGAATTTAATAGAAGGGATTTATTAGCAAAACAGTAGAGGGAGATAGGTTATCCAGAACTCATAAACTCACTTTAATTGAAATTTCCTGGAGTTATTACCACTGCTGTTTTTGAGTTGCTTCTGACACAAGTCAGGTGGTCAGGAGCCCACAATCTCAGACAGGACTGTTTTCTGTTAATGCTGGAGGGATCTTCAGTCCTCTGTGACCTACCTCAGTGACCTACTACCATTGTCCTGGCTGTCCTCACCCCTGTTTTCTGTTTTCACAAGCATCTCTCAGTCCTCAGTTGCTCAATGCTACCACTACAGGAATCAGAATCAGGAAATATTGCATCTTCTTTCCCTACATCATTTGTTCCCCAGCTTGCTTCAAATCAGCAAAATCTCATTGAAATTTTGGGAGCAAGTGAATATCAGGAATTCAGCTGGAAGTTTTCCAGGACTTGGCTGCATAGAAAAAGCGTACGAGTGAGTCAGTGTAGGTTGATACCTACCCCAACATTCCATCTTCACTATTTTTCCATTTTAGAATTTACTATACAATTCTTAAAGAAAGTTGACAGAGACAACACAGTATTAATATAATTTTAAGTGTCCAGAGATTTAGAAAGTTTAACTGAAACTATTTTATTTTTGACTTACACACTTAGCTGTCGAAATTTTAGTTTCTTCTTCATGATATGACCCTTTATCTGAGAGAAAAAAACTTTCACTTTTTTTCCCTACTCATCTTTCCAGTATTATATTATATTTTACACAGAAACAGAAAAAAATTTCATTGTACTGTTGATAATTGAAATACTTATTATTAATCTATTTCAAAATATGCATGTATAATGAATACATTAATCAAGGTTCATTAAAGGAAATAAACACTTTAAAATAGAATTGAACAATTTTTTGGCTTGTAAATTGCTGTATTCTACTGTATCCTTAAATGTTGGAGAAAAATGTCTCATGTCTCTCTTTTTATAAACACATTAATTTCATCTAAGCTCCCCAGTCTCATGAGATTATCCAATCCTAGTTATATCCCAAAGACTCTATATCCAAATTTCATAACATCAGATGTTAGGGCCACAGCAAGCGGATTTTTGGAAGACACGAATATTAAAATTCATTAATACAGTACGAACACCCCAAAAGTTAGTAGTGAAGAGGATGCTTCACATGGCTTTGTTCTGCCATAGGAACAAATGACAGTCATTCTTAAGAGGGAGATCATTGCTTCAGGTGAGACCAGTGAGTGGTATTTATAATATTTTCAAACTCTACATATTTACATACATTTTTACTTTATTGATAGGGTACAGGAATTTAAGTCTAGCCTCAAGACTGATATCTGCCTTCAATCCTAGCATCTCAAACTGCTATCCTTTGGGCAAGAAATAGCACTCACATTTTTTATCATTCTTTTGTTCACATTAGTCTGCTTCACATGACTATAAAATACATAATGATATAAGTAGATGGTCTTGTTATTTATTTAATTTATTTATTTGCTTATTTAGGTTTACTATCAAATCTCCTGTAACCTAACACTATGTGCCATGGCTAGTATTCAAAAGTAATTTTTACGTGAATATTGGTGAAGGTAATAGTATATCAAATGTTAACACTGGATTTACAAAATGTTTAAAGCAAATAAAGAAAGAGACTTTGAAATGGAAGAAGAGGGTGCAATCATATTATCATGTTTTGTCTAATAGCAGATATAGTCCAGGAAGGTCAGACCTCAGGTGGCCTGAATGTCACAGGAGGTAAGAAATAAATTGTGTTTCCTGATTCAGCATAATAAAAAGATATGATAAAAGTCAAGTGACTTAAAGATGATTCAAGAGGTCAGACTTGTGAATAATTGGCTGTGGGAGGCCAAGAGTGCTTGAGGAGACGATCATTCCTTTAGTTAAGTTGGAAAATTCTGAATGAAGAACTGATCTAGAGATAGAATTATTTGTTCCAGGTTATAATGCATTAAGTTTTTGGTGTTGCTAGAATGCTCAGATGCTTAATAATTTACGACTATTGAAAGGTAGATAGATAGGGATGTAATTAAATCAGACAGAAATTTGCTACTCTCAGAATATGGACAACATCTTGACTATTTTCTTCTTGTCTTTTAAATAAGGAGCCTGTTGTTCAGGGACTAGATGATAGCTGAAGCTTCTCTTATCTACAAATTTTCCTTTTCACCCTTTTAGAATTTATCAGCATAAAGTATAATTTTATTTATTCATATTATTATTATTAGAAGAAAGCATATAACATAAAATCGAATATTTCTGGTATCAAGTATCTATACAATATTGTACAATCATCATTACTTCCATTTTCAGAACTGTATTTTTTTGGTCCCAAATAAAAACCCTGTACCCATTAAACACAACTACTCTTTCCTCATTTTAGTTCCAGTAAGCACTAGTATATTTTTTATGAATTAGGTACCTAGAATACTTAAATTAATAGTAATTAATAGTATTTTAAATTGAGTCATTACCATTTAGAAAGTTAACACAATAACATTTTGTTTACATGTAAATATATATTTAAATATAACATCGGGAAAATTAAACTGATAATTAATTTTCAGAGGTTGTTTAGGATTTTTAGTAATATATTTAAATATAAATATTATAATTTAGTTCTTGGAATGATTGTTTGTAACAATTATATATACTTAAGAATAAAAATTAACTTACACATGTTTAAACAACTTTCAACATTTTTCTATAGCACTTTTTTGTCTATGTTGAATAACAACGTTTCAGAAATATATCTCTGAAAACCATAGATAGAATTGAAAGGATTGCAGTCAGATCTAGAAAAAAAAAGATATTGCAGTTGGAACAAATTGAATGCTTGATATAAATTCTTCTATACAAATATAACTTTCAGTTATTTGACTTTTGCTTTTGTCAGACAGTGAATAAATAAAGCATATAAGAAAGCATAACTTTGGTGGTTTATGACTCAACCATCAAAAGTATCTAACATGAGCCCAGAGCTCATGCTTTACACTTGAATAATGATAGTCTTTGACATTGCCTGACATTGCCCATTGTTAGCTAGATATGTTAATCTTTTTAAGACTAATTCATATAAGATTTGCATCCACTAATTATTGAAATTATTATCTGCTGGATATGCTCTGAAAATTTCTTTAACCTGGTACTTTTTCATATAAATATTTTAAGCAAATTGATCCTAAAATATAGATTTTATGTTTTGATCACACATGACTAAACTTTACTATATGACATTCTTTCTGCCCTGAATGTTTTAAAACTTATTATCTATTTTTATTTTTGATATCATTCATTATACATTATATATATACACTTATACATGTATGTATATATTTATATATATACACGTATACATAGTGTGTGTGTTTGTATGGGTGTGTTAGGAAGTTGGAGAATTTGAATATGTACCTTCAAATAAAGGCATATTTAAATGATTTAAATGTCAAACTAGCAATAGTCTATTTAAGAGAATTTAGAAAATGATAGATCAATATAAATTACAATAATATGTATGTTTATCTGCAATATAGAATCTAACCTTCCAAGATTATTGGATCTTTAGATATTGCTGTCTGATTTTGTTTTGTTTGGTTTTGCTTATATTTTGGAAGAAAATTATCTCATGTGCTCTATGTCGTGTTCTCTCAAATCCCTCTGTAGAGAACATATCATTGTTTATTTTTTAATTACTTCACTCAACAGTTATCTAGGTCTGGAGATATATTGGTGAATAAGACGCCAACTTCTCTGCCTGCTGAGAGATTACATTCTAATGAACAATAAAATAAACGGTTAATAGCAAATGTTTTGTGGTTGATAAAAACAGTGATATGGTAATTTATTATAAGCATAAGTGTGTAGTCTAGGTAGAATAGTTTATTGAAGGAAATTGAAAATTGAGATATGAGTGAATAAAATAAATCAGTCATGTGAAGACCAAGGAGAAGGGAATTCCAGAAACAAACTCATAGATGCATAAAGCCTTATGGTAGAAGAGATACATAGAAAGCAAAATAAAAGTAAATACAGCTGAGAACACTGAATGGATAAGAAGATGGTATAAGCTGAGGGTGAAGAGGTAGACAAGTGTCATAGCAAATCTAGTAAAAACTTGTATCTCTAGTTGGGCATTAAAGAGTCTCTTTATATGTCTGAAATCTGCTTCTCTGATTAAGCTTTCATATGCTCCACTATTTTGCTGTTTATTCCATCTCTTGTCACTTTTCAGAAGAATTCCATTCATTTAGAATGTGTTTCACATTTTCTTATGTACTCAAATACCAAATCATATTTGAAATCCATGTTCTCATAAGCAACTAACCTGATATTATTTTAATATATAAACCTATGAAAATACATGAGTCATTAATTAAAAAAATTATCATGCATGGTATTTCAAATGTTGTATGGTTTAAATCAGTTATACTTATTTTTTAAGACTTGTATTTTTCTTAGTAAAAATGAAATATATGCTTCCAGGAAAAAAAAGATTTCAGATACAAAAAGGAAATAAGATTAAGAAATCATGTTATTACCGCCACCCTGATATTTCCATTAACATTTTCTTCTGTCTCTGTATTATGTATCATATATCATCTATCAATCACATATTTTTATCGTCTATTATCTGTCATCTATTATACTCCAACAACATCTAAATATGTAAAACAGTTTTTATAACAAAATGATTTTATAAGTTCCATCTGATATATTTTTATTTATTATAGAGTAATATTTTATTTTGAGGCTAAAATTAATATATAAGTACCCTAAAGTTTTATTATTTGATTATTTTTAGTATCAAATAATATAAATAACATTTCACCAAAAATATCTTTTGCTAATTCTTTTCAATTATACACTTGTATTTTCAAGAGAAATTCCTAAATGCTAATGACGGGGTCAAACATACAAAATTTTAAGGCTTTTGATACTTACTGCTGAATTAGAAAGCAGTTAAATAAACTAAAGAAAGGCGCAGGCAGGAATGAAGGCATTGTAGGTAGGCAGGCAGGAAGACAAAGGAGAAAGAAGCATCTTTAATTTTTTTTATTTAGTTGCTTTCTCTTGGACCTGTGACTTGACTCTTGGGGTAAGAGAATTACTCCTTCTAAGATGATTCACTAATTACTGATCCATCAGGTTTATTAAACTGTTATCTAACATTGCACACCTGGACAGTTTATGTCCTATACTAGTTACTTGAGTGAAGACCACACTTTCAGTTGGAATCTTTTATATAACTTAGAAAACTGCCTTTTTTAGCAGTAAACACAGTAGGTCATACCTTTTATGGTCTGAAAAATAATAAAGATCTTGGCATGATGAGTCTCACCTTATGCTAATTTCTCATAGACCTAGTTCTGCAGAATGATGACCTGAATGTTACACAGTGGCTCTTTCTGAGCACTAGATCTGCAGACTAAAATCAAACTTATTTATCAAGCCAGGGTTCAGGAAACATTGTCTTAACAGGAAATTAATGAAGCAACTGTTTATATCTTCAATAAAAATGAATTATTTCATGAGTCAAAAAAATATTTCTATTTTTCAGTGATAAATTCCAACTTAAAATTCTTCATAGAATAAGATCATTTATCATTTATCTTGTAGGCATTGTTTGGCTCTGGATTTTGTCTTCTCTTGTTTGATGTAGATTGAGTATATTGAAAATGAATTAGGAAGTGCTTATGAGAATGATGTTGTTTCCAGTTATCACTAACCTAAAGAAAATGTAGCCAATACCTTCATATAGTTAATTTTCACTTGATATTGTTATCTACAGCTTGAGTCAGAATAATCATTTTGAGATGTCAGGATATTCTGATATGCATTCACTTAATGAACAGTGATTACTAGAATTTTATTGCTGCTTTATTTACATTATCACATAAATAAATAAACCAGCAAAATTAGACTAGAAATTAATTGTTAAGAAAAAGAAAGGCATTGATTTCTTCCCCTGTTGAGAAGGGTATTTTTGTTGATGATGATGATACCTCTACAGCAATCAAGTAAATGTCCACCCCAGGGGTTAAGCTAATATAGAATAATAAATTAAAACCATTAAAAATATTCTAATTTAGAAGCAAATTTTCAGAGAGGTTGCCTGATACCTTTCAATGCTTGTTTTTGGTATCAGACAATTCTCTCAAACATGAAAACAGAATCACTAGAGACAATATTGTCTTTTATAGCTCACTTATTAGATATTTTAATTTATTTTTTGAAATGACAGAAAAAAATGACAATAGAAAGAAATTGTGGCAGTTCTCTGTTATTCTGTATTTCAGACAAATTATAAAAATGATACAATGATCCTATAAAATTACAGAATATTATTTCAATGTGATCTGGTAAAGCAATGTCAGAACTCAGTAACGTGTGTGTTTTGACTTTCGTAACAAAAAAAATTGTAATTTTGTAGATGATCAAATCAGGAGCCAATCTAATGTACATTCACTATATAATCTAGAGCAGATTTGGAGCCTCTCACTGCACAATACCTTTGCACAGCTAGGCATATTGGTGGTAATGAATGTTTTGCTGCCTACAAACACTTGCAGTTTTTTTCTATATGGCTCTAATTTCCTAAAAATATCTTAGAATCTTTTTTCCTAGACAGCTTTAATAGATTCACTGTCAAAAACATGAAGCACTAATGTCTATGCTATCTCTAGATTCAATTAGCCGTCTCATTTTTTATCTCACATTTATGATAAAGATATGATTTGGCTCTGTATTTAGGGAATGAATTTTTACTAGTCTTGAACATGTTGCAAAATAACAATAGCATAATGTTAATGTTATATCATAAATCAAATATATATATAAAATCACTCCAAGTACACACTTTAAAAAGGAAAACATCCAAATATTTAAGTAATCTTTTTTATTTTTCATTCTCATTCATATATTTGATGCTGGGCCCAAAGTAAATTTAGTCATTTATTTTCCTTTTTTAAACAGATTCTGATTATAACTTCCAAATTTCTGTTGGAAATGTCACTAATATTTAAGTCATTCATATTCAAAACCTGGAAATTATGCCTTAATTATCTATTCCTTTCACTCTCCCATCAAATCCATCACCAAGTTTTATCTTCCTGGATTCTGTGATATTCTGTCATCTAATATGCTTTTTGCATGAAATATTTCAGTCAATTCTTAGGATTTATCGTATAATCTTTTCTCATTTGGTCAGTATGTATACTAACTTCTGATTGATCCGTAAGTAAAATTATACCCACAGAGTTCTGTTCTCCCCAAAACAATAGCATTTGCTTTCCTCATTTAGATATTTATTTCACTTTCTTGGTCATTAACAAATCACATTTCAACCAAGATATTCTGATTTGTATCTTCTTTCTATATCCTCTACTTGACTCAAACTGCATGATCCACTACTCCACTGGAAACCCGCAAATGCTCCATTTTAGTTATTGTGATATGGCCTAGACAGTAAGCTCCTTAGGGTGGAGATTTAACATGCTCATCTGGAACATACTGCAATGCACTGTAGATACAGATTGTGAGTTTAGTAAAGTATTAAAATAACTAAAAATGAATTATATGAGAGTTTCTCAATGAGTGTTTTTTAAAGCAATTATTAGTTGAGAGCAGCATACAAAATCACTTCAAATGCTGTGTCATTTTCCCAATGTATTTATTTTGTAATGTTACAGGTCAGAAATCTGGACTGAGTTCCACCAGACTAAGATAAAGGTGTCTACATATTTTTTTTTCTGGGACCTCTAAAGTTGAATACATTTCTTCTTCATCTGGTTGTAGGCAGATCAGCCCCTGTGATTGAAGGACCTATATTCTTGGGCCTGTTATCTAAGGGTTGGTTCTAGCTTCTGGAGGCTGCAATATTCCTTTGTTAATGACCCCCTGTATATATCTTTAAATATGGCAAAGGCAAGACAAGCATATTTTATGCTTTACATCTCTCCTACGTCATTTTCTAACCTTATATCTCTCTGGTATAACCAATCTGTGACTTCCTTTTCTATTTTAGATTAGATATGACCTACAAAATAGTCTAGGATTATCTACCCATCTCAAGGATGTAGCCTTAATTGCATCTTCAAAATCATTTTTTTCTATGTTAGGTAACATAGTCATCGGTTCTGGAACTTTGGACATGGCTGTTTTGGGAGGGGCATTTGGCATTATACTGCCTACTATGGTCATAAAGATAGAATGCTTGGTAAATGTATTGTAGAAGAAGAAAATTAAATAAAGAATTTAGGGTATATTGTTAATGAACTGGTGATTGAAATATGGAACTTGGTGCATATTGCTAAATAAAGGTATTTAGCCAATGAATATAGCTTGAATAAAGTTTAAACATGAAATGTCAAAGAATAATAAAGAAATAGATCCTGCCTGGTATAGCTGAAGATAAAGATTTAATGAAAAAAAAGCAGCTGAAAATAAAGATATAGTTGATCTTCATGCTTGCAGATTCGATTCAGGACTTGAGTATTTATCTACTTGCTAAAATTTATGTATAACCCTAAAATCGGTACTTACAAAATGTTTGTGGTCACTTGAAAAAACATGAACAGCAGTGAAAAAATTAACTTACTGAGTGCACATGGTTTCAACTTGCTGAGGACAAGCAATATGATACTATGTCTTCATGTTTCAGCTCTCATTCAAAAATCTTGCTAAACTTTATACAGGAAAACAGTTGTGAGGAAGAGCAGGTTTTCAATACTGATGAAAGCAGTTTTTTTTTTGTTTTGTTTTATTTTGTTTAACAAGGACATTAGCAGATGTAACACTAATGACTTCCAAAATCCCTGACATTAAATAAAGAACAGACAATTGTTACTAAGAAATTTACATTAAATGAGGTATCTTCAAACAGAAAGACACATCACATGTAATATGATAATGATGCTGTCATTATTGGTTCAAAAGAACCACTGATTTGTGCTTCCCCCTGAGTGGTGGTTGGGTAGTCACTGACTCAGTGTTTGATGCACCTTAAAGAGCATACTACTTCAAAAGAGAACCGATGAGGGAATTGACCCCCACTCTGAAGGAATCTTAGATTATTCTACAAGAAATGGAAAACTGTTAAACATTTTGGATAGAATTAGTGTGATCGAATGTGGATTTTAGAAAAATCATGGGGGAATATGTAATTTCAATGCTTGTAGAGTTAAAAATGGATATGTGGAAACTCTTAACAAGATAAAGTAATGGCAAGAAATTATTAAGACTCGAATTAGATAGGAATGGAAAAGGTTAAATGTGAAAAATGTATTTAGGAGTAGAAAAAATAAATTAATATATTGATTATACATGATTGTGTAGAAGGTATTATAGATGATGCTTTCATGCCAGTCACAAACTGTTTCTATAATTAACTTAGTGAAAAATATAATTTCTATTCTGGAGTTGTCAAGGTCAAAGCTGAAACAAGTTCATCACACAAACCTCAGTGGCCACAAAGTTAGTGAGAGATTTTCCATTGTGAAGCTCTTTATGTATCTGATTATATTTAACAAAAGGTAGCAAAATGGATGGTTTACACTGGTGGACTCGATTCAGATCCTACCCCTGGTACCTACTAGTTGCTTATTAACTCAATATTACCCTCTCAAATAAAATATTCATAAATTTTTGTGAGGAATAAATAATTTATGAAAATAATTAAGTAGTATCTGGCACTGGTATGAACTTAATAAATATTAATTTTATAATTTGAATGGAGTTGCATACTGCTTTATATTACACTTTGAACACAAAATAGTAAAGGTCAAGTTGTTATGTTAATTAATGAAATCCTCTATTTTTGGAGTGATTTTTAAAACTTATGCATTAGTCTCAAAAATGAATTAATTAGGCTTATAAGAGGCAAATATGATGTATAGAAATGAAGACTTGGGGAAAGAAGAAAACATTTTATCCACCTGTTTTTATCGTAAACACAAGTCTTGGAAATATAATCTTCCTTCCTTAGAAATTTGCTTTTTGTCCTCTACTTCTTGTGTTGTATATAAGTTATTTCTGAGTGATGGGCTTTTATAGAGATATATTTATACCGTATAGAGTACTGTGGACTTTTTTTCTTTTTCAATCAAAACTTCTTTCCTGATGTAGTTTCTGTAAACTTCTATACCATGTCAGCATGCAAATTTGCTCATAGATGTTTAGTTTTCCAAGCAAATGAATTCACCTTGCTTTATTAGATGGGTCATCAATGACTCTCCTTTGAAATCTTCCCCAGTAATACTGAAATTTTTCATAGTCCTAAAATGAGTATAACTGAAATCTCATCTTTTTACTACGAACATTATTTCCTCAATCACAAGACATACTGGTGGAAGACTTGATGACACAGCGTGAAGACAATATGTGGTTGCTATTATGATGCTGTGCCTCCTTTTCAGATCCCTGTACCGGTCCTTGAAACTCTTAATAACAGACTAACTCTATTCAGTCGTCTGTGGTCAGATTATTTGATTATCATTTATGGTCATATCCCAGGCCGTATACTGGTTTAGGAGCCTCTAGGGTTATGTAACTTCTAATGACCGATCCCTCATAGACCTAGATTTCTCATCCTTCTTTCTCCCTTCTTAAGAATTGGGAAAATTTCCCTTTCAATCTTCCTGTAAACTAAAGTATCATTATGTAATTTTTTATGAACAGTGGGACTTTTTTAACATATTTAAGTAGTTTAATTAAAGTAGATGTGAGGTGATTTATTTTATTTACTTATACTATTGACAGATAAGCATACAACTTTCAATAATTTATTCAATCAAAGCATTTGTCTCTTTAATTTGAAGACATTTTCAGCTACTATCTTTAAATATTAATTTATCTAATTCTAAATTAAGATAATTGATATATAGCACTACTGTATATTTGTTTCAGGTATATAATATAATGATTTGATATTTATATGCATTGAAAAATGATCATCACAATAAGATAGTTAATATCTATAGCCCTATATAATTATGTATTTTGTAAGATCTAATTGCTTAGCAATTTATAATTATATAATACAATATTATTAATTATAGTCTCCGTGTTGAAAATTACAGCCATATGATTTTTTAATTTTATAATTGGAGGCCTGTACCTTTTGAACATCTTCACGGATTTCACCCATTACTCATACCCTGCTTCAAGCAAACATGATTCTGCTTTCCGTATCTATGAATTCAATTTTTTTTGTTTAGTTTCCATGGATAATTAGGATAATGTGATAACTTTTGTTCTCTAGCTGGCATATTTCACTTAACATAGTGCGTTCAAGTTCATTATCAGCCCATGTTATTACAAATAGCAATACTTGCTTCTTTTAATGACTGAGTAGTGTACTGTCTCTCTCTACATAAATATATATAGATAGATAAATGAATTATATTTCTTGATACATTTATCCATTGGTGGACATTTGGATAATTTCCATGTCTTAATTTTGTAATTAATGCTTCAGTGAACATCAGAGTTCATGTGTCATTTTGAGCTATGGATTTTATTTTATTTTATTAAATACACAGCAGTGGAATTGCTTGATCATATGTCAGCTCTATTTTTGTTTGTTTGCCTTTTTTTTAATGGAAAGGTGCAGGCAGGAATGAAGGCAAGTAGGCAGATAACAGGAAGAGAGAGGAAGAAGAAACAAATTATTTTATTTTTATTTAGTTGTTCACGTTGGTTGTTTGCCTCCCCCCGACCCTTCTGTACCCAGAACTCAAACCCAAGGGGTATCTTGCTTGCGCTTCTTAGGAAGTGTTTGACTGAACCACTTCTCTATCAGGGCATGACAGTTTTTAAAATTTTTGAGGAGACTCCATACTGTTTTCATAGTGACTGTTTCAGTTTACATTCCCATCAACAGGGTAACCCTATTGTCCACATCCTCAACAACATTTGTCTACTGTCTTTTTAATAATAGACTTGTTGATGTGAATTAATATCTTCTTAGGGATTTTGTTTGCATTTTCCTGGTGATCAGTACTGTTAAACATTTTGTATCTATTGGTTATTTTTATGTCTTCTTTAGAAAGTATCAATTTATATTCTCCACCTACTTTTTTTTTGAAACTGGATTGCTCGTTTTGGGTTTGTTTGTAACATTTTTCTGTTTAATATATTTCTATTTAATATATAATATATAACCCAATATAAGATACAGGACTTACAAACATTTTCTTCCATTTAATAGGCTGCCTTTTTTTGTTGTTGATGAAAAGGATTTTGTTGGGAAAGTATTCCCAAGCAGAAAATTTTTAGAATGATGCAGTTCCACTTGTTAATTTTTCTTTGATTGCTTTTGCTTTGCATGTAAAATAAAAAAAATCAACACCAAGGCTTATGACAAAGACATTGCCCCACTTATGCTTTCTTCTAGGAGTGTTATGATTTCAGGTCTTACCTTAAAGTATTTAATACATTTTGAATTAATTTGATGTATGATATAAGATTGCATTCTATTTTAAAATAAAATTATGTGAAATATTGAATGAATTTAATATATTTTCTATTTTCTGGAAACAGTTAAGATTGTATTTGTTTATTTAAATATATAGAATAGGAATTGACTGTGATACATTAATTTATATGCCACAGCTTTACTGTAATCATTAATTAGTTCCAAGAGATTTTTTTGTTTTGTTTAGATTTTCTGTATAAATGATTATGCCACCTGTGAACAAAGGCAATTTTATTTCTTCTTTCCCAATGTGTATGCCTTATTTAATTATCTTATTGCATTAGATAGGCTTTCCGATATTATGTTAAAAATCACTAGTGAGAAGGAAACATTCTTGCCTTCTTTATCTTAGTGGGAAAGCCATAAATATCTCATCAAAAATATGTCAAATATAGGAGTTTTGTTGATTTTCTTTAACAAGTGGAGGATACTTCCTTCTATTCCTGTTGAGAATTTTTGAAAAGATTGTGTTGTGGAATTTTTCAATTACTTCTATCTATTTATGTCATTATATGATTTTTCTTCTTTAGCCCCCTGATGTGATGGGTTACATTAATTGATTCTTGAATGTTGAAGCAGTCTTGCTTATTTGAGATAAATTTCACATGGTCATAGTATTAATTCTCTAATACAGTAATATGAACTACTATACATCCAATATTATATTAAGAGCTAATATACCTGGCAGACAAAAATTCTTACCCTCAGAAATCCTATAGTATGGAAGATATGAAGGAGCCAGTTTTAATTTCAGTAATATGTAATGATTTTGGTGAAATTAATTGGAAATTAATGTATTGCCCAAGCATGTCTACTTATTTGTTAATGTTCTCACCAGAATATTTGTTTTTATCTCTAAAAGTCATTTGCTTGCTTTTTATTTTAAGTCAATATAAGTCACAACGAGGCATTTTAAGAAGACAAGAAATATATCCATTTACACAGTTGTTTAGGAAATGAATGTCATTTAAATAATAGCCTGTGTTTATTCAATTAGTCATTAAATCATTATTACTATGAGGAACACAGGAACAAAGCAGAACAATCAAATCCAATTTTAAGCCAAACTTCTTTCATTAACTCTTTCCTGGAAAAGGAATCAATCTCCCACAGTCTTGTCACCTCATTCTAAATAACATTATATATTACCAAACCAAGTACTAAACATTTTTCTGTCTTCCCTGTTCGAATTTGCTCCATTCATCGTTGATTCTCAACATTAATTAAAGAGATGAACTACAGGGATGTCTTGAAAGAGTATCAATGCTGCCAGTGGTTTCCTGATATTCGTAAAAATCCATCTGAAAGAAAGAGAAGGAAGAAAGGAGGAAAGAATTCCTGATTAATGGCCTTTGTGGATTCCCTTGATAAAAATACTCTCACCATGGACAATTTCAAGCTATCAATACATTACGGAGCATAGAGGATGCAACAGCTTCACAGTAGCAAATCACTGTATAGTATTTCATGAAAATTATTGGTCCCATCTCACACTTACTGATTCAGAAACTGGGAGTGTGTTCCAACAGTATGTATCATTAAGCCTTTCAGGTGACTCTGAAGCACAGTAAAGCTTGAAAGCCACTGATCCCATATAATATCTGGCATGTAATAAAAGCCTAATGTGTATCGCTTGAATTTGCTTGCATCAGTAATAATACAACCAGTTTCATAAACATTTTCTCTACACTACATTACTATATCTCTTTCAGTGATTTCGATAATAGTGAATAATATGGATTTAAATAACATAAGAAGATAAAATTTGTGTATTTGTGTAGAATGGAAAATTAGATCAGGGTTGTATTATGAAACTTAAATTAGTAAAATGAGAGAGAAAATGTGCATCGTTGAGTTCAAATAATAACTGTAAAAAATCTGCATTTGTGTGAGGTCAAATATCCTAGCCAAAGATAAATAAGTACTGAAAAAGAAAGTCTCTACACAAAATCATGTGAAAAATGAGCTAAAAATCAAAAGACAAAGACTATGTCAGCATTTCAACTGATAATTCCACAACTGTGATCCTTGAATTGAATGAATTTAGGAAAGATTTTATTGCTCTATCTCGTTTAGTCTCTTCTGCAATAATTTACTAGCATAAGCATTCACAACTAAGCATTCAGAGGAGAAGAAATATACCCATTTCCACAGATGTTTGAAAATGAAGTCATTTAAATAATGGTCTCTGTAACTTGATTAGTCAGTAAATCATCATAACTGTAGGGAACACAGGAACACAGCAGAAGATAAAGTAAAAGTACCACTGATTTATATATTTTTTCTATTATTTCCTTACACTGGTGCTACCTAAATTTTTGCTCCACTGGCCTACGTTTACTCAGGTTTATTAAACTTTGTCTTTATGTATTTTCCCTGAAACTTACCATCAGGTTAATTTAGCATCAAAATTACCATTTTTTCTCATGGAAGTATATTTCTACTCCTGTTTATCCACTGAGTCAAATTTCAGGCAGTGTCACTATGTGACTCAAACATGCCTTTCCTCAAACACACATAAAATGAGCATGCAATAAATCTATTAGCACCATCATCGACTCAACTGTGGCCACCATGAATCATTACACCATGAAGCACCTTCTTTTCTTAGGTTACTCAGTTAACTTTAGTAAGATTATGGTGTTTTTTTTTTTTTTTCAGTTAATGTTTTATTAATATATAATGTTATTTAAGTTTCTAGAGAATACATACACATCTCAATCAATGTGCATAATACACCATGCCTATCATCAGATTTCTAATGTCAGTCCCACTATCATTTTTGCTCTTTCAACCCCAGGCTCCCTCTCCCTTCCCTACACTCCCTTCTGGTAGTCACAGAATAACTTAAAAGAGTCCAGAGAGGTTTGCTGTGTGCTTTTAGTACCTCGTTTTGTTTATTTATATTCCACATGCATCTGAAACCAATATTATTTTTCATTTTTTAACTTTTTTTTTTTTTTTAACATTGAACTCAAGTTCCATCCAGGTTGTTTCAGAGGTACAATTTTATCTATTTAATAGCTTTGTAGAATTCAATTGAATATAAATACCACAATATACAGGCTGGTATTTAGGTTGACTCCGTGTTTTAGCTGTTGTGAAATGTGCTTTATGTACACATGGGTACAATTATCTTTTTTACTATTATCTTTGTTTTATTCAGTAAATACATGAAGTAGGATTTCTGTATCAAATAAGAGTTCCATTGTTTTTCCTTTCAGGACTAGCTATACTTTTTCAATATATGTTGTACAGATTTACATCTCCACGCATACTGTAAGAGTTCCTTTTCTCCATATCTTCACCAATACTTGTTATTTCTAGCCTTTCCTGTATAACTTATTCAAACAGATATCAAGTTATCTCATTGTGATTTTGATTTGCATTTCCCTCATAATACTGACAGTTTTTTTTTAATCATGTATCTGTAGGTCATCTGTATATCTTCTCTAGAGAAGTGTCTACAGTTATCTCCTGCCAATTTTATGGGTGGGTTCTTTTTGGTGTTAAGGTGTGTGAGTACTTCAGATATTTTGGAAATTAATCCTTTATTTGCAAATATCTTCTCTTAATCAGTAGGTTGCCTCTCCTTATCAATGTTGTTGTTTTTTTTTTGTTTAATTCCATTTACTTTAGATGTCTCTTCTCCCAAAGACCTTCCTGAAGTTGCTGTCATAGACTCCATTGGATATACTATTTTCTACGTATGTTATGGCTTTAGGCTTTAAATGCAAATATTTAATCTATTTTTAATTAAATTTTTGTAGGCATTGCATAATGATCTATTTTCTTTTTTCTTTTTTGTATGTGTGTGTGTTGACTGTCCAATTTTCCCCAAACCACTTGGTAAAGAGAATTCCTTCCTTTATTGTAAGTTCTTACCTCCTTTGTCATAGATTAAATGTCCACATATGCATGGGTTGTTTTTTAATTCTTTTTTCAAGTTTCAATTCTATTCCTTTGGTCTGCATGTATGTGTTTACTCATTAGTATACTGTATTCACGAAAATTAATCATTGTAGTATAATTTTAAGTTGAAAAGCAAGTTTCTTCCATTTATTTTATTTTTCTGAGAACTTTTGCTAATGAAGTCTTTTTGTGGTACTATTCAAATCTTAGTATTTTTTTAATCTTTCCTTGACAAAAGCCATTTGGAATTTTGATAGGAATTTAATTGAATCTGCATATTGCTTGGGATAAGGTGACCTTCTTAACTGTTAATTCTTCTAATACATACACAAAAAATTTCTTTTCAGCATTTCATGCTTTTTGTTTCTTTTAATAATGTTTTATAGTTTTCAATATAAGGTTTTTCATGCTTTTCAATTTATTCCCAATTATTTTATTTTTATTGATACAACTGTGAATTGGATTGCTTTTTTTATTAATCTATTTCAAGTTCATTCTTTACATATAGAAATGCCACAGATTTGTATATGTTGATCTTACCACATTACTGTATTTATCGATTCTAGACGTTTTAGTGCAGACTTTAGTGTTTTCTAAGTATAATGCAACGTAATCTTGAAATCATTCCATCTTTTTCAATTTGATTCCTTTAATATCTATTTCTTGCCTAATTTTTCTAACTAAAACTTTTAAACTATGTTGAACATTAGTGGTGAGAATGACCATCCTTTTGCTGCTTCAGATCTTAGGAGGGGATAAAAATTTCACACACCACTGAGTGTGATTTTAGTTGTCATATGTGATCTTTTTATATTTAAAAATAAATTTTTTAATTTAATTAGAATGATTTTTTTACCCTAAATGAATGTTAAATCTTTTCAAATGCATTATCTGCACCTATAGATATGATCATATGATTTTTTGTTTTTTCATTTGTTGATGTGGTATACTGCATTGACTCATTCATGCATTTTGAATCATCCTTGCCTTCTAGATATGTTATCCCTAGTAATAATATATTATTCTTTGAATGTACTGTTGAATTCAATATGCCAATACTTTATTTAGGATTATCCATATATATTCATGAGTGTTATTTATGGGTCCCTAATTTTACTGTTTGGTGTTTTTCTTGTCTGGTTTTGATATCAGAGTACCATAGGCTTCATATCATGTTTTTGGGAGCAATTGTTTTGTCTTCAATTTAATGGCAGCACTTAAGAAGAACAGGTATTAAATACTCTTCAGTTGTTTGGTAGAATTCCTAAATAAAGCAATTTGGTTCTTGTTTTAATTTTTGGGCAGACATTTAATCCTGATTGGTTTTATAATTTTTCTAATTCTTCCTGATTCAGTGTTGGTAGTTTGTTGATTCTAGAAATCTATTTCTTCAAGATTGACAAATTTGTTGCCAGACAGTTGTTCATAGTGTCCTATTGAAATACTTTGTATGTCTGCATTGATTTCATCTCTTGCATTTCTGATTTTTTTATTATGAATTTATTGATTTTTAAATGAATGTAGCTAGAAGTCTATCAACTTTATCTTTTCAAAGAACCAGTTCTTAGTTTCATTAAGACTAGTGATGGCTTACTTACGTAAGTCTACAATTAGCTAATCTATCTCAATCTCTAACACAGTTTTATGCTTATAAGCAGAAACTTCGCTTTAGGCAAAAGACCTAGATATTTGATTAAATGTGAAAATTACAATAGACAAAGAAATATGCAACACATTTGTTCTCCACTTTTATTATACTTGGTCAAAGATAATATACCTTAAAATGTATTTATTCATGAGATAATCAGAGTAATCATCTTATATGATGATTCATTTAGGATATACTTCCCTGAATCTTTTTGTCCTTCTGTTAGACTCTAGATCAATGAGAATGCTATAATGATTAAATGAGATGATGATGAAAACTATTCAATAAGTGATTATTATTAGTTGAAGAGAATATGATCATAGGACATATGTAATATAGATCAAGATGAATTAATGGAGATTCATAAGACAGACAGCGGTTTTCTTCAATAGAGTTTATAGTCTACCTCTCTAATATGGTCCTCTAACTTGTTTCTCTTTGTATGAGACCTACACAAGGAAGTCAAAATACCAAGTGCTATCTTTTGAATAGATGGTCGCTATTGACGGATATCTAGTGAGTAGTCAGAGAGGTGGTGAAATGTTTTTAGAAACTCTTTGAAGACTTTCCTAAAAAGATTTTAACATTCAAATTCCCCTAATATTTGTTGAGAGCATCTTGTCTTCCTCCATAGTGTGTTTCTCAGTTGCAACTTAAATAATTATTTCTTAATTATTTGCATAATTTGATATTAGTTGTTAGACTCTAGATGTCTAAAAATAGATTTTAATGTATTTTATTCATTGCTGTGTCTACTGTGCCTGTGCTCAGTAAAATTTAAGTAGCAAACATGTTAAAACTGTATCAAAACTTTTTGTTTGTTTCTGAAACAAGAATAGCTAGGAAACTTAATTTTTGTTGTAGTTATGCGTTGTTCTTGTTAATTTGTTTTATTTTCTATTTCAGAAGTCTGTATACATTCTGCAGTTATAACTCTTCTGTTTCTGCTGAAGTTATCAATAAAATCTATCACAACATTTTCTCATAAAGGTCTGTGTTTATGAATGATGTGTATGAATATAGGTGGGAAATATGAATTTTTGTGTTTATTGTTGTGTGTCTCCAAATTATACAAAGATTTTTACTCTATGATTTTACTCTATTCTACACAAAATGCATTTTTACTTTTCTTCTGCATGCCAACTTCTTCCTTAGGTAGACATGAATAGCTGTTTGCTCCCTCACTGGATGATTGTTATTTTGCTCTTTTTGTGTAGGTGGTTTTTTGCCAAAAATAAAGGTCTGGATCAAAACAACTTAGTCAGTGATTATACGTAGACAGCCTACAGTTTCTTTCTGACCTGCTGTCTCATATACATTTAAGTATCCTTTATGATTTTGAGCTTATAAACATTTGAACAAAAACTTGATTTCAGGTTTTGTAGGGAGGCTTTATTTCCTCAGGAACACTTTAATCCCCCTGGCAATCCAGAGTATTAGATCTGAAATATCGAAGTGATTTTATTCAGTGTTCTTAGTACCAAGTTTTAGTCATGTGATTATGAAAAGCAAAAAAATTTCCTGAAGTCATATTGTTTTGATAGTTGTTTTAATAAGAATAATGTAAATAAAGCTGATATGTTAATTGAGTTATAAAATAATGGATTTATATTCACAAAATGGTTTTAACCTTACAGATATTTGAAAAAGCTATTTCAAAATACATTTCAACTGCCATTCTCTTACAAGCTAGCAATATGACTTTATATAGTCATCACAATACATTTATCTGTGTAAGATGAGTTCTAAAAATGTTACTGTTTTTTCCAAATACAAAAAAAAAATCTCAAAATATGTTTAATATTGAATATACTAAAACAATATTCCATATTCTTATGGGTTTTCATTATTGCTGCACATATATTCCCTCAGCATGAAACAGAATAGGCAAAAAGTAGATTGTTTCTCCTCATAGAGAAACAGTCCAAAGAAGTCACTGGGGAATATTCTAAGTAAGTGTTATTTTATCACCCATAACTATAAAAATCATGAAATCTGCTATTTTCATATCATTTACACAACATTTCTAAGTAGAAACAGAACAAGTTGAAAATTGCCACTTGTCTCCTGGGAAATTAGGGCATGTAAAGAACTTACATATTGTGACGAACTATGTAAAGTCATATTCTAGCCTGTAAGAGAATGGCAGTTGAAATGTATTTTGAAATAGCTTTTTCAAATATCTGTAAGATTAATACCATTTTGTGAACCTCTGGCATAATTTGTATTATTCTTTAGTTATTTGTAAAAGAGTAAATTTCATGAGTACCTCAACTTTCACATTATTACCATCCTTTTACATGCTCTAATTTTCATCTATTTTTTCTATATATGTCATCATATTTCTGATAGGAAATACCATTTCTGAAAAAAAAAGCGACCAATTCATGCTGACTCGTCAAGGTAAAAATATGGCCAGAAGAGTTTGATTCTTGGCATTTGTATTATGTTATTAATATATATTAAATGATATGCAGGATGATTAGCATTAGAAACTACAAATTATACAATCTATGTTCCAAATTTAATTTCAACTGTTAGTATTTATTGAGGAGTCGCAAGAAGTGGAAGGAAAATCTGCTCTCTGGGTGCATGAATACGTGGGGGCACTTCTGATTTTTAGCCTGTTTCCATCTCTTGGTTCTATTATGACTCTCACACAGAAAAAAGGTAAATTGCTAATATAGTTGATGTGAGAACTTAAATTTTTGCTAAGTACAGGCAGAGTGGATACAGCAATGAATAAGCTACATTAAAAATCTCTGTTTTCAGACATATTAGCATCTATCAATATGGGAATATGCAAATAATATAATTATTTAAGTTGTAATGAGTTGTGTCATAATTCTTATTTATGGATATAGTGTCATTTTGCTTTTGAAAATGCTATCTAGTATTCAAATAAGGCAGGTTCTGTGAAGTTTTCTTTTTCTTTGTCTTTTTTTTTGAGGAAAGAAGTAAAATTTATTAATTTTTTGGATAAAGCTAAATATATAAACTCATCTTGGCCAAACGTTTTCATGAGTAAACAATGATAACACCTTGTTAATTGTATAGTGCATGTATGAATTCTTTATGAGAAAGGGACAAAGCAGGGTTTAAATAATGTGTGAGCTGCCCTGGACACTATACCATTTTAACATTGTAAGAACTTTTGTTTTACTTTTATTTTGTGTGCAATTTTCATGATCTTGAGGAGAAAAGAAATGACTAAAACAATATCTTCCTTCCAGTATTTATATGCTTCCTTCCTACTTCTTCTCTCCTTCCTTCCCTCCCTCCCTTCCTTTCTTCCATACATCTTTTTTTATATAGAGGAGAAAGTATGATGAAAGATATTTAAAACATGCCCGTATCAGACCACAAGATAGCTTAGAGGAGAGATACAATAACTTTGCAATGACTTTTTATATTAATAAGACATTCATCTTATATTTGTAGTGTAAATGGGACAAAAGTGATCTTGAAAGAGAAGATTTTTATTTTTCCAAAGCTGATTCATGTAATTATGCCCAGTATGAATGGTGTTGTGCCATTGTAAGGGGAAACATGATGCTGTACAAAATCATGTTAGCAAGAAAGAGAAGAACGTCACTTTATCAGAGGAATTCTTACAGCCTTGAGGAATTGTAAAAATGGAGCATATTTTAAAGGTGACGTTTTCACTTAGAATTCAGAAACAAAAGAGAAAATCAGATAAGAACACATTCCAGGCATTATTTTAAATGACTTGGGAATTTTGAACTGTGGAGTTTCTAAGCCCCAAAGATTTTTGAGTTAGAGGCAGATCTTGGGGGAATAATTTTTTTTGCATCTATTTATAGGATGCAATTATATTTATATGATACTACAGAAGAATATGTATTTTTCTTTTGCATATATTCTATCACATTAGTTTCATAGTTTTGGACTCTGAATTTAAGGTGTTCATGGAATAGACATACGGACATATAGTTTGATATACAGTTTTTAAATATTGCTCTGTTCATTGGGTAGGTTAACGTTTATTATCTACACCTGCTGTGTACCAGCCCAGCACATGCTCATTTCTTTAAGGAAAATTCATGTAGCTATTGACATGTCTTCCCTTCATTTTAAGACACTCCAGTAGCACTTCTAAGTAGGAAAATGATGTTGTAACTTGTCTCCCATCAACTCCCATAGTTGAATAGATACCAAACTTATATTGGATCAAATTAGACTTTTCCATTTCTCCCAGGAATTTGAATTTGTTTCTCATAGACATCTCATAGTCTCTAAATTGCTGTTTGAACTAGAGTTGAATATCCATATGTACATTGAGATAGTTATGTATGATCAAAAATATATAATAGAAGTAAGCAATGCATAAAAGGGAGAGATCGTGGATTCAGGGAAAGGAATATAAGATATAAAAATTAATATTCACTATGGGAGAAATGTCATTTATATAACTGGATGAAAATGTCTTTTGAAAAGATGTCTTATATCTTAGTGATTTTCTTATCTTGATTCTGTCATCGTTGCCAAGGTGGGGCCTTAGAAACTGTGTTTTTACTACCTGATGTTGACAGACAGGATTAAATATTTGAACTAAGATGAATTAATTCCATTTCTATTGCTTTACTTTGAAGCTAATTGAACTGAGTGAAATTGAGTAGAATTGTGACTATGGTCATGTCACATAATCTCTAGGCGAAGTTTCTTGAACATACCAATAGTATCCTTGTGCTATCTTGTCCCCTGCTCATTCTGATACTTGGTTATGGTGGATTTTCATTTTTTAAAAAGTTTCTGTCCATGTTTATTTAAACAAGAATCATTTTGCAATATGCAGTATTAAATGTATGACAGTAGTACAAAGAAAGTTATAATACAAATGGGCATTGGGCACTGGCCAATGAATAAATGTCCAAAGACATATGATGTACCAATTTCAAGCTATCTGTGGACTCTAATAAGGATTAAAACAAGGTAATATGACATTATGTTCATATACAAGTTGTAATACTTCACAAATTTTGAGGTCTGTTTTGCATTACATACATTTAGATAGAGATTGTGCTTATGTACATATGTATAATTACTAATTCATACTAGTATTTTTCATTATGACTCAACATATTAAACATTTTACTATGTTTACTTATATTTTTGTTTTTTATTACAATTAAACTTTTGGTAGCTACATGTTTTCTTTACCCTACAATATACGTAAAACTTTCAGAATAATATTACTAATCTCAGTGTAGGACTTTTTTGTAGTTCATTTTGTTCTCAGACTAAATACTATGAGAGACGCAAAGCCACAGAACTTTATACAAATTATTTGAAAAGTTATATTTTTCTGTGCGATAGCTTCAGTTTAATAGAGCTAGCTTTAAAAAAAATACTTCTATTTATTAAATAATTTGTTCACAATGCTACATTCATTTTTTAATTTTGACATTGATCTCAATACACATTTCACACCACACTCTCCACCAGAGTTCTAGTGTCCTCTGCCACCACCTTTTTCCATCTTTCCATTTCTTTCACCTCCAACACTCCTGGAAGTCATCATCTTGTGTTCTGAGTGTTTTTTCTGGGGTTTATCTTATTTATTCATTTCATTTAATTATGCACTGCATATGAGTGAGATCGTCTTACAGTTATTTTTTTCTGACTTATTTCATTAACAGGATCCCTTCCAATTCCATCCAGTATGTTGCAAAAAGCACAATTTCTTATATTTCAGAAATTGCATAAAATTCCACTGAGTATATATACCGTGGCTTCTTTATCCAATTATCTGTTGTTGGGTATTTACATTATTTTCATGTCTTGGCTATTGTGAACTATGCTGCTATGAACATAGAGGTGCATATATTTTTCCTGATTAAAGATTATATATCCTCTTGGTATATGTTTAGGTGGTCTTGCTGGGTCAAATGGTAGATTCATCTTTGAGGAATCCCCATACTGTTCTCCATAGAGATACATTCCCACTAACAGTCTCCATTTTCTCCATGTTTCTTTAAATGAACTTTTTCTATTTTCATAGCAATCAATTAAATATGTATTCTTATTTTTACTTGCATTTTAAAGATAACAAACATGATGGGAACAAATGTTATATAACTTGCCTAGAATTTTGTTACTAGTGAGTTGTTTAGGTTTTCTAATTTCAAATCTCATTTACTTTTTCCACTGCATTTGTATCACTGCAGTTATCAGTTCAAATATTTAAAAATCATCACCTAGATATTGACACTACATCAAATTTAAAATTCAATATGTTAAAATTAAGTAAAATGAGCTTATATCATTATGAGCAATAAATTATTTTAATAAATACTTTGAAATGTATAATTTTTTTTAGATTTTGAATTAGAAATATGAACATTCCCTTTTCATTTTCATACTTTGTCTTAAAAACCTTAACTTTCCCTTACCCTTCTACTTGCAGTCCTATTTTCCCCATAAAATCAATCCTTTAGATATAGTTTATAAGATGAGAGATTAGTGTGCAACTTAAGCATGTACTGTTGATTTCTCTTTACCAAGGCATTTTATTTTGGAGCATAGATACTGAGTTCCAACTTCTGGGCATAGGGCTTATAAGGTCAAGTAGACTTGAGCTGAGATGGCAGTTTTGGAAATGGCATGAAGGACAATGCACAAATGACTACATCAGCAGAGAACTCTAAACTGCAAAAGTTAAAAAAAAGTTAAGCAGAGAAAAACAGAAATGACAGATAATTTAACCTCACAGAAAAGAGAAAATCTAAAAATACGTACTATGGTTATTGCCTTCTACCTTTCAGATCTCACCCTATGGGAGGCATAGCTACTCCTTGTTCTTGGATTCCAAGCAAAATTCTTTTGTTATTTCCCCAAATTCTTCTTTAGTTAGAATCAATGTTGTTGATGACACATTATTTGCTTCATAAAAAAATTAATTTTTCCTAAAATAAAGAAACTATCAAATTTGTATTTGAATATTTTAAACAAATAACAATAAAATATATAAAATCACAGCAATGATAAATGAAATACAAGTCTGTGTCTCTACCGACTTTATGTTCAAATGGCATTTTGGTTAGCAGCTTCAAGCTTATATTAGTAAGCTACAGAAATTTTAAAAATTGTTATTTATAAAATATGTCCTTTTTAAGGAATTATCAGGCAAATGAAGCATAGGTAACTTTATCAAATAAAAATTGATTGCAAGTGAGAGACAGGTCATTCTCCAATAAGAAATTGTTATGCTGTATTCTGTATTAATATACTATGACTTCCATTAACAATAAATAAACTCGATGTTTTAAATCAATAGTCATTTATTTTCTCACATTTTTAGGGGTTAGAGGTCCAATCATCTCTCTGAAGTCACTAGATGCCTTTTCTTAACTCTGTTGTTGCTGACAATCTTTGGTGTTCCTTGTCACTATATATGTGTGTGTGTGTGTGTGTGTGTGTGTGTGTGTGTGTGTGTGTGTGTGATATAAAACTATATATGTGTATATATATATATGTGTGTGTGTATCTAAAACTATAACCTTTGCTTCTGCTACCACATGGTGTTATCTCTGTTTGTCTTTGTTTGCATCTGTTCTTATTTTGTTCTTATTGGTATAGGGTCTGCACTAACCTGGTGTGGCCCCATCTTAACTTTATATCAGTAAATATGTTATTCTCAAATAAAAGTCACATTGCCAGAGACAAGATGTTATGACTTTGACATGTCTTTGTGGGGGGGATGGAATTTAATCTATAATATGCTTAGAAAAATAGTATTTTTCTAGTTTTGCAGAAGATATGAATACAACTTCACTCTTCCTGTTCAGATAATGTTTCTTGGCATTAAAAATAATGTTAAACATATTGAATACATGACAAGAGCAATGAACACTATGGGCGTATCTATAGTAGTTTTTCTTTCTATCCTTCATAGTTAGTATGGTGGAGTTTCCCAAGTAGTTATCAGATAACAGAGTAGAGAGATCCTGATGGGAAAACCCTTCCTACCACCTTGACAACATGAAGAGAAAAAGTTAGGTATCATCCATTCCAAAGCTAATTAATTTTTATCTAAATCATGATAGATAGGAACCCTGAAGTGCCAGTTCTCACTAATATTAAGGTCAGCTTATTGTTGTCCTTGTATAATGACCTACAGGAGCTAAAATGCAAATCAATATTTGTTTAAGGAAGAGATTGATATTCAAATCTGTGTGGCTTGTTGACCCACCTTATCCTTTGGACCCTCTCTCAAATACCATCAACAAAACCTTGTAAGAGCATCAATCAATCATAATGGTCATCAGTGGCATCATTCCTGGTGTTGAGGTCTAAAAGAAGAAGGGTAAAAATCTAAAAAAGAAAAGATGAAAAGTCAATGATAATACATGAGAAGAAATGGAAAATCAAAGTGATAAACTCACTTTAGATCCCAATTAAAGAAAACAGCACAAATCTGAATAGGAGAAGATAAGTATAGACATGAGGAAATGAAGCAAAATGAAATGTGGGAAACTAACATATATTGAATAAAAGGGTGATTGAACTAAATATTACTAGTGCCTCTGAAGAAGAAAGTGGAAAACTTATTAAAGGTTGTTAATACATTAAAACACTTTCCTCATAGTAAATCTTATAAAAAGTTGAGCAAGGAGCCCTTAACACTGATCATACCTTGTTAATCTTCCAATGTTTCAGTGAATGTAATAGGAAAAACTGGGTCAAAAAACAAATCACATGTAAGGTAATTTTCCATACTATTCAATGAGTAGCACAGATAAGACAAAAGTCTTGGTAATAGATAGAGTTTGCCATGCATGCAAATACATTGAATACAGTACTAACTAGCTTTTCTTTAAAACAAACTAAAACATAAACCAGCACACTCTGGTATCTCAGAGATAAGCCAGTGCCTAGGGTGCAGTCCATATATAGCCCGAGGACTTGGGTTCATATCTTGGGATGGGGTGGGAGAACAACTGAAATAAAATGTTTCTTTCTCCTCCCCCTTCTTGTTGTTACCTTCATTGTTGCTCACCTTCCTTCTACTTCAAAAAAAGAAAAAAAGAATGGAAGATGGCAAAACATAAACCATGATAATATAGTTCACCAATAAATGATGAATAGGACAAACTACCTAACCAGTCTCAATCACTGGGCTCTCCAAACATTGTGACCTCGGGTTCATGAAGGCCATGTTTATTATTAATTATGTTGGCAAATGGATATGGATTATTGCAAATGTTCTCAAATTCATGGTTAGAAAACAACACTATTAAATTATGTGTTTCATACCCTGAGCAGGAGTAAGTGTTATGCAGGAATTTATTAAATCTTCTAGGTTACATCTGCTCTATGCCTTGCTGTAATAAATCCTCACATCACAGTTTCCATCTCAATTCTTAAATGAATTTATTTTTTTTGTTGTATATTCATATTACATACCTCTAAATTTTAGCATGCATGTGTATTTAATTTCATTATAAATGTAAGAACTTCCAGGTCGCTGTATAGAATTTCTATATCACTTCATACTCTCATTTACTACACAAGAATTCTTAACTACCCATATCATTACTTCTCTGCTTTATGAACATAAATCAACTTTAATTTGATTTTATTATTTGATTTTATTACTCTTGCAGATGAGATCAAACATCTTTACTCCCAGTTTAGTTCTGTGAAATGCCTGTTCATTTTTCTCACCCTTATTTCCTGCTAAGTTTCCTGTATTCTCTTGTGCATGTGTGCGTGTGTGTGCATGTGTGTGCTTTTTGTGTGTGTGTAGAGGTGGGGAATTGATACAGTTTTGAGAGTAATCTCATGAGTTTTAGATGTAAATATTTTTATTTATTTTGTTATCATCTTTTTTAACTTCGTGATTGAATAAATGTCCTAATTTTGATGTTATCAAATAGTTTTTTTTGTCCTAAATTTTGTTCTTTGGTCATCTTTTTAAAAATATCTATTGTGCTTCTAGATGAGTTTCATTTACTATTTTTCCTGTAAATGCTTTGTATGTTTTAAACCATGTACAGGCTTCCTTTCTGTAGTACCTAACTTAAAGATTTTTTTCTCATATAGTAAGATAGTCAAATTTGTAGGCAACCAATAATTTCCCATTGCTTTGGATTTATCATTGTTACCACATTTCAGCAACATCAGAATTCTATATTCTGTTGCATTTGTTTCATGTGCTATTCTATAGCATAATTCTTACTTAATCTTTGTATTATGTCTTACGACCTGGAGTAAAGAATGTGTTCCTTTTATCCTCTTTACTTTTTTAAGTTAATTTATATACTTTTTTAAATAAAAATGACAGTAATGGAAGCAGTCAGGCAGGCAGGAAAAGAGAGGAGTAACAAGCATTATCTATATATTGATCAATCAGTCAATCTATCATATAGTTTTCTATTTATTTAGGTTTTTCACTCTAGCCCCAGTTACAAATCCAGGTCCCCATGTGAGTTTCTTAAATGTGTCAGTGACCTGAGCCATCAGGCCATGCCCCGATGTAAACTTTTTTTAAACATGCATTTTGTAAGGATAATATATATTCCAGCTGCAGTTTTTATTTTGACAGTACTCTATTTGTATGTAAACCTGGGACAATTGCAATGTTTTCCATATTAGATAATATCATATATTATCATAGATCTAATATATCTTTCCAATACTGAAATATTTTATACTTTCTTAAGTTTTAACTTTTTTAAGGACATCTTTAATTTTCAAAATTAAATTCAAGTAGTATGGGTTCTATAATGTTACTCGCAAGCCATAAGATTAACTGAGTATATAGAAATATTTGGCATAGATGATGAATCACTTAATAAATAGTTATTTATTAAACCAAATAAGGTTTTTCCTATTTATTTTGCAAATTTTACTGAAATTGTCCAAATGACTGTTGAAAATCTAGATGAAACACTGAAAAGCAGGAAAATTGTAAAAAATTACAAATTTGCATGTAATCCCTATAATCAGATAAAAAATTATTTATAATTCAATATAATGGCATTTTAAATTCTTAATGCTATTCTTAAATTTGAATCATAAATTACCTCAAACAAAATCCAGTTTTTTAAATATGATGGTCGCTATTTTCTTTCTTTCTAAAAAGTAAAAGCTAAAGTTAGTGTGACATTCTGTAAGAAAAATGTACAGAAATGAAATTATGTCACACACAACTAATTCAATCTATAATTAGTTGATGTCCTTCTGTTTTATAAGCTCTCATTCAATGTCAGTGATGAATTTATAAGAAAAAATAGCTATACATTCCTGAAAGTAAGATTAAGAGTGAAGTCAAAACAAATCAAAATGAAAAGGTCTTCCATGTTGTCTTCCATAGCTTATAAATTTATGAGTAAAAAATGCTAAAAATGTTGGTGAGAGACAAATTTTTAATTTTAAACACACAATTACTCTGTTAGTTATTAAATATCATGAGTATAGAAAGCCCATGACATTTATAATCTGCTTCACACTAGAACTCTTACATTTATTTTGACAGTTGAATGGTATTTCTAAGAGTTCATTTTAATTTTTTTGTTTGTATTGCTTAAAAGTTGCCATATAGGTTTAACAAGAATCATAAAACTCTACACTGTAACTTTTATTTAATTGTCCAGTTATTTTTCTAATTTTGTGACTATCCATACTATTCTCTTGTTATATTAATGTCTCCCAAACACACACAAAAATGTTCAGAAACATTTTTCAGGCTTAAAATATACCTAGAGTTCTTCCTTCAGTATAGTTTTCTATTTTTGAGTCATAACTAACTTGCTTTTATTATGGCTTCATTTTCTGAACTTACATCCAGAAAGTTTTGAACTTGCGTCATATTAAATTTCATATTATAGTTGTATTTAAAGTTGTTTCTGAGTACACTGGGTAATACATAATGAAGATTTATAAGAAAATGTGCCCTGGATTGTATATAAACAAAAGATACGTTTTTCCCTGAGTAAATTCATTATTTCCCGATGTCATTCAGCTTATTCTTCATTTAGCTTCACAACTGAGAGCACAGAACCACATTTTGATGATAGTTTAAATATTTGAGGAATTTTCTCTTTTCCTCAATTCATGCTTACTATTCGAGTTCTATTTCCTTTTTCCTTTGTCCTTTGTTCTATTTGCTATAAATACTTTCTTTTATTTTATGTTATTCAACTGGATATTACCAATTGCCTTAAATTCTCCTTGGAAATATTTTATGGAAGGAAGAAAGAAGGAAAAAGGAAACATTTTACATCATTACATTTAGTTTCATTTATTACTCATAGATATGGACAGAATATATAATATTCTGAGAAAATGACATGATTAAAAATTTAAAGAAAATTATTAGAAAGAATTGAAATTAGGAAAACAAACTACTAGTCAACTTTTTTTCTACATTTTAACAAATGAAAGTTTTTAAGAAATCTAAGATCTCTAATATTTAATATACTATATCTAGGACTTTGAGAGCTTAAGATGAAATTATTAATTCTTCCACTTAGGACAATTAATGGAATTAGAATTGAACTGAATAATTTTAGCCAAGAGCTAAAGGTCTCAAGATATGAGAACGTTTTTACTTGTGTGCTTATACTTGAGACTCATAGCTGTATAACATGGATTAAATAAACTGAATATATTTTTCATGAAACTGGAAAGTAAGAATTGTGAGAAGAATTGTTATTAATTTGCTCTTGTTTTCTCGCTTGTGAACTTAGATATTGAAACCTTGAGGTTGGAGTAGTGGGTATGAGAAAATGGTACAAGGATATTTACATACTGGAGAAGAATGAAGGCCCCTGGAAAGAAGATAGGAATGAGAATATTCCATGAAAAAAAGAAGAAATGGGGAAATTTTCTGATTTTATAAATCCAAATAGGAATATTCTGAAGGAGAATTAGTGGTAGTTAGAGATAAATATGTAAGAGAAGAAAATTTGTGTTATAAGAGATTTGGGATATAGGAAATTATGAAAAATGATCAAAGATCTAAAATCTCTGAGATGTGAGCATAATTAAGTATCCTGTGATATTTAAAATAAAACTTGTGAACAAATAAATTTGTGGTGTTAGGGCTGTTGTGAATTTTCAAATGTCAAAAAAGAGCTGATTATCAACCTTAACTGTCTCCTTCCTCATGGCTCACACACATCAATGTAAAATACAATTTTGAGAACTAAAACTTCTCTTTGGGAATTTAGTCTTTCTTCAGCACATTGATAATGAGTGGTTTTTAGGGCTTATGCTTAAATAACTTGAGTAAAAAATATTACCAGTGCTTTTTCTTATAGCATAGGAAAATGGGAATACTAATAGTGACATATTTATACAACTAAGCTTGGGTCTAAGACTAATATCTTAAAGAAATGACCTTAAAAACTTACTAAAAATCCATAAGTTATAATTCTTTATAATTAAGATCAATAATATATCAAGGAAGTTCTAAGATTTTAATAAAATAATGAATAATAGGACTAATAGTAAAATACTGTGATTATCTATCTTTGAGAAGGGTATTTGTGCAACTCCAGAATCTTCTGACTTCTTGACACTGAGTGTCTTAGCCAATTTGGGTTGCTATGAAATAATAGAATAGATTACATTGCTTAAACAACAGAAATTTTTTCTCACAGTACTGGAGGGTGGAAATCTCCCAATATCCAGACATTCAAGGTGCCAGTATAGTTGGCTTCTTCGTTTTATAATTTTCTACTATTGACATATTTAATTTAGAATTATGGAGAATTTAACCCTATTTTTAATTGTTTTCTTAATTAAATAATTATTGGAGTAAATTTTCTTTACAAAATAATATGTAATTTAAACCCATATGTGCAGTTTCTCCATTTCTCAATATATGTATATGTTCACACACCTTTCCTACCACCAAATTGCCAAGAATTCTTCATAATTTTTCATAGGACCCCGCCACCATCTGGCCCCCAACTCATTGCCTATTGGTAATCTCAGAACTATTGCTAATATCATACATACACACACATACACACACACACACACACACACACACACACACAAACACATATAAAAGTCTGTTCACTTGCCTTGTCTGGTCAAGTTTCACCTATGAATGAGGTCATCTGGTATCTGTCTTTGTTTTTTAACTTATTTCACTTGGCATAATCCGCTTTAGTTTCAATTATGATGATTTGAATGACCAGATTTCCTCTTTGCTAAGGGCTATATAGTATTATATAGTGTATATATACCACATCACCTTTATTCATTCATCTAATGATGGGCACTTAGGTAATTTCTAAATCTTGATTATTGTAAATAATGCTGCAATAAACATGGGTGGGTACATACGTCTGTGTATTAAGTTTTTTTTTTTTTTTTTTGTCTTCTACTTAAATACCCAGAAGTGGAATTATGGGATGATGGGACCATATGGGATCTATATGGGATTTCTGTATTCAATAATTTGAGGAATCTCAATATTGATTCCCATAAAAGTTGCACTAATTTGTACTCCCACCAACAGTGTAAAAATATTCGCTTTTCTCTATATCATTGCCAGCATCTGTTATTTCTGATTTTTTGATGCTTTGCAATCTTTCAAATATAAGGTGACATCTTATTGTTATTTTGATTTTGCATTTCCCTCATGACAAGCAAGAAGGATCATCTTTTCCTGTGCTTGTTGCCTATCTGCATGTCCTACCTGAAGAAATGCCTATTCAATTCCTCTGACCATTTTTATTACATTGCTTGTTTTTCTGTTGTTGAGTTGTGTGAGTTCTTTGTAAACTTTGGATGTTAAACCTTTTCAGATATATGGATCACAAATATCTTCTTCCTGTCAGTAGGTTGTCTTTTGTTTTGGTGATATATTTATTCATCATGAAGATTTTTAATTTAGTTTTATTTTTGTTTTTGTTTCCCTTCATGCTGCAGCTGAGTCCCCCAGGACCTTACCACTTTTTGTATTTTGCTATCTTGCTGCTTTTATGTCGGGTTTCTTTATATTTTATAGGACTTCCTTCAGTAGTTCTAAAGACTTTAGGGTGATTAATTGCTTTAACTTTTGTTAATCGGAAGACTGTTTTATCACTCTTTCAAATCTAAGTGATAATCTAACAGTATTGAGTATCCTTGGTTGAAAACCTTTTCTGACAACACTTTGAATAGGGTATGCCACCATCTTCAGTCCTGAAATATTTGAGTTTATAAATCTGATTAGTCTTATGAAGCCTCCTTTGTATGTAACTCATTTTTCTCTAGATTCTTTTAAGGTACTCACTTTTTCTTATAGGTTTTACATTTTAACGGTGATATGTCTTGGTTTATGTCTGTTTGGGTTTTGTTTTTTTGAACTCTGTCCATCTGGGGTCTGGAGTTCTGCTTCATTCTTCAGGTTAGGGAAATTCTCAGTTTTTATTTCTTTGACTATAGTTTCTGTTTCCTTTTCTCTCTCTTCTCCTTCTGGTGCCTCTGTGATTAAATGTTGCTCCTTTAGATGTCAACCTACAGGTCTCATATGTTGTCTTTTTTTTTTTTTTTTTTTTTTTTTTTTTTTTTTTTTTTTTTTTTTTTTTTTTTTTTTTTTTTTTTTTTTTTTTTTTTTTTTTTTTTTTTTTTTTTTTTTTTTTTTTTTTTTTTTTTTTTTTTTTTTTTTTTTTTTTTTTTTTTTTTTTTTTTTTCCTCTTTGCTGGTCTGGTTGAGTGTATTCCGCTGCTCTATTTTCTAGCTCATTGATTCATTTAGAGGATTTTCCCAACCTAATTCTGAGACACTGTTGAGTTCTTTAGTTGTTACTATGTTCTTTAACTCTTTGACTTTTGTTTTGAACTGCCTCCTATCTTCTCTCTCTTTGTTGTGTTTCTCTTTTTGTTCCTCTAATATTTTCCTGATTTCATAAGTATGGCCATCACCGCTGCCCTAAAGTCTTCCTCAGGTAGTTTGTTTAAATCTGTTGCATTCTGGTTTTCCCCTGGGAGTTGTTTACATACAGCATTCACATATTGTCTCTGTGTCTTTAATCTAGTTGGCATTCTGTGTTTATTTCTGTGTGTTAGACTTCTCTGGAATAACGACTTTGTGCTAGATTGTCTAATTGCACAGAATAAACTTGCATCTTGGTTTGAACATTAGATTATCTTTAGGTGTATAATACCAACACTGGTCAGATTTGTTCAAACTTTCAGATGTGCCCTAGAGCCCAGGCTATAGTGTTGGAGTTGGCATTGGAGATGCATACATTTCATCCTCACAATCTAATTATTTCTCAAGGTCCCACCTCCAAATACCATCACATCAGTAATCAGTGCTTCATCATGTTGATTTGGGGTTGGGGTAGAAAATAAACATCCAGTCCATAGTGCTGAATGCTTAATTGTTTTGAGTACAATAATTTAAAATTTCACAAAAATTTGACTTCACTATATCTTTCATCAAATCTTTGTATTTATTGCAGTCTTACATAGCGTATTATTATACTGTATGCTGTGTTATTTATTTGTATTTGTTATATATAATAATAAATTAGTAATTAAAAGATAAAGCAAAGTAACTTAAATTATAAGCTAGCAATATATTTGTCTGTGCCTATATGAACCTAGAAGTAACCACATTTAGAATTGTTCTATATCAAAGTAGAGATAAGCTAAGAATACATAATAAGTAACAGCATTGACAAGGTCAGCAAAAATGGCATACTATAAGCTAGGAAGTACAAAGGCTCAGGATTTTTCAGGGTGGAATAAGTTTCAGGGAAAGGGATCTATTGGGAAAAGTCCTGCACACACATATTTGTGTATTCATTCATTACCCTTTCTCTCTTACTTATCAAATTTACAAATGAATGAACAGTTTAATACTGGTAACTTCACAAGAGCAAATAACAATATAAAATTTAAAGTGCTATATAATAATGCTAAGCATATCAGTTCCTCAAAGATACATTTCACTAAAATCATAGTCTTGTATACCACTGTTATTTAGCCACTGACTGTCATTCTTCCACTGCTTTCTCTCTGACAAGATTTTGACAAGATACTGAAGGTCATTTAAGCCTTTTGCTACTCTTCTGTCAAGTTTATTAACTAGGAAAGGCTAAATATATTCTTTTCAATCATGTCTATCTAGTCAAAACTGGTTCTTTAAAATGGTAACTTTCCTTCCAAAACTCCTCCAAGCTATTAGGTATCTTCTTCCCACATCTCAGAAAAAATATGTATGCACATGTTTTGAGTTATTTTAAGCAGCTTTGGTTTCATTAATTAAGCTGGACTAGATGTATTCTGCTTTCTGGTAAAGTCATCATTCTTTCCAGAATTCTTTTATTTGAATGTATTTTGTTTTCATTTTTCCTTCCAGGTCTCTCTCTCTCTCTCTCTTTCCCCGCCACCCCGAGTCTCATATAGATTACCTTTCGCTGTTAATTGCATTCAGTAAAAGTCACAAAAATTTCTCTCGCAGTCATCGTCCAATTAGCTGAATGACTTTAGAGATAAACTCTCTCTGACACACATAATAAGAATATTCTACTCATTTTTTCTTCACTCTTTCTGTCCTAAGTATTTCTCTCATATATAGCTTATCTCCCTGCCAGTCTGGGATCGTCTACTGTTTCAATTGCCTCCATCGGAGATACTTCTTATTGTCAAAAAGAGACCTTATCAACAATATTTTTTAGAAAAAATTTTTTTTTAGTTATGGGAATTATGGGACATGGGACGTATAAATGGTCTTTGTATGACTATGAACCCTTTGAAAGTGTATTATATAACTGAGTTTAAAAGTATATTTCTAGAAAGAGGTTTGTGTTTGCCCTCAAGTGCATTTGTTAGGGGTTTATACCAATATGTTCACACAGTTGCATTCTCACATATAGACATACACATGCACAATAGTCTCTCTCTCTGTCTCTCTCTCTCTCTCTTTCTCTCTCTCTCTCTCTCACACACACACACACACGTATACTTTTGCAATTCTTCTACATCTATTATTTTGTATTATCAAAAAATTCTATGATGTAGACTTATTCATAGTAATACCAACTTGTTTTCTTCATTTTAAGTATATACATTCTTTGCTTAAATATAAGTTTTTTAAATTCTGGTTTTCTTCATGAAAATTTAATTTCACCCCCTGCATCCACACAATAGTCAAGTAACATTTAGTAATCTTTTGTAATAAAAGACATGCATTGATCTGAGCCAGAGAAAATTTAAACAAATGCAAAAAAAATGAGATAAATAATAAAGACTGTATGCTGTTCAATTTTCTGACAAGTTGTATCTATTCAAAATGGAGTTGTATGGGAAACAGTTTCATTTTATTTTGGGGAAACCCTGGTTCTACAAGTATGACAAAAGCTATTCATATGAGGGGAAAAAAATCACCATTCCCGTTTTAAAAATTGAGCACTTTTTAGTGAGCACAACTGATCACTTATAGTAATTGTCCTCTAATTTCCTAATTTTCCCCACACAAGTTGTCATGATTCCTATCATTTCATGTATTAAATTTAAGTGTAAAATTAGCTTGCTTTTGGGAATCCAGCATTGTCTTCTCTCTGCTTAATAAGTGGGGGTTCAAAAAGAATATCAAGGAAATTTAATCATGTCTTTGAAATACAGTGAGTCTAAATTCAGATATTTCTTGTCATAGTAGACAGATTTTTTTAATTTAAGATGATATCTTTACTTTTAAAGCTATTGGACAGCATTCATAATAAATGTGAATAATAACATGCAATAATTCAGCAGTTTAATAAGATGTAGAGGAATACTTGTATAGAACTATAGCACCTGAGTTTAATTTTCACCATTAATCCATCTTTATTGAGAATTAACTATTATTCTGAATAGACTTTCATAATTTCAAGTTTATGACTTTTCCTCATAATCCATAATTACAATTTGTTCTAACTTCCTGTGATTTTTCAGAGTTTTCACACTTGCCCACTCTTTGTTCCAAATGTGCTCATGGAATTTGCCAGAATCTGGGATAGTAATGGAAGCATAGTGTGAAAATGTCCCACTTGGACAGATTCTTCTTTCTTCCTAACCACAGCTATTCTGTGGGGAAAATCACAACTCACTCAATACCCAACATGCTATTCCAGTTACCTAGTATGAGGACTATTATCTTTGCAGAAAATCCATAGACACAGACATTCTTTTTTTTTTTTTTTTTCCTCTGAATGCCTGCTCTCTTATTCTCTGTTTTGGAAGTCCTTTGGGATAAACTTCTGTGCTATCTGACTGGATTCCCCTGCTGCTACAGCCACTCTTTAGCTTGTGTGCTTTAAGTCTCCAAATAGTCTTCACAGCTCGTTTTGCAGAATTTTTCACCACAACTTTGTATTATTATTTTGACCTTTGTTAAGAACACATTCTCTATGTTAACTAATTGCTGAGCACCTTCTGAATGCTAACAGGTGCAATGTTGAAGACTAAGAATAAAATAATAGACATGACAGGCACATTCTATTCCCTTGTGAAGTTTTCAGTTTGAAAAAGCAAAGGAAATCTTTATTTTCATCAGGAGACATATTTGTTTATTTAGAACTGAATTGCATTTTATCTGGGAGTTGATCAACTATCAGTCTTTTTTATTCCAGGCAAGACATTAAATATATGTCACTTTTGATCAAGCAAATACTGTACTTTTTAAAATTCAAAATGCCTCCAATAGAACTAGAGCTCTGGCACTGTATTACTACAGAGGAATTTTAAGTGTGAAAAAAATCTGCCTTATATTTTTATCCAATTTCCTGTGACTGTGTTTTCTATTCTATTGTCATATTACCATTCCCATTCAAGTGTGCATTGAAGGAACCCCAATGGGGAAATCGACTGTGAAAAATAACGTGGTTAATCAATAATCAGTAGCCTTGATTGAGTGTTTATTCTCACTCTTACTCTCATTTCCAATTACTATAGACTGCAGATTTTAACTAATAAAAAATTCTCAGATTCATCACTTGCCCTACTATTCTTACCTTGTCCCCATGTTCAGTCTCAGCTGGCAGCAGTCCTTAAACTATGCTTTTTTATCCCATGTAATTATTGTCCACATATCTACTATCCACAATTTAAATGCAATTTAAACTATATTATTTCATGCATAAAATTCTTTAGTAAATTCAACAATTGCTCCCAGGATTCATTCCAAGCCCCTTAACATAGAATGTATTTCCTGAATTATGGAGCTGTCTCTTTCTGGTTATTTTTACCAGACAACGATCTCAGGTATACACCTGTCATCTAACAAAATTGGGTTTATTAGTACTCTAATGAGAAAAACAGGATACTGTGGATAGCAATGGGATGTCTCATTAAGAGGGTATGAGAAGAGACTGGTTAATGATTTTGAGATTGTGTTAGGTGATTCGTGTTAGGTGATTCGTGTTAGGTGAGTCAGTGTGTTTAAGAAGCAGGAGGTTTACTCTGTTGTGGATGCTAGCAGATAGTAGATAAATATCAGATTGGGTATCAATGGATTTTTTGTTTCATTTTGTTTTTTTCAATCTTGGAGTTAGGGATTGGTTATGGGTGAAAGCTGTAATTAGTTAAGGAGCGACAGTCATTCTTGTTGAATAGGAAGAAGGATGTTGGATTGTTTTCGCAGTTAGAGCATTTTTATTTCTATCTCTGCTCCATCATGTTAGTGCGCGCCTGCTTAATGTTGGTATTCTGTGAATTTTTTATGGGTAAGCAGGAAATATTATAAGCTACTTGGGGTTGCCAGAAAATAGCCTGGTTAACTCTGGCAGAAACTGATTTTTCTATTAGCGCATTTCTTACTACACAGCTTCTCATGCTATATGCCTGAAATTCCTAAAATTATACCATTCTTTACTTTTATATCTTCTGTTGCTTTTTTCATATTGTCCTTTCTCCCTCCAATCCTTCTTAACTCCTCTTTTGTCAGACTAAATCTTAATATTTTTTTTACTTAAACTACACTTTAAAGAAGTGTTTTATGTTTCCAAAAAAAAGCAGTGATGTAGAGAATTATCCAATACAAAATCTCCCAAGCAGCAGCTTGCATTAGTATGTTACACTGGTTATATATAGAAAACAATGCAATTATTAAGTAAAGTTCATGTTTAGTTCTTTTTTTTTTTTTTTTTTAGTTTGCATCTAGCATATTTTTTCATTCCAGGAGTCTACTCAGAAAACCACATAATATTTAGTTGTCATGTCTCCTTATGCTCCTTTGGGCTGTGGCAGTTTATCAGACTTACCTTGGTTTTAGTAATCATAATAGTTTTAGGGTGTACTGGTTAAGAACTTTCAGAAAGTCTTCTTTTGAGTAATGTTTTCTTATGAGTAAACTGTGGTTAAATTATTTGGGAGGAAGATCACACAGGTAACATGTTACTTCTATCAAATAATATCATGAGTATATGCTTTAATGTGTTTACTTACCACTGCTGACATGACTGACTGAGGTAGTCATTTTCATGTTTCTCCATTTTAGGATTATTATTTCTCCACTTTTCACACATTACTCTTGGGAAGAATATTACATGCAGCTCACGTTTCTGGAGTGAACACTTTATTTTTCCTCTTATTATAGGTGGGGGTATCTGCATGAATTATTTAGAATTCTTAGGCAAGGGAGAACTCTTCTCCCTTACATATTTGTTTATTTGATTTCATATTTATGACAGTATGGATTCACGTATATTTTTGCATTTTAGGTTTTAATTCACACTATTTTATTTCATTAATTTTCTTCTCAAATTGCTTCTGTTTTAACATCAGAAATTTTTTTCAGTTGGCTCCTCTGTGGCTTTGACACAATCCTATTACTTTGCTGATGTTGTCATTATTCTTTTTTTTAATCAAGCATGCACTAATTTACTTACTCCCTGAAATTCTACAAACTCATATAAACCCTGTAACTGGAAAATATTTTTCTTACATGAAACAACTTATCTTAGGAATCTGTAATTTTTCCTATTATAGGGTATTAGAAACTAGGTCAGAGACTCTACTGGAATATCAGATCCTCTCAGCTAACAGAGCAAGGAAACTTTTATTTGTATACTAACCCATGTATGCATACATATCTATACATACTTCTGTATTCAATCATCTGTAACTGTACTAACCTGAATATGAATTAAATAAATGATAAGGTTTACTTAACACACAATAGCCTCCTTGTACTTAGGAACAACTGGTAGCTCTTAAATACTATGAGGGGGATAATTTTTTTAATTTTATTTTGACTAAAAGAGGAAAATCACCAACATACTATATAAAAATTTTAAAAAGTCACTAAATGGTGAAGATAGCACTTGTTTTCAATATGGGAGCGGAACCAAAAAATAGTGTCAACTTGTTTGATCTCGGTTGGTAATGTGTATGTCATTTCCAACTCCACATATGTTCATTAATGGCTATGTAAATGCCACAAATATTAATTTAGAGTTACAAATAAATTTTAATAACTAGGTTTATTTATAAATAGTTTCTGTGAATAATGTGAAACAATAATGTTAAGTCTAAGAGGTTTATATAATTTGTGTATATCTGCTAAACCTCATCTAAAATGCTTTCATGAATAATGGCAACAAAATGTCCAATAAGAACTGCAGGTTTGCAAATCTGAAGAACTGTTTCTTAACCATATTTTTTTATGTTTATTTAGAGAAGTGGTGGAAGCTCCAAATAATAACTGAAAATATTCTCTGCAAAGAATGTCAATAAATACATTTACCTATAATTCTCAATCAATTAATTGCAAGACACATAGCAGTAGGACAAAAAGTTAAAAAACACTGAAGAATATATCTGCTTATAGACAAATGTCTCATGGTATAAAAAAAACAATGAAAAATACTGCCAAATGAATTGCTGAATTTTCACATAGATTCTATTTGCTGTAAGAATTCAGAAGAGGTAGGATTCTAGAGATATCAGAAAGAGTTTGGAGATAATGCTTTGAATTCAACAATAAGTGACAGAATGATATGAATGGATGGAAATCATGGAAATAAAGGACTCTCTAGGCCCAGGATTAATGTAAGAAACAAGGCATAGGGCTGGAAACTATGAGGGTGTTTATGGATAGTTAGTATGAGACTAGAGAATGTGGTTATGAGACAAAACTTAGAGATTAAAATAGTGTGCAAAGTCAAATTCTATGATCCTTAAGTCAGTCAGAGGAATTTCAACTTCACTCAGTAATAAAAACAATGGCTAAAATCTACAGAGTACTCTGTCCTAGGAAAAAGCTAAAATCTTCACATGCATTTTCTTTCTTTTTCTTCTTCACATCAATGTGTGTAAATGATGATTATAATTATATTATTTATTATACAGAAAAAATAAATTAGAATTTGATGAGGAATTAGAAGGAAAGGTGTCTAGAATATGAGGTTAATATAACATTTGGTTGAATCACTGTATAGCTATGAAATAGGAGAAGCTCTAAATCTTAAATTGACTAGTAGAATAATGGTTTGACCAGAGAAGCTCTTGTTTTCTAATACTGAGAAAATATGTTTTGAGTATTCTACTTAATGCCTCAGAGTTATGAAATTTTCTAGTCTGTATAATGTCTGTAGGTAGAGAAATAAACATTTACCACTGAGGTAATGGAGAGAACAGTGCTTAAAGGGCAGGAAATAGAGTAAGTAATTTTAGACTAGGGACTGAATGAAACCCACCTAACATTGTAAAAGCAAGACTTGAGAAGGTTAGGCTCTCTTGAAACAACTAAACTCTATACTAAAGCAAAGCTCAATAATATTTAAAAGAAGGATAAGCATCATATGAGTTCAGTAATGTGTAGTGTATAGAGAAACCATATAAATCAATGAACCAAATCAAACAAAAATGGACTTTTAGTCTATAGAATCAAAATTGTGGTTGCCAGATGGAAAGGGGAAGGAGGGTGGGTAAATCAGGTAAAAAAGTCATTTGTGTAATGAAGGATAGGATTATACAATTGGTGTAAACTTAATGCATTATATACAGATGCTGATTCATAGTGATGTGCACTTTAAATCTATATATTCTTATGATGCAATGTTCCTTCAATAAAATTTTGAAAAATAATAATTGAAATAACATAATAAATCAAAAATGTGCATCATCTAAAAATGTAAAATTCGGAATTCTTGAGTTCAATGAAAGCTTATCCAGAATAAATTGAAGCAGGAAAACATCATCAATAGTGAGCAGACAATTAATTGGAACCCACCCAAAACTGTCACGGCTGTTAGAATTAGCAGATAAAAAGATTAAAACAATTTTAATGGGCAGTTGTATACAATTTATAACTGGAGTCAGTTGACTTCAGTAGATGATTATTGAAGACATTAGGTAATTAATTTTTATACTAACACCCTAATAATAGAAAACAATGCAATCAGATGAATTAGAAAATCAGCATTGAGAAGGAAAAATCTTAAGAAATTCTTATGGAATGTGTAAGAAAGAGAAAAACATTATTGCAGGAAAAAGTATAACATTTGGAAACAATCCGAATGAGTTTCTGTATCTACTCATCTGTGTTATTGACTTTGTGTGTGTCCTTAGACACAATTAATTATTAATTGCTGTGAATTCAGCTTCTTAATCACTATGAATCTGTTTCCCTTTCTATATAGTGCAGACATAATAGTAATGATAAGCCACATTGGTATAAAAGTGTAATAAAATCAGTGACATGCTATATACATGTTACATATGTACATACACATATGCCTTTGTATTTAAACACTTGCACATATGCACATGCACACACACATATATTTACATTCACATGACAGTTTGACTTGTGATGCTTATGAAAGTAGCCCATGAGTTTGCATGGTTAAATTTCATGAAAGATTGAAAGAATTGAAAGAACTTTTTAAATTGTCATTGAATGGTCTATTATTTTAGATGTTTTATAAAGTTTATATTCATAGGCATCAAAAATGTTTCGATATTTTTTCAAGAAAAGAGATGACAGCATAATATAAATGAGATTTTTTAACAAAGATTATCAGCAAGGCATAATAACCCTTGTAGATATCCCAAAATTTCCCAGTAAATTTGGATTTTATCTTACATATTGGTATGAATAAACAATGCAATTCAAAGGCAATCCAAGTGTCTCGCAAATTCGATAAACATATTCACATGCTAAAACATTTAATAGAGTTATGGCTACTTTTAAGGACTTTTTTGTTCGTTTTACTGATACAAATCACTCCTCCCCCTATATATGGGCAAAATAATCCCAACAGTTTAGAGTACAAATGTCTCTGCCATAATTTAGATATTATTGTTATTGATTATATTGATGCATAAGGGTTATATTATTGTACCTTGACTTTTCATGCTGATCCTGGCTTACTAAATTTAAGTATAAACTGACAGGAAGCAGGAAAATTAAAGCTCAGCTGGATTTTATAATCTCTCTTCATCTGAGGTGACTCAAAATTTTCTACAAAAATTGCTTTATTTTCACTTTTGCCTTTATAACATAAAATACTGTAAGCAGTCTGAATCCTAATATAAGCCTTTAGTATTTGCCATATGATTTTAGGACTTTACTTATGATTGTCTCTCGTGTGGCGTAGTGGCTTAAGGATCTACTAGTGTAATAACATCAAATATTTATTATACTACTTCTCAAGCTAGGATCTTAAGATACCTGAGCATTTGTTGAAATATTTTGGTAATCTGTAAGATTTTATTTGATTTACTGTACACATGAACAGACACCCTCTCATGCACATTTGATCTTAGTCAGGAGCTTTGTTTGGCTGCTTTATAAAAGCAGATGTCAAAATATTATTGATTCAGTTATGACTCCCATTCGTCCTCTCTAAACTTTTGCACATTCACTCATGTAAAAAAAAATCAAAATGTGCCACATGATAGACAAGATTTCTGGCAAGAATTATACAAACACACACATGCACGCATACACAACATGCTTAAAATATAAAGCACTATATTCATAATTTTTTTATAAATTGGAAGAGACAGTGAGATAAGTAAAGCAATTATGGAAATTTGAATGGTTAAAAAGTACATCAGTCCAACAAATTCAAGGTAAAGTAATGACTCCAGTGACCTATGAGTCCCAAATCTATGCTTATTTAACTTGATGTTGGAAAGATGCATAGAATTTCTCACCTTGGTTATTTGTATCTTGAAATGCCTGATTTACAGTGTTTATTCATCATTGTATGTGACACTTAATGAACATATGTTGGACATGTTAGTTCAAAATAACATATTATACCATAATATACATAATGCAAATACAGAAAAACATACCATTATTTCAGACTGTCTGTAACTGTATCTTGTTCTGTGGTCATTCTAAACATCTTTTCTAGCATATATATTTTAATTTTGTTCAAAATATTCTAATTGTGTGAAAAGAGTCAAAATTGATTGCTTCCTAGCCACTCCCCTATCTACATTCCCTGTGGTTCACATAACTCTCTTGGGTGATAATTAGGATGATAAGTCAGAAAGTGTCTGATACTATTCCCCTGATGGCATACTTCATAAGAACATTGTATTTCTGTGAAATTAGTCTACGCTTTCTTCCTTCTAAGTATTGGCATCAGTTGGTAGAACTGACTGCACATGATAAGCATTCAACTACATAATTAGTTTTCTGCAATTACAAGAACACTGGTGATTTAGTAGAGGGCAGAGATTGTGGATATAGCTATGTGTGTGTGTATATATACACACACATGAGTAATGGTGAAATTTCACATATGAGGAACCTACACATATGAGTTTGTTTTAATTTTAAAAACAGGGTTGCTGCAACAAAATACCAAAAAACACAAACCCTCTTTGAGGTTAATATAAGAGATCCATTTGGAACTGTACTCTAGTATCAAGGAAAACAAAATTTAAAAATTGAGATTACATCATACTTAAAAGCTTAAGCATAATGAAAGAAACTCTCATCAAAACAAAAAGGTATTTTACCAGAATGAGGGGCAATATTTGCACTTCATACATTTGACAAGGGATAAAATCCAAAATATGTGAAGAAGCTACAAAACTCAACGACCGAAAATCAAATAATCCAATTTAAAAATGGGCAGAAAAACATAATCAACACTTCTACAATAAAACATACAGATAGCCACCAGGTACATGAAAATATTTTACCTCTCTTGTTACCAGGAAAATGCAAAAAAAACCAATTAATTAATACCTTACACATGTAAGAATGGTTATTAATAAAAAGACAGGAAACAGGCACTAATGAGGATAACGAGAAAAATTAAACTCATACATTGTCAGTGACAGTGCAAAGTGGTACAATCATTATGGAAAGCAGTATGGAGATTTCTAAGTAAGTCGATAATGGAAATCCCATATGATCTAGTTACTCCTCTACTTAATATTTACCCCAAAAGTTTAACACTCATTTTCAGAGATTTACACATTCCTATATTCATTTCAGTGTTTTTTGCAGTATCGAAGAGCTGGAAACACCCTAAGTGCTCATTATCAGACGAATGGATAAAGAAAATGGAGAGTATGTGCATAATGGAATAATACTCAACCATTAAAAAGATGGAACTCTGCCATTTGCAGCAAAATGAATGGACCTAGAAAGAAAGTATGCTTAGTGAGATAAGCTATAAGAAAGATAAAATCAGACATTTTATGGTAGCATTCATTAAGTGGTATTAAAGAGAAACTAAGAAAACAAAGTAAGTCAAGCAATAGACTTTTAGTCAATAAAAGCAAATTAGTGGCTGCAGGAAGAGAAGGAAGATGGAGAGAGGCAAATGAAGAGAGGGAATCAATTGTATAGTGAAGGAAGAACTGAGATGATACTGGACTTAATTTGATATATACAGATACAGATTTACTGTGATGCACATGTTAAACCTATATAATGTTATGATGCAATGCTTTTTCAACAAAATTAATTTTAAAAGATGCCCTCAAATCCTCACTATTTTCCTGTTCACAATTCATCTAAGACTTCTCCTCAGACCTATGTCATGGTTGGGCTAGAAAACATGTGTTCCATGTTCAAATACTATTTCTTTCATTTTCTTGTGTATTTTTCTGAGAATAATATTACCCTACCATGGGAATCCTATTGCAACAGCAGCCAACAATTACAGCATCAAATTATTTGAAACCTAAATAATACAAAACCCCCACAGTGTTATGATCCCACCCTGCTATAATAATAGCAATCACTGTAGTCCCTATATCACTAATTTGTTTCTTTACAAGGTCTTAGTAACCTCTATACAGACCCCTGATTTCACATTTTACTCAGTATGTTATTTGCTGCTAATTAACATTGATTTCATTTTACCACACCAATATAAATCCTTCTTCTGATCAATATTGTATATACATTCCATCTTTATTGGTGTCAGCTCTATTAATTTTGAGTCAACCAGTGATAGTGAAATATCCAAAATGACCTAATAATTCATGGTATGAACTTCTATAGAAACAAATAATGTCCTTCAGAAATAAGAAATAAAGTTATTTTAGATAGCACATTATAGTTCAGACAGACAATCTGCATTTATGGCATGTGTATGCAAATAGTATATGCGGATAAATTGGGACACCACAGTGATTTAGAACACTTCACTATGGTTACAAGAACTGCAGAAACATGAGGCAATAGATTGTATTATGTGTTTAATTGAACCATAAAAATACTATCATTTCATATCATTAGTGCTAGAAAGTATAGAACTATTTTCAACCATACATTCATTTTTTTTTTTAATTTTTTAAGTATGTGCTGCTTGAGGGAGAAAGAAAGTGATGAAAATTCAAAGGTGAATTTGAAAAAGTCTTATTCCTCCAGAAGCTATTTTATTTTTAATAAAGCAAATTATTTTTCTTTTCACAGAGCCCTGACATAGTAATGTTTAGGTCCCCATCTCTGGCTGAGTCAAGTTCACATACATTCCAAGATTCTGTATTAGCATTCCTCTGAGAACAATCAAGATGAACAAATAAATAAAAAATTCTTCCTTCTCTCTATTGCTGCTGCTTGTTTACTCCCCTTCATATCTGCCTATACCTTTCCTTTAAAAATGTTTTTCTTTTTATCTTAATAATTTAAAAATCAGAATTTAAGAAATCAGGTATATACTTAGAGTCTTTGTCTTTCTTAAAAAAACAAAACAGCCTATTAATCCATATACATTTTCTCAAATTGACAAAGTTTTAGAATCAAGGACATACTGTTTTATGTTATTATTTTTCAATAAACACAAACTTAGTCATATAGTTTCTATATATAGATTGGTGAAAGAGTATATTGTCTTTGAAATTAATGATTATGAGCTTAAATCCCAGATCTCACACACTTCTAAATAAGTACTTACCTATACTTTCTGATCTTTGATTTCCCCTAGTTGTAAAATGAAAATAATTGCTTATAGTGGTTTTAAGAAAATCTCTCAAATGTTCATCACATAATATTTATTTAATAAATATTAGCTAATTTCTTAATCTTTAATTCTAACATAATATTATATTTTACTAATTTATTAATGAATATATAACTATATTTAGGTGGAAAGTGAATTATGACCAGTTATTTTTTGTATTTATTCATCTATCTATTTATTCAATTTATTTATGTTTTTAAAGGTACAGACAGGAATTAAAGTGAATAAGCAGCCAGGCAGAAGAGAAAGGAGGAAAAAGCAGTTTATTAATTTCATTTTAGTTGTACATCTTGGTTGTTCTCCCTGAAATAATGCTTTAATATGATGAATTGAAATAATCAATATGAACTATGGGATAGTTACTAAAAGCCTGGCAAGTCAGAAATTAAAGAGTTAATTGGAGATCAGGTGTCTATCACCACTTTAGAGTTTGAACTGAATCTTGTTAAGTTTGGTGTAGGATTAGAATGAGCATGGAAAATGACACAGAGCTAAAGAAGCTTATATGTTTAGGAAGCAGAGAAGTCTGCAATGTAGCCTGATTTAACCAATTAACTGTGTGATAGTCATATATTACTAAAACTTTCTGAGTCTCCATTATCTCATTTATACAATGGGAGCAATAGTACTTGTAAAGTCTGATGTGAAAATTAAATGAATGAATGCATATGACATTCACACTGTACCTGGCACTGAATAAGCATATGAATTGTATGTATATCACAGACAGACTGATGATAGATAGGTAGATAGATAGGTCCTATTCATGGGAATAAATATGATTTTCTCATCTCGCTTCCCTCTGTGAGAATCATTTATTTATTTTTAACACTTGTTTTTGTTAAGAATACATTTTTCTTCTTCCACAGCTTTTATTGTTTGAATGGAAAGTTTTGTAATAGAAAATAAAAAAGACAATCCAATTTAAAAGACTCTTCAAATGATGTTGTGCTCATAAGCAGCTTTAGGAAACATACTCCAATGGTGACATTATTATTTATTTTGCTTCATGCAACTTGGGCTTGAATGAAGTAGCAGTTTTCTCGCAGAAGCTTTGTGCATCTTATAGATTTGAAAAAAATACTAATATCTATCTCATTGTTTTATCCCCTCTACAATTATGAAAACCCATCTAAATCATCTGACCTAGAATCAACAGGATTTCCTTAAATCAGAATGTTTAATGTGTATATTTTCACCCTTTTACTATCAATGTGCTCTATAGTGAAAATGTATTTAAGTTTAGATATTGTATGAGAGATCTACTGTCAATCAACCTGGTATCGCTAACGTGAGTCCTAACTTTGAGATTAGTGAGATCAGAAAGCAAGGTCCAATATGTCCAACCACTTCATTATTGAAATGCAATGAGTAATGAGTGCACTGTTCCTTTATCTGCACCCTCGACTAGAACCTGTCATCTCAGGATCATCTTGAATCAGTACTAAATATGAATGACTACTAAAAATCTGAAGATATTATTAACAGAGAAAAAATGGAATTTGAGGTAAAAGTAAAACCTCCAAAAATATAATGCAAGAGTAATATTGTCCTATTTTGGGGACTATTATTATTCACCACCAGTGATGGAAAATAAGAGAAAAGGTGAGATGTTCTTGAGAGAAGGACATGCGCCCTACCCTACTGGTATCAGGCTTGAAATTTTCTAGGACAGACAGAAAACTCTCATTATAAAAAAAAAAAAAATAGAGAAACTACCATATACAAATTTAGGATCATATGCACATGTTGACAAGTGATACTGTACTGATATTAAATATATTAGTAAAGTATTTTCAAAATGTTTCTCTTATAAAGGATTCAACCACTCCTTATCTCTGGAGTAATGGCTGTACCAAAAGGTCAATTACTCTCCTCCACCCACAAAAGTCATATAAAATATCAGACATCTCAGACCAGAGTTTCAGTCTTAACATAATATATGTAATAAGGCATGCGAAGGAAGATTAAAATAAAAAAAATTAAATTAAACTCAAACTCAGATATAGATATAGAAATAATAAATGAAAAAGGTCTGTTAGCTGCTCTAATATATCTTATTTCTGACAGGAAAATGATGCCCTTGTTTATCCTTACTTCAAATTGAATCACTTATGCTATGTATTATTATGAAAAAAATAAATTATTTCTATGACTATGAAGATTTTCTTAAAATGGAATTTGGTCTTTAAGAGAAAATTGTATTATATTTTATCTTCGCTAAGCACTTTATTTCTATGCTTGCAATGTATTTGAATTACCACTTTGGGGGGAAGTCATATTTTAAGTTTGGAAAAAAATCTTACTTTTATATCAAATGGCTAATGCTAATTTTGTGAAAGCTTAACTATATGTTTTGTTAAAGGAAACATTTAAATGCAGTCAAGGCAATTTCTGTCAATTTAAGGATATAAGAACAAAAGGAATATTCAGTGTTCTTTGTTTTTCAAACTTCTACCCCTCTCCTCATCCATTAATATTCATATATTTGTATTCTTCTCTGGTGTTATTCAGTGACATCTTGAATTCTCATTCATGTTAGGAAGTCATGTGCTTCTTTTGTGATTGTGCTATGAAAAGTTAGATGTGTACATGCCATTTTGAGAGGTCTCTTTTGACCTATGCAACTTTGTTGACAAAAGCATTTTGATGCTAGGAGTTTTTGACATTTCACTTTGATGTGCAATTTTGATGCAGGTTTGGTTTTGAAATGACTTAAAAAAGAAACTATTAAGCTTTCAGTTTTTATTTTTATCAGTCTCTATCATTGAAGTGATTTCACTCAGCAATGAGAATTAAGGATGAAGAAGTCTTTATTCAGAGAATAGCTGTAAGGCTGCCTTAAAGCTTAGGTAGAAGTTAGAGACCCTGGGAACAAGGCTCAATCAAGCACAAGCTTCATATAACTAGGAACATTTAATTAACCCCTTTGCACATATAATAATATTCACCAACTGTTACAATAAGTATGAACTAATTCATTGACCTAAATCATCTATATCCTTAATTTTTTTGTCTCAAATTCAGAAATTTCCTCCATCAACTATAAGGAAAGTTATATTTGAAACACAATGCATTTAGTTGTTATCTCTAAAGGACCTAGAACCCTAAGTTTTCAGTTAAAGTATTAAAAATTTGCCTTCAGAATACTAAGTATATATAGTATTGTGCTGTTTATGAACACTAATATTTGGGAGACAGAACTGATAACCCATTAGATACTAATATATAAAGTAATCATAATATATTTTTATTTTTCTTAATATAATTATAACATTCAATCACATAAATGTATAAATAAGGTATAAACATGTCTTTGATAAATACCGAACAAGCAACAAAGTGCAAACCCAATGCATTAGCAAGATTATTTCTCTTCTACGTTATTAAATTGACCATATCAAAATAACTGTATCAAAATGCATCATTTCATAATATTCAAGAAATAATCACATTTAAAGAAGTGACCATTACTAGAAGTGAATACTTGTGAATTTCTTTACCCGCCTATTTGCTTTTGCATCAGCTTTATTAAGCCTATGTCTATGTTTTCTTTGAAATATGAGGGCTGGTTGGTTGGTTTTCACAGAGAGCATCAGCATAACTGTGGTTTTGAAGGAAGAAGGATTGAAAATGCTATATGGTCAGCACAGAAGGTCACTTCTTGGCAAAGATCCAACACATAGCCTGATCAGATCCTTCAGGATAAATATCTCTGAATTAAAGGAAGCTGGTTGTTTCCTGAATAATTGCCAGCCCTCATTGCTTATATATGGAGATAAGTTTATTTTTTTTTTAAAGTTAGTTAAAATTATCAAAGGAAACTATCATATCTTGAAGAATTTTGTTATTTTTGTGATAAGCCATAGTATCTATAGATGTTGATTTATAATAAAGCACAACTTAAATCTACGTTATATTATTATGCAATGTTCTTGCAAGAAAAATTTTAAAAAGAAGATTTTGCAAAAAAGGATATAGGCTAAACCAAATTTAATGGATTCAAAGTGCTCTGAGATACTTAAGACTTTGCTTCCTCCCAGGATACTGGATATACTATGCTGTCAGTAAAGGCAATCTAGAATGTGAAAGCCAAAACTTTTCTTCCCTGGTTCCTTATTTGTGCCAGGGAGTCTGTAAGTGTTGTAGTGTGTGTGCATCTGAAAGAGGACTGTGAGGGGAAGTCTTTGGTGGTAAGATTCATCTATCATTTTTTTATGGATTTCTAAATAAATTAGTAACTATGATACCATGGATGCTCTTTGATTACGATAGAGGAAACTGAAGTGATCATTTGTTCCTTTTTGATATCTAACGTCTTACTGACATATCATGTTCTTATTATTTCATTTGCGCTTACTTTTATTAAACACACGTTGAAATAAGTTACTGAAATAGGAAACCATTCTAATTTCTTTGCATTATAATATAAATTGATATCAAAAGATTGTCACTCACTACATATATCTATAAACTAAATTCGTAATCACCCAGACTCACTGTACTCTCACTCTGTGAATTTGGTTTACTATTTGTTAACACATAGACCATTAAGGTAAGATAACTAATCTGTTTGAAAGTATTAGCATATAGGTGTGATATAAATTATTCACATACAGATAAACAGAAAAAATTAAGAGAGAATGAAAGTCTTTATATATAATGAGATGTGCTTTATATGGCTGAAACAGTGGTTTAGCTATTAAAATTGTAGTCAGCTCTGAGGTAAAAATAATATTGAAACTAAAAAGAGATAAAGTTAATCTTGTCTGATGACTATTTCAATGGAAGGCAATCTAGATACCAGAAGCATGATTGTATTATTTAACCATTCTTTTACCTTTTTTATTTTAGAAGTCTGGTTCTTTGAAGGCCTTAATGCGTGTGTTTATATAGAAATGCGACATCTACAAACAAATGCCTATTTTTTTTTCCTCCCATAGTCACCAGGAAGTCAAACCAAAGGAGAATATGGGTGGGAAATACAGAGAGGGCTACTGTGACTGAGGTCAGCATTATGTCCAACACATATTAACTGAGGACAAAGGTGGAAATGCTCCTCTGAAAAAACAAAGTGCCCCATAAAACACAGGGAATCTTCTGGTTATAGGAGAAAAGGTGCTTCATTTCAATAGTTGAAGAAATGTCAGCACAACTAAATGGTGACCTTCTTAAAAACTCTTCCAAAGATGAAGCCATCATTTCCTTTATTCCTAGAGTTAACTGAAGCTAGCTGTGTTTCTTAACACTAATAAGATGTACCCAGATATTTCATACTCTTCTTCACCCCAGATAATCAAAGATACATAATGAATATTTTGTTCCATATTTCTATCATTTTTATTCATCTATTTATAATTCCAGAGCTACTCGCTATACAAATTTAGTTGAAAGTTTGGTAGCTCTCTAAAGGGAATTTTATCATGTGGTTTATAAATGTAGTAATGTCACCTGAAAAAATGATTTTTGAGAATTTTCATTAGCAACACACTTTTTGAATTATGGAGTTTGTTTTCTTTGTAGACTATTTTATATTGGCAATTTTTTTCTTATATGCTTTTTCATTTTTTTATTTAATTTATTTTTTAGATTGGATGATGGTTCTGGCTTTGAAGACATTAGAGGACTCTGACTCAAGGAACATGAGCAGCCTCTAGAAACCAGAAAGGGCAATGAAAGGAATTCTCCCCTAGAAACTTCAGAAGAAATACAGCCGTAGACATTAGCATGAGTCCCATTTTAAACTTCTGACCTTTGACACTTTAAGATATTAAAGATATCATTATCCTAACAATGTACCACAAACTTACTCTTCAGGGGTGTGATAATCTGTTACAGATCAATAAGAAACTAACAGTGTGTTAATTCTTTTTTTTCTTTTTTTAAGGAAAGGTGCAGGCAGGAATGAAGGTGAGTAAGCAGGTAGGAAGAGAGGCAAGGAAGAAACACTATTTCTTTTATTTAGGTTTTCATCTTGGTTGTTTCCCCTAGCCCAGGTCTTGAACCAGTGACCTTGGAATGTATGTGTACTACTCCTGATACACTAAATTGCTAGGCCACCAGAGTGCACCTATTAACTCTTTTAACCCTCCAAACAACGCATTTTAAAAATTAAGAAACTGAGGTTCATAGAGGTTATGCAACTTACTCAAGGTCACAGAGCTGGTAGCTGGTAGAACTGAGATTTGAACCTAAGCAGTTTGATGCCAGTGTTTGTATGTTTAACCAGAGTGCTACAGTGACTCTTATGTAATTGTTTTACTATTTTTCCTCAATATACCTTTACTACAGTTTTATAAGGTCTTAATGGGATGGTAAATGTGTATGCTCAGTCTAATATTTTGGTCTAATCATGGTGAATCCCTTTTGAATGCCAATATTCTACTGTACACATCTCTGAAAAATAGTGGTGAAGAACAGGGCTAAAAGAGTCTCCATGTTGTTTCATAATAGTTCAGCAATGTGAAATTTGTTTACTATTGCATGCTTTCTAATTTTTACAACTGTCCTGTGAGGGAGGCAATTGTAATATCACTGAATAACACATGGATGCTCATGGTTTTTCCAAACTGTGCTTAAAGAGAGATAATGCAGGGCTCTTCTCCTTCCTTCTCACCACTGGATAGAAATTCATGCAACTTGTTAAAAAGCATGCCTGAGTTTTTAATTTTTTTAATCAAATTAATGCTTTATCTCCATGGCAATGTTTCAACAGGCAAAGCTGGGATATTTGAAGGTGGAGGAATCCAGGAACCTGCAAATCAAGAGTGCTATCCAGAAAAGTCTTAGGCAGTGACCTTGGGCTTAAAAACCCAACAAGGTTTTATGATTGTTCTTAATGATTGTTTTTTCTCCCTCTCTTTCTTCCCTTCCACACTGCTGTCAGTTTAAGTATCCAACAAAAAGCTGTTACTCCTTTCTCTTTATGAGCATTGCAAAAGAATTGAACTGCCCTGAACGTGTGCCTCAACATTTTTACGTGCTAGAATTTGAACACTCACTATAAAGCCTCTCAAAATAGCTTCAGGTGCCACAGGTTTACTTATCTTTGTAATATAATTTGAAAAGGCTTACAGTTAGTTCAAAAAAGAATCTCACACAGGTATGGTTTAAAGACATGCCTTTTCCAAGTCCTTTAAACTTTGTTTATTAGTAACTGCTTAAATTCTTTCAAGATAATGAATATTTTAATACTTACTAGTTTTATTAGCTGTCACATAGAAATAAGATTAAAGATTATAAATTAAACTCTGATTTTGGTTTATAAATATATTTTGTGCTTTATAAAGTCTTACTGTACGAACTCCATTTCACTTTTCATAAAATGTCAACTTGTGTCTTAATTCCTTTTAGAGCTTTGTGACCATGTCAGTATATCTGGCTGGTCTAAAATAAAGTGGCTATTTCTACTCCTGCTTGAAAGCTGTAAAGTGCTTATAACCAGAAGCTGAATTCAGAAAAACTCATCGTTGTCATAGCAGCCATGAAATCCTTTGGTGCTTCAGAGTATTGATCAAAAAGATAAATTAAATGTTTTCTCAAAATTCAGTGACCTTATTACATCACTTAAAAGTCCCTATTAGCAGAAATAGCTATCCAAAAAAATTACAGAAATAAGTTGAAAAAAAGAACTGATGTCTCCCTATATAGTAATCCTTTATTATCTGTACATTAATACTGACTATATGCTTTTTTTCATGATTGGGGCCTGGAAAAATTTTTTATGTGTTTTGTATATGAAATTAGACATATTTTTATAATTTCCAGACTTTCAAAATTACAGTCCAATACAAATGAGACAGCTAACATGAATGGGAAATTTTAACAATATAAGCATATACTACCAATAAACATGAAGCAAAATCTCTCTTTGCTCTTAATTCAATGAAAATAAAACAATAACAACAAGGATTTTTTTTTTTCTTTTTTACTTCCAATAGAGAAAATATAAGAAAATCCAGTTTGCACTAGAAAGCAAACTTTATTTTTATTGTTGAAGAAGTGAGTTGATATAGATTCTTTGAAAGTATTTTGACAATATCTCTCACTACCTGGAAATTTGGTAATATATTTCTCTGAAATTGTAGTTTGTGATTTTACCTAAACTCCTGATGAAAAAAATAAAAAACTAATCGAACAAAACAAGTACAGAAAAAAAAAATAGACAAAGTAAATTGGTGAGAAATCTTTAGAAAATTTTGCCTTCCTTCAAAATTTACATTTTAATACTGTTTTAATAAACATATTTTATTATAATTAAGCAAAGAAAAATGAACATTTTCGCAGTTAAATGATGTGATCACTGTGAAAGTTATGTTCACAGAATAAATCATAGTGTATTATATCAGTAACTGCACTGTTAGACTATGCTATTAATCAATAGAAATTCTTTTTAATTTAGTAAAATATGTAGTTTTTCTGATTCCATATTTGTGGGAGAGAAATGATAGCTCAGTTCACTGCAGTTCCTTTAAAGTCTGCACAGTGCTGTTTACCGAACTGCCCAAATGTGTCTGGGAGATTTTCTGTTAGTTCAGATCTCAAAGTCTTAGTCTGCTGATTAGGATAAGATCCGTGTGCATAGCTCTGGGAGAAAAGCCCAAGAATTTTTATGAATAACTTTATGGGTTAACTTTATTGAACTCTCTTCAATTTTCCAGGTACTTTTTACTTTCATTTTTAATCCTTTTGACAAAGACATGAGGCCTTGGATTCCCTACTTTAGTACACACTTCTATGACTGTGTCCATGTCTGGGGGCAAGATAAAATTGTAAGGACAGATTACAAAGGTAATTCAGTTAATAATGTTGGTGCCATATCTCTGCAAATTGGACAGGAAATTTCCACTCCTAATAATTTTTTATTTCTGTTTGGTTCCATTGCAGGTGATACTGACACAGTTAGAGGATTGCTTGGAAAAATATTAAGAGAGCATCTGCTAGAGTTCTCTGTCTGTAACACACTGCCTGCTGCCAGATTTGGAGCTACATAAATTAGGTTGAGGACCTGGGAGAAAAAGAGCAATGATAAAAATGCACTGTTTCCTTGATACAAATTGCCATTCTTTTCCTTATCTATCTGTCACTATTCAGTTTTCAGAATGAATGCAAATGCATTATAGTTACATTCAGAGGGAAAGACAAGATGGTGATGTGCTCACTCGAATACCTAGAACTGGAACACGAATGTTTGTCACTTAGTATATAGGCTAAAAGTACTTGCTACTAACTAGTACTTGTGACACTAGTACAAGTATTTCCCTTAGTTCTTCTTTTGAGTAAACACTCAATTGAAGGCCATAAAAATTTGCATTTTTTAGATATTTGCTTTATGTAAGAGCATATACATATTAATATTGTACTTTAAAATTAACCTCATGAATATCAATTTTTGTCATGCTTTTCCTTGAGAAAAGCTTAACCTCACAAGTGGTCCAGAAACAGTTGTCTCTGTAAGTATCCATGTCTATAGTTCATTAATCACAACGTGCAATTCATATCAATGATATTGGCAAGCTTTATTTGAAATTTCCAAATTGCTTTTGCATTTTAAAATGCTTTAGAAGACACGCTATTCCTAAGATATTGGATAGTCTGTCATCTTTTTTTACATAATTCAATTAAATGCACCTGTACTAAATGTGAAAAATGGGCAAAAGAGGGTTCTAAACATAATGGATGAGAAAATTGGAAAACCTTTGAATATGTGCATGAATGTTGGAGTATACCTAGATGAGGGAAATGTTTTCATGACTGGCATGCAAATATCAATCTGCATGGGTTAGGAAGTGCTAAACTATACATTCCAAGAAAACTTAACAAATTTGGAGACTCTGAAACATTGTGTTACAGAAGAGTTAGAGCATCTGAACAATATAATTAAAAGTCCATTTTTAAATTTAAATTCACTTTCTTAAGGTCCAAATAGCCATCTTTATTTCTGTATAACTAAAAGAACTCTGTACATGAATAACTGGGGCAAAAGAGAGTTTTTCAGTTTTCTATTTTTTAGCATAGATACAGAACTTAACCACTTCTGACTTCCTTCACCACTACCTCCTTCATTTAGGATGGCACCATCTATTTATTACCTTTACTTTGCAATAGCTTCCAACTGAAATCCTTAATCTTGATAGTTCAGTATCACAGCATATGGAGGCATCTTTATTAAAATGTCGTCAGAGCACGTCACTCCTAGACTCAAAACACTAATGGAATCCTTTCTTGATCAAAGTAAAAGTTATACTCCAACTCTTTGTAATAATATGACAATGTCCTGCATAGTTTGGACTCAGATGAACATATAGTCCCTATTAATATTTTTCCTCCTTTCCTTTCTCAGACATAGTGTCTCTACTACACACATTTGAACATGCTCTTTGTTCTTGCCATTCCCTCTGTTGGGATTATCTGTATCCTACACCCACATAGTTCATGCCCTCATTTCCATCAAGTCCTTATTTAAAGATTATGTTTCAGTTAGTTCTTCCCCAAGTATACTATAAGAAATGGTGACTTTCTACCTCCTAAAGCATTCTATCCACTTCTGCTTTTTTTCTCTAAAGTTCTTTTCATTTTCACCTGGTATACTTTATATTTTTTATTCATATATTGCATTATATATTACCTAGTCCTAGATGGTAAGATACATAAGGGCACAAATAAATGCTTGCTATTTTTAATTGCTGCTATTTCCCCAAAGCTTAGAAATGTATGCAGCACTTAATAAACATTTGCTAAATGTTTTATGCAATAAGTGTATTCTTTAACAAGTGCTTATAAGTATAAACACACGGCGTTTGCCAAATTTGGAAATCAGAGAGCAAATCAATGTTGAATGTTTTCCAGTGAAAGATTTCTAATCAGCAAAATTTAACGTGCCCTTGCTACCTAGCAGTTTAAACCAAGCACAGTCCATATACACTACAAGGTGCCCATTCAAGA